>JANDJT010000102.1:28725950-28740042 GCA_024331685.1 Stegophilus panzeri | reverse complement strand
TTATTTATTTGGTTGAACTTGCTAATGTAAGTTAGGAAAATAAGCCACATTAAGTTAAATGAACTCGAATTTTAGTACAGACAACTTGAAAAAGTTAAGTTCACCTTACTTTTATAACAGTATTTCAACTGAACTTGGGAAGTCTGCATTACTTGAAACGATTACTTGAAAACTTTTTAAGTTGAAATTACTTATTATTTTACGTAAATACTTAACTGAGTCAAAGTACAAAGACAACTCAATAAGTTAAGTTGAGTGAACAAAATTTTTTTTACAGTGTGGGGGATATTTGTAACCAATGTACATTATAATCTGCAAGGCAGATACAACATTTTAAATCAGCCTCTATTCCTAGACAACGGCATCTTAATTCAGAGAAAAATTGTTTTTGTTTTTTTTAAGAAATGTTGGTATATGGGAATCACAAGCATTAGGTGTTTTTATATGAATTTAAAGAAGGGTTTTTACGAGTACAGTATATAGTAGATGCAATGGAGGAGGCAAAAGAGGACTTTAGCAGACAAGAAATAATAAACAAGTAATCAAAAAAGCAATACCCAAAGAGTGGATACAAATAATAATAATAATAATAATAATAATAATAATAAACTTTATAGAGAGCCTTTAAAAGCAGCTTTTCAAAGCACTGTACACAAAATAAGCAGTACACAGAAAAAATAAATTATAAAAGTTAATAAGAATAACAACAACAATAATAATAATAATAATAATAATAATAATAATAATAATAAAAGTAGACATCACCAGTCAAATGCAAGTTTAAAAAAGTATATCTTATGCCAAAGGTCTGAGCTTCCCTAAGTTCAAGAGGAAGAGAGTTCTAAAGGGAAGGAGCATAGACAGAAAAAGCCCTGTCACCCATAGATTTTAAGCGAGTTTGTGGAACAGTTAACAGATTACACTGTGAGGAGCGCAGTCTGCAATTTGGGGTGTAAGGAATTAATAACGCAGATATGTAATGAGGAGCCATGTAATGGTTTGTATGTCAGCATCATAATTTTAAAATCGACATGGAACCTGACCGGGAGTCAGTGCAAGGACTCCAAAACAGGAGTACTATAATTGCATTTCCTGGTCCCAGTCAGGATCCTGGCAGCAGAGTTTTGTACATATTGCAGTTTATTGATTGTGGATTTAGACACTCCGGCTAAAACGGCGTTACAGTAATCTAGCCGAGTGAGAACAAATAAGTTCATCAGTTTTTCGGCTAAACAATGTTTTGGTTAAACAGTGTTTGGTTGCTTAGTAACCGCGTCATTACGTATTAGAATCGAATCCTATTTATATATTCATATCTGTAGTCACTCGGAGTTTCAGAAGGGCTTAATCATTTCTACGAGCAAGTAAACTTCTCTCTATTCAAACTCGTTTAACATTTTCTTCATCGACGTTAACAGTTATTGACATTTAACGAACTTGTGTTTACGCCGAAATATAATAATAATAATAATAATAATAATAATAATAAAGCCATCTTTCTAGAGCATACATACAACAGTGCACCCACGTCCTATTACGTAGTTGAAAACATTTTATTATTTATTTATTTATTATTTCATACCCGTCTTAATGACCTAGCTTCTTTTGTGCGCGTGCACGCTTGCTAAGACATAAACAAAGTCATAGAGTGCGATATTGGCAATAAACACTGCTATAAAAACCCGCTAACCCCTCGCGGGCTAAATATTTCCTGTCCTCCAAAGCTAGAGATGTTCTCTTCTCATCATTTCTGACCTGCATTGTGTATGTTTTAATCTGTGGTTATGTGCCGTTAGTGAAGTTTATGTGGTTTTCCCTCGCAGTACCGCGCTCTGTTCACTGCGGAGTCTGACTAATTAGCTGCATTTCACACATTCTGTGGTTTATTTCACTGTACAAGGAGTAGTAAGTTTAAAGAATGTGTTCGTCTGAATTATTGGTGAACCAGTGTGTGAAAAAGGACCCGTTAGGCTCCACTGACAGGCTCTAAATTAGGGCTCCTTAACGACAAGGTAGGGCTGGGAGTTGGGAGCCCCAAAAAGAATCGATTCCTCTGTTCCAGGCATTTGGGAATCGAGAGTCGACTCCAAAAAATAATCGATTCCTCTATTCCAGGCATTTGAGGGTCGACTCCAAAGCTTTGGACTCGATCCGCACAGCGACGTTGGACGCAAATTTAGTGGGGAATCGTGTTATGTGGAATCGACTCTTGGAATCAATTCCCACCACTTTGACTCGACTCCTACTACAAGGACTTGAACAAGCATTAGGCAGGGAGAGTCACACCCTCAGTTTCCTAACGGGCATCTAAGTACTTCCACTTGTCTTGTGGGCCCTAAACTGGATCATGCTGGTGGACCTGCCCAAAGCTTATTTTCATGCTTTCATTATTCCAAAAACAAAACAAAACAGATCCTTTCTAAGATTTTGTCTCATTCAACTTTAAATGTCATTAATAACTCGCAGTAACACAGGGTGTGTATATAACAGTGGTGTTTATTGCAAATACTGTTCATTTGTCACTTCATAACATTGTTGAACAAAATGTGATTCTCGAAGCGCCTGACTTTTATCTGGGGTTTATTTTACTGAAATAACTAATGTTTTCTTTTTCTCATTTCAGAATGATTTTAAAAATTTAGTGATGGCTCAGAAAGTTAATGTGGAACCTCACCATATTTTTGGTTTGCGCTGGGAAGCGAGAAACAACTTGCTTTTTTTGGACGAGCAAACCATAATTTTCCCAAGCGGAAACAATTGTGTGCTCTACGACGTCTATCAGCGATGGACCAAGTTCATTCCAGGTAAGCCTGCTGAGAGCTTCACTTCCTGTATGACCTTTTTAAAATAACCAGCATTCAGACAATACAAGTCAGTTTCTTTAGATATTACATACCATAGATGTATTTCTCACAACCAAATGTTACTTCACAGGTGCAATGCCATGCCGACAGGGGCCACAGGGCATACAGGCGCTGGCTATTAGCCCAGACCGGCGCTACCTGGCTGTGTCAGAGCGCAGAGAACAGGGTATCATCACTGTCTATGACATACAAAGTGAGCAGTGCTCCAAGAGACAGGTACTGACAGGCGGC
This sequence comes from Stegophilus panzeri, assembly GCA_024331685.1. Lineage (NCBI taxonomy): Eukaryota > Metazoa > Chordata > Actinopteri > Siluriformes > Trichomycteridae > Stegophilus > Stegophilus panzeri. The sequence continues at coordinate 28,736,947 of JANDJT010000102.1, read as the reverse complement.
AGCGACAGCATCCATGAGTTCGTCTGCATGGCTTTTTCTGCCGACTCCAAGTACCTGCTGGGCCAGTCTGGAGGACCTGCGTGGACCCTCTTCTACTGGGAGTGGGAGAAGAATGAGGTTATTGCCACGGTGACGACCAAAAGGCTTGGCTTTGTCAGTCAGGTAAAATCTTTGAATGTCTTGTAGTTGTAGGTGAAAGTACACTTAGTTAGTCCACCCTGATTCATTCATCTTCAGTAACAGATTTATCCTGGTAAGAGTCGTGGTGGTATCTGCACTAGCCTGTTGATATTATTTTGAAAAGAAAGTAGATGTGTGCTTTCAAGATTATTTTGATGCACATGTCAAATGACAGCATGTGGCTAAAGTAGAGTCTGAAGCCACATTTCTTATTTAATTATATGTTGATGGTGATAATTTTGCTAACCTGTAATATCCTGTGTTTCTTCTTTTAACAAGACCATTTTTCATATTTCGTTGTAGCTAGCTTTGTAGTTTACGACATTACGGTATGTGTTCCTGTGCATACTGGCAGAGTATCGAGCCAAATGGGGAGCTTCTGATGTACACTAAAATGTCCCCTTTTTTGGCCTTAGACACAATAATAGATTCACAGTTGTTTGTTTTAAGTGAAAGTGTGTATAGTGAGTGTTGCCTTTTCTCAATCCCAGGTCAGCATTAATCCGAAGGACAACACACAGATTTGTGTGAGTGGAAATTACGTCTTCCAGATTTTCACATTAGAGAACAACTCCCTGAATCAGACCAGCTCGTTTGATTTGGACCTAGAAAACATCATGTCCCATGCGTGGATGTCTGAGGACTGCATCATCTTAGGGACAGAAACAGGAAAACTGCTCATGTTAAAGGCCGGACACTGGCACAAGCTGAGGAAGCCTTCTGAGAGGTAGTGTCCCGCAATTCACGTAATGGAGGTTAGGACGGCTGCAATTGCAGATAAGAGCTTTATTATACATGACACAAGCTCATCTGTGAAACATGGTGGCGGTAGTGTCACAGCTTGGGCTTTTATGGCTCCTTCTAGAACAGGCTCACTAATCTTTATTGATGAGGTAACTCATGAAGGTAGCAGCAGAATGAATTCAGAAGTTTATGACCATGTCTATGTTTTACAATTTGGATTTGTCTGCCTGTCTCTCATATAATAAAGCTCTTAACTGCATTTGCATCTGTCCTAACCCCACTTTATGTGAATTACATGACAGGTAGCAATAGAGAGAGATGTAGGGAACCTCTCCAACATCCTCTTGTTCTATATTAGTATTATAATGCTTGTATCATCCTACAATATAATTTTGATTGGATTCTCTATGTTCTACATTCTCTCCCTCGACAGGCGCATCACTGCCATCATGCAGTACTCTAAAGGCTTTGCCTGTGCAGCCGGGCCAGGGCTAGTTTACCTTTATGAGAAAATAGAGGAGAACAGCTACAGGAAGTCTAAACAAATAAGAGTGAGTGCATTCATATTTAACATTTGGCAGAAGTTTTTATATGAGGCAGCTTACACAGTGAGGTAGCTGAGCATGATTATGGTTAAGGGTCTTGCTGGAGAACCTACCTGAGCATGAATGGAAATAATCACTAAGAACTGTGTCCGTCTGATCTGCAGATTCCTCAGGACCCCTGCAGCAGTCAGTCGGGGCAGCAGGAGATTACAACAATATGCCTGAGTCCATCAGAGGAGACGCTGGCCATAAGCACACGCCAAGGTCAAATCTACCACGTCAGCCTCGCCTCGCCCGGGATTAGCCAGGTAACAGAGCAACAAAGGGTGTGCTGAGTATACAGTAATAAAGAGAGACATTTACACCAGGTTTTTCTTCTAGTATAAAAAGGGCATCTTAAAAAAGAGTGTTTTGTTCCTTCTGCTTTAATAAAGTTCACTGTACTGAACCATTGTATATTTTTCCAGAGTAAGCAGGCCAACTTCGAGTTCCTGTTTCACTCTGTTCACTCGGGAAGCATCACCGGTCTGTCCACCTGCTCCTCCAAACCCCTCTTCGCCACCTGCTCTAAAGACCACTCCGTGCGCATCTGGAACTACAAAACCAAGTAGGAGTTGTTAATGTTTTATTTACATAGTAATCTTTCTCATACTCAAGGTCACCAACAATGATTACCCACATTAGACATAAAGGGAAAATAAGTTTCCAAGGGATAAATAAATCTCTGGTTTTTTTTTAATAGAAAATAATATATTCATTATGTCATCATCTGGCTAGAAAATCTCAATCTCAATTTGACCCTGTTTCTGGGAACTGGAGAAATATCATATTTTGTTCAGTCATTGTATAACTGGTACTCTGTGTGCCTAATCCAAAACCATCACAGCATTATCAGACATGAGTACCAAAATGTCCATAGTGCTAATTTCCTGTGACAGTTTTCGGACTGTATGGTGCTGTCATGTTGTTGTTTTTTTTTTGTTTTTTTCTGCAGGTCTCTGGAGCTGCATAAGGACTTTCTTGAAGAGCCGAACTGCATCTCATTGCACCCAAATGGCCTCTCCATCCTGGTGGGCTTCCCTGATAAAGTCTGTCTCATGAATGTGTTGGTTGACGAATTCCGCACTGTCCAGGAGTTCGACATACACAACTGCAATGAGGTGGGTACATGTCATAACATTTTCTGTGCAACTGCACAACACTGAGACGGAGCAACAAGTGACATTTGGATTGAGATTTTCTGATTCTATGCAAGTTGGGTATAAAGCAGTAATGTGACAAATCCAAAAGACTGATCCCAGTAAAATGCCATAGATGATTCCTACAGCGCAGGTTGTCTTTTGTCTGCGCTTTCTTCCCCTGTTCAACTGCAACTGGTGTTAAAAAAATGGAAGCAGCAGTACATTTTACAGTTGTGTATATATTTTCACCCAAAAGTGACAACGAGTATGTTATCAATTAATTCCCTCAAATAAGATCTCATAATATGATAAGTCTGTAATTAAAGCATGCATAGAGGACAGCACTAATATAATCATCATTAGATGTTCGTTCTTAAGTGTTATTATCTGAATGAACATCAGGGACACACAATAAACACAAACTGAAATACCGTACTTTTTCAAATAAAGTAATGGAGTGTTCGATTTACGTGTGTCCACAGTGTGTGTTCAGCCATGATGGGAACATGTTCGCTGCCGTCAGCGACAACCTGATAAATATCTGCAACATCAGCACAGGAGAAAAAGTGGACCTGAATGGCCACATTAACAAGGTCAGTACATTTCACTACCACAGTGCCTGTTTGCAGAAGGTGTGTCCTTGAGTTCATATATGGAAATGTGGGTGTGTCACTAAATCCTGTTATACAAAACAAATATTATTTGTGCATGTATTTTCACATATTTTGTTTGCAGCTAATGTAAGCTAACCTGACAGGATTTTCAGGGCATATTCCTAAAAAAACGTATCTATAATAAATTTATGAAAGGGCAACAAAAAGTAGCTTCCTCTTTATCTCGAATCAGAGGAGGCTAAAGGGATTAAAAAAGTCTCATATTTATTTTTATAAAAGTGGAAATAAAAATATCTGGAAAATAATAAGACCATTAATAAATATCCATGACTCAGATACCCTGTTCTGACTCTTCAGGTGCAGTCGGTGATATGGAGCGAAGATGACCGTCGTCTGGTGTCGTGTGGTATGGACGGCGCAGTATATGTGTGGAACGCTCTGACCGGCGCCTATGAGTCCTCTAAGAACGTGGAGAAATCATGTACCTACACGGATGTGATGTTCTCGCCCGACACTGGGAGCGTCCTCGCTGTAGGCAGCGATTTGACACCGAATGAGCTCCGAGATGGACAGGCAAGTTAAAAAAAACATATGAATCATATGAATATTTGACTCTGAGAAAGGTGGATAAAGTTACAATTACAGCAGCTCAACTGCACAATACATAATGAACAAAGACTTTAATCCACACACTCACTGCAAGATTCAAGCTTCATGTTTTAAAGCCTAAAGTGATTCATTCTCTATATGTGTTTGGACAGAATTACTTGATTGTATGTGTTTTTGTTTGCATTTAGATCCTAAGGGAAATGATCTCCATGACTCACTCTGGCCAAGCACTCTTTGTTGGAACTGCTGTTGGTACTGTAAGAGTCATGCAGTACCCGTTAGAAAAGGAGAAATCCTGGACAGAGTATCAGGCGCATTCTGGTCCCATCACCAAAGTACGTGTGTGTTCTGTTGATGTCATGATGATGTGCAACGTAAGAGTTAAAGAAGACCAAAGAAGCATCCTGATATCAGAAAATAAGCGAGAAAGAATAGAATGAGTCTGTTATTTCCTTGGCTATGTGTGCTTCCTCCTGACTGAGTGATTTATTTAGCTTATGATGGTTATATCTGTTCTTGTTGCTTTTTTACTTTTCTAATCTCTCCAATTCACCATTTTTTCTTTCATCGTGTGCGCAGATGGTCATCACGCCTGGTGAGCAGTATCTTCTGACTGCCTCAGAGGACAGCTCCCTCCTCATCTGGAAGATCACTGACCAGGAGAGACGAACGCTGGCTGTGGTAAGTGAAATACATTATACAGAGGAGGTCCTCTGTACAAAGACCTATCTGGAGGAAAAGGTAAATATGACCATAAGCTGCATAATCTGCATAATTCCCTTATAGCAAGTAATACCTTTCACAGCGGTGCACTGGGTAGCATTGCTGCCTCACCGGTCCAGGGTCCTTGGTTCAATCCAGGGGCCAAGTATGATCCTAAATCTTTGCTTTGATGTCCAGCCTCTGATATTTTCCTGTGTTCATTTCTGTCATCATCCAGGACCAGAGTGCTTACGCACAGGTGGAGTTGCTGAAGGAGGAGCAGGAGCGCAAGCTAAATCAGAATCACATGGACTATGAGAAGAAGGTTAATAAAGTCAAGCAGAATTTCCTCCAGCAGATTGAGGCTCTGAAAGGCCTGATCCAGGTTAGAACTTGAGATCTCTGTCTGATAATTTAGCTGTAAGGCCTCATTAGTGAGACTAGGACAGTAGATAATGATTAGTTTATATGTTGACGTAACACATTTTAGACAGCCATATAATTTCATTTCATAAATTGATTCTTCTTAAAGATATCAAATGATTTGAATGTATTTTTGAGGAACAGCTATCAAATGAGTACAAAGTAGCATTACATATTGATGAATAAATAATTCAATAAAAATGGTATATATCTCACTGTAGATGCTGAATGCTGACAAGGAGGAAGAGAAGGTCTCTCAGGAGAAGGCAATGACTGAGATAATGGAAAAACACGCCAAAGAGCTGCAGGATCAGGGTAAATACACTCACAAAATCTATACACATTAACAGTACAGTATCTCTTCACATTTCACTGCACAGAATAGCTTGTTTATACTTAACAGAGTTTGGGTTTTAAGGTTGAGTATATCATTGGTCTTAGGCTCTACTGAAGTTCAGCTGCAGCAGAGAAATGTATTAATAAAATATAACCATTTTTTTTCTCAGCTTAAAACAGTATGTGATTTAAAATACATGGCTAATTTTGTTCCCAGAACATAAGCACACAAGCCAGATGTTTAAAGCCTTCGAGAAATATGCTGAGCTGAAGCAGAGAATGCAGACCATGCAGCAGAACTATGAGGAGAAACTGCGTGAGCAAGAGAACACCCATTTATGTACCATGATGAACATGAAACGGGCCTGTGATGACAGGCTGCAGGATGTAAGGAAGTCATACTGCTGTTCTGCTTTCTGTTAGGATCCTGTTTTCCTCATCTCCAGACCACGCCTCTGATCATTATTGTTATATGTATCTAGTTAGCTTAAACTGCGTCTTGTTTTGTAATTTGTTGTTTGTTTCCTTTTTTAAGTTCTAGTACTCCTAATTCCTTTTCCTAGTATTCTTACTAGTTTTGCTGTTATTAATACTTTAGTGCCCAATTTGACACATATTGCACTAGATAGGGTGCCTACACTAAGAGAACCAGAGACACAGTAACCATTAATGTTGAAGGTATAGTTGGCATCATTGTACCCTCTGTAGTTAACTATTAGACTATGATATACTTGATGCATGCATGGACCAGCTTCATTTATAAAATCCACTACATGGGGAATAGGGATCCAATTGCAATCAAGCCTTGGTATGAGTAATTTGGAGTGTTTACTCTGTAGTGTGCATCACCTTCTCCATCTCTTCACGTTACAGCAACAGGACAAGTTGCAGCAGTCCGAGGAGAGGCTGAAGGAACTGCAGGGGAAAGTTGACTCTGAGTCCAAAGATGTCTTCCCCCAATACGATCAGGAGCTCCAGGATGGGGAGGAGACCAGCAGGCAGCTGGAATATGAATTGGAGAATCAGGTGTGTGGTTTGAGATTTGTGTATATTAGCTATGGAATATTTTTTTTTTTTTAATGGCATAATAATAATGTAATCAAATAGTATTTTTAATATATGGTATTTACCCAATATCTTCACATTTTTAAAGAACAATATCATTTAAAACTTATTTGAGGTGCACAGGAATAGGTGACAAATATGTCATGTTAGGTAAATATGCATCTGGCTGTGATTATTTAGCATTTTGTTTCCACCATTTTGCAGTCGTTTACACGTGGTCATGGTGAATAGTTCCACTTTCCAATTCTTTTAACAGGATTAGCAGAGTGAATGACCACAACGTGCTGTTTTTCTATATTTTCCCATTTGCTATGTGTAGAAATGTCTTACCACATTTTAAAATTCATGTCAACACCACCATTGTCAATCATGATACACTTTGACCCACCTTCACTGTGTAATTAACATGTGTGCATGTGTTTGTTTTAAGATGATGCAGTTCTGCAAAATAAAAGAAGAGATACAGGACCAGTGCCTTCGGATCAGTCAGGTATGATGATGATGATGATGATGATGATGATGATGATGATGATTATTAATGGGTGGCTGATCAGAAGATGTTTTTATTTTAGCTTCAGGTTAAGGTAGAGGAGATGAACAGCAAGAACAAGGAGACAAATCAGAAACTGAAAATACAGGAAGAGGCTCTGAAGCAGATACTGAAAATACTTGAACAAGAGCTATGCACAGAGAGGAAGAGGGTTTGTTTCACCACAATATGCTTCGTTTATGATAAATAATAATTATTTAGATCTTATAGTTATTTGCAACATGCAGTGAGTGAAGGGATGCAAATGTGTAAACTAAATGTGGTAATGATTAAGACTTTTCCAGTAATCGAGTTCACAGCAAGGGTCAAATCATAGGCAGACAATGGGCTGAAGTACAATAAGACTTTGCAAACATACATTGAAATAAAAGGGTATAAATAGAATATGTAATCATAGGTTAACATGAAACAGGTGACCACAGTAGGAAAACAAACTAATCACAAGATGGGGTGGGGACAGAGCCAAAACCTAGACAAGCACACATGGTGCTCATTGCTTAGTGACAATACCTCACAGAGATGGGTTGAAAAAGTAATGCAACCAACGGCAAAATATACAGGACTTGGAATCTAGGAGCTGAATCCAAAAGAGGGGGAAATAATTATTTTTTATTCCAAGTTACCTGCACAACAGTTCCTATTTAATTGTGTTTTGTCAGTATCCTAACTGAATGACTTTGAATGACAGGATTCAACATATTACATATTACTCATATTACAGGAGATATGGATATAAGCATTACAATTTAACCACCGGTGGCATTTTTTGTAATATCTTTATTTCCACAGGTCATAAACCTGAACACTCTGGTGAAGAGGATGAAGTCCGACATTCAATACTGCTCAAGCTTCATCCAGCAGCCGAAGATGCTGAAGGAGAACTTCATAAAACTCCACAAGTCCTACAGTCATGAAGCAGATGTGAGGATTAATACGCATGCACACGCACGCACACGCACGCACACGCACGCACACGCACAGCCCAGTGTACTTATACCTGACTGAGTGTGATGACTTCATTAGGTGAGAGTTGGAGTGAAGGCCGGGGACGTACAAGAGCACACCAGGCAGAGGGAGCGCCTGCAGAGGACAGTGGTCTCTCAGAAGAAAAGCCAGGCTATGGAGGCCAAAACTCAGCCAGCAGATTGCTCCAAGATCCTGACGGTAATGTAGATTTCTTATCAGAGTTTTTGCCTGATTCAGGTTTGTTTTTTTGTTTTTTCGTGAAAAGCACCTTAGGTAGCATCTCCTTCTCCATGTTCACTTTACAGCAACAGGACAAGATGCTGCAGGAGGTGACGAAGTCTGCTAAAACCGAAATCAAGCAACTGCAGAACAGTACTCAAGAGAAAAAACAGATGTTTAAAAATGTGAGGAGTTTAACAGTATGACAGTATATAGGATTTTATACAGCATCTACACTGTCAAACACTGGAAGGCTAGAATTGAGTAACGAGTCAATTAAAGCCTAACAAAGTAACTGAAGTTAAAATTAAATACAAGTTTAAAAGTGGAAAGGTGTACAAACTTTTGCCTTTTGTTTTTATTTTAGCTCGAGGCTGATGTGGATGAGATCAAGAGCAAGAACAAGACCATGCAAAAACTGAAGCAGAATCTGGAAATGAAGGAAAAAGAGCTGTGTACAGAGAGGCAGAGGGTTTGTTTCACCACAATATGCTTTGTTTATGATTATTAATAGTTATTAAGACAAGCGCACACGCCACTCATTGCTCATTGGGGAATTAGCAACAGTGCCTCACAGAGACTGTTTGCAAAGTAATACATGCAACCAAAAGCAAATATAAAGGACTTCGAAACTCGGAACTGAGTCCTGAAGAGGGGAAAATTTAAGAAAAAAGTTTACTTCCGAGTCACCTGTATGATAGTTCCTATTTAATTGTGTCTTGACAAACGAACAAATTGAATGACTCATTATTCCAGTGCCAGGATTCGGCATGTAGTTATTACTAATATTATTGGTGATACAGATAATAAACATTACAATTTAACCACCGGTGCCATTGTTGTAATGTCTTTCCTCAGGTCAAAAAGATGAACACTCTGGTGAAGAGGATGAAGGCAGACATCCAAAACTGCTCAGACTTCATCCAGCATCCGAAGAAGCTGAAGGAGAACTTCATACAACTCCACAAAAGCTACATCCAGGAAGCAGATGTGAGATTAATACACATATAAACATATATACACTGACACAAAAACACGAGCACACACACACACACACACACACACACACACACACACACACACACACAGTGTACTTATACCTGACTGAGTGTGATGACTGCACTAGGTGAGAGATGGAGTGAAGGCTGGGGACGTGCAAGAGCACACCAGGCAGAGGGAGCGCCTGCAGAGGACAGCGGTCTCTCAGAAGGACAGCCAGGCTATGAAGGCCAAAATTCCGTCAGCATATTGCTTCAAGATCCTGACGGTATGAGGGCTTTCTTATCAGCATTTTTGCCTGATTCAGGTTTTCTTCAGGAATCTGTCACTGTGTGTCTGTCACTTACTCAGATTCTCCATAAGGGTGTGTGCTTACTCCACTAGCTTCTGTGTTCATAATTGTTCAAAAGCAGGAAACTGGCATGAATGCACAGCAGTAGATTCTGAGGAATGGATGCGTGTTTGCTTTTAAATATTGCTTGTATAACCACTTGAGATGGCCCAAGCCAAGTCATGAATTTCCAGTGTTTACTAAAGATTGCTGATAATAATTGTAAGTGTAACTTGGATAAAATCGAGTTATGTTGGAACCAAGTAGACTTCTAAAATAGCTTCTATTTTCTAACTGACAAAATGTGCAAAATCATTGCTACTAAGGTCTGGGGGAATTCATTTGTCATTTGTTAGTTTTAAAACGGTACTAATTAATAACCCAGTCTTATTTTTAGTGTCTTCTATGGAAAGCCAAATAGGTCATTGTTCGTGTGCATCATCACACCATTTTAAGTTATAAACAATGTTTTCTAATTGCCACCAGGCGTTAAGTTAGCGTCACTTAATAAGCATATTAATTTACATAATGTGATGCTACATTCTCATTGATAGGTGTCAGTATGGAAACCAAAAAGCAAAAACAGCATCTTAAAAAAAAATCCTACATTTGGCTCCTTGTCACAGACAGAAACACAAACATAGATAGGTCAAGTAAAAAAAATGTCGTCACAAAATAATTTTCGAACACATCTGACTGAGATTAGGGATTGTATCAATGCACAATTTGATTTGAGTTGCATTTATATTATGGGCTCATCAGCTCAGTACAGTAAGACAAGTGCTTTAGAATGTCCACAGAAAACATTAAGCTCATGCCTTAAGCGGTTTTACACTTTTTTGAAAGCTCAAACACAAATCACATTTCTTCTATTTTAAAATATTAACTAAAGAAATTGTCTGTCATTCGTACTTTATTTGTAAATGAATCCAGGTCCTGTTTGTAATAGTGTAGTGATTTTACTCTGGTTGTGTGGATTCACTTATATAACCAGAGGTCGAAGGTTAGGCATTATACAATATTTGCTTTTTGTGAAATCCTGTACGTAATCACTGAGAAAATGCATGCACCCATTCATGTTACTTCAATTATAATTCTACAGTACATTTTGTGTTTATTTTTTACCCCAGAGGGAACCTCTCCACCGCTTACCTTGGAGAAAATTCTAGCCTTTACATCAGGATCCACTGTATTTCCTAGACTGGGGTTCCCAGTTTCTGCACCAGCAGATGAATGAATGAAGCTTGTATTAACGTGAGGGCCAATAATATATCATTTGTGTGTATTGTTATTTCTCTATATAGAACCACACACACCTACATATCTACATTTACCCATCAAGATGTGAAGAATAAAAAATGTTCATAAAGAGCGGTCTGTGAGTGGTGCATGAATGTATCTCCTCTTCAATCGGACATAATTTGTTCTAACCGGACATTCTTTGGTACTTGCAAATTAGGGATGTCACGAGAACCGATACTTCGGTACCAAGTCGGTACCAACATTCTTAAAATGTGACGGTACTTGTTTTTC
>JANDJT010000102.1:28552720-28565854 GCA_024331685.1 Stegophilus panzeri | reverse complement strand
TTTAGCATTACTAAATTAGCTATGGAAACCACAGAGAAAAAAAACCAAAAAAGGTTATTGTGACTATACCATCATACAGAATGCAACAGTTTTCATATATTCTTTACACACTTTATGATTTTATTTATACTTAAATAAAACATTCACAATAATTACACAATTGAGTATTGCATTAACCTATTTTTACTGATTAATAAAATACATGTTAAAATGTGTAGTTTAGTGGTGGTGTAAGGAATGCAAAAGGTCAAGGGTCCATCCTCTCCATGACAATTTACAATAGGGGAGAAAAAGATAATTGATTTTATTATGAGTGTCTGAGACTTTTTTCCATTAATATACAGTATGAACAACAAACAGTTTTATTAAGACATCATTATTATGTTACTATGCAATTAGACACGCCCACACAGTTGCAAACACTTTCTAAAATGTAATACCTTAAGATTTCATTAATGTGATATATATTTACTGGCTGCTATTATGGTATATTTTTAAGCAAATGTATATGTTAAGAAATCAAAATGAGATCCAATCATGTATGACCAAAGTATAAGACATAAGAGAGTAATCAGTACATTAATCAAAGAAACTAAAATCAAAGTAGGACAAGCTGGTGTGAATAACTTGTGAAATTACTGAGGACACATTCTTCAGTGTATCCATTTCTTCTAGGCTTGCTCTGTTATTTCTCAGTGACAACTCACCCTCTGTACCTGTTAAGGGACAGAGTCTGTACTCTGTATTTTTAGGTCTGTATCTTTTTAACAAGCTGATGTTTGTGATTTTTTTTAAGATGTATTGTTGAACTCTAGGACGTTAATCAGTAAAATAAAAACTTTATTTATTTATTTATTTTAAATAAGCTGGCTGAACTCTGCCACAATTATAGATATGAAGAAACATAATTGTGTTAAGACAGCAGAAGTGTGATTAAAAGAAAAATTGGGTAAACCCCGCCTAATGAGATCATTGTTTTAGTATTGTATAAAAGCATGAGACTTGACTGTATTGCCTTTTTTGAATCTTCAATAAAAAGGTCTGAATTTTGATATCTCAAACCCCTTGAGTTCTTATTTTCTGCTAAGGAGATTTTCCACGACACTACCAATATGTAGCTCTGCACAATTTGCCACCTTCTACTCCATCCATTAATGAACACATTACATTCCTCAAGAAACATGCGCCAGTGTCACGGTCTTCTAACTAAGATCAGCTCAGTGGCATTTATGAAGAGAGATGCGATTCCTGAAGTTACCATGCACCTTGTAATCAGGATGTAGTCTGTTTAACCTTTTGATATTTTGTTCAAAAAAATTCACAAAAATACTCTACTCTCATGGATATCAAACACAACAGAGGTTTATCCAAAAAATATATTTGTTAAATATAGGTGTGCAACAATTATTGACACCCCTGTGAATTCATATGAGAAAAATATATTTGAAGTATATTCCCACTGGTGTGTGTATGTGTAATTTATATATATATATATATATATATATATATATTTTAAATACACCTGGGTGACTAAGAACAGCAAATTGCTCAACCATGACTTCCTCTTTGACAGGGGTATAAATATGAGCTAACACAGGCCAATAATTGCAATAATTCCCTTAGTCATACATAATGGGTAAGACCAAGGAATATAGCTGTGATGTGTAGCAAAAGGTTGTTGAGCTTCACAAAATGGGAAGTGGCTATAAGAAAATAGCACACGCATTGAAAATGTCCATTTACACCATCAGGGCAATAATTAAGAAGTTCCAGTCAACTGGAAATGTTATGAATCAGCCTGGAAAAGGTGGTGTGTCGATATTATCTCAATGCACTGTTCGAGGGGCCAAAAAATCTCCAAGGATCACAGCTGGAGGATTTTAGATGTTAGTTGTGTCTTGGGGTCAGAAAGTGTCCAAAACTACAATCCGAAGTCACCTACATCACCACAAGTTGTTTGGAAGGGTTTCAAGAAAAAAGCCTCCACTCTCATCCAAAAACAAACTCAAGCGTCTTCAGTTTGCCAGACACTACTGGAACTTCAAATGGGATCAGGTTCTATGGTCAGATGAAACCAAAATATAGCTTTTTGGCAATAAACACCAGAGGTTGTTTTGGTGCACACAGAGAGGTAGCCATATGGAAAAGTAAACTCATGCCCACGGTTACATATGTTGGTGGTTCTTTAATGTTTTGGGGCTGTTTTTCTAACAGAGGACCTGCACATTTTGTTAGGATACATGACCTCATGGACTATCAAATTTCAACAGATATTGAATGAAAACCTGAATGCCTCTCCGAGAAAGCTTAAAATGGGCCGTGGTTGGATCTTCCAGCAGGACAATGATCCAAAACGTACATCAAAATCAACACAAATGGTTTAATGGCCACAAAATCAAGGTCCTGCCATGGCCATCCCAGTCCCCTGACTTGAAACCCATAGAAACCTGTGGGGTGAACTGAAGAGTCCCACCAGCATGGAAATTTGAAGGATCTGAAGAGATTTTGTATGGAGGAATGGTCTCAGCTCCCTTGCCATGTATTCTCCAACCTCATCAGGCATTATAGGAGAAGACTCAGAGCTGTAATCTTGGCAAAGGGAGGAAGCACAAAGTATTGACTAAAGGGTGGCAATAATTGTTGCACATGTATATTTAACAAAGATATATTTGTTGGATAACCCTGTTTATTGTTTGATATCCATATATAAACAAAGAAACATGAATATATATTCACAAGTAAGTAATAAATAATTCACAAACGGTGGCAAAATATGCTACAACTTCTTTGACAAAAATGACTGATGAGATTAGGTAGACAAGGACTTGCATAACAATTATTGTTTATATACACTGCTTATATACAGCAACTGTGCAAAATGCTTTTGCATCTATTGTGGCAGTGTTTGGTCCCAAAAGTCCAGGTTGTCTGGTTGATTCCAAAAGTCCAGGCTATATCAACGTTGGCCAGATGGGAATCAGAAATCCAAAAGCTGCAAGGAGATTTTAGATTCATGTGATTTTGATTCAAGGTTCAAGATGAAACAAAAACACTGGAAAGGCAGATGACATGCAAGGTATCAGTATTTTCTTAATTGTACCACAATGATGATGAACTCTCTAAAGTGACTGGACAGAAGCTCTCGATTAATTTTCTGTAACAGCAGCTCTGACAATAGTTGTGGCTGCGAGGCACACAGATTTACAATAACACATCCACACTAATGTTTTTGTTTCTATAGTAACAGCTATACAGGACATGTATGGTGGATGCTCCACATAATTGAACGCTAATAAAAAATATAATTTAAAAAGGTGTGCTGTTATTTATCAACAAATAAAGTATAATTGTTGATTATACCAAATTGTTATTATTTTGTTTAAAAGATCTTATTTTTTTCCCATTTAGTACTGCCCCTCAGCAGCTAAGTAAGGTATTTACATGTCTCCCAGAAGGCAAAATAAAAAAAATTAAAAACAAAAAAAAAACAAAAACAAAAAAAAAACTGTTGATTCCTGTTGCCAGCTTACCTTTCTGTTTGAGATCAAGCCACCTCTCACTTTTTTTTTTTTTTTTTTTTTTTAAAACTCTCACCGTTGTTTTCCCATTCAATCTGATATGTCGCCTAAACGCCTTTACGTTCATTCAGTTTATTCAGGCCCTTTCTATGGTAGGAAAAACCCTGGTTACAGGGACTGATAAGTGCAAATGCAGATCCACCTGTTCTGATTACATTTATAAAAAAATAATAATAATAAAACAAACTTATTTTTACTCAGGTTTTATGCATATGATGGTGTGGTTTCTTATTTATTTATTTATTTATTTATTTATTATTATTATTATTTTTTTTTTTTACATAATTACAGTTTTACTAAAATTAGATTAAAAAAATTGCAAAACCTCGCCTTGCTTACAATATCGTAATATATTGAATTGTAACCATTGTAACGTAATACATATCGTATCGCCTGATTCTGGCCAATACACAGCCCAAGTGAGGTACGTAATTGCAATAGAAATTTTACGTCATAAAGCCGGGGTGTATTAAATGTCCAATGTTTGCGCCCAGAAGGTAGCGAGAATGGAAGAAGGCATAAAGTTACCAGGGAGTGTTCGGATAAAAGGAGAGGTCAAATGTTAACGTCATCAATAAATGGAATGAAAATGGGCGATATAAGCAAATAATCAATGCATGAATAACTCTTGTGGCAAGCTGAAAAAAGTGTAATCCCTAATACAATCATTTCCCAATTGCCATATATTGCATATGTTTATTTGTTTTATAATAGACTATAATAAATCAATAAGCATTTTAGATGGGGCTGAATCGGACAGAGAAACATAAGACCTGTCCAATGCGGGATTTTGCACAGCGTTTAAATCGCCATCCATCATAAGGTGGTATTCACTGAAACTCAGTATAGTATGAACAAGTTCTCATGTTCTTTCAGCACATATACAAAAATGAAGGCGCATTTGAGTAAGTCCATGTTCCGAGAACCTAGGCAATACAGCCATCTGTGTTGCAGCCGGAAAAGGGAAGGGGTTGAGCCACCAATATCAAAATCAAAATTCTTTAAAGATGAAGAGGAAACCATCTTGAAATATCTATTCAGAAAATGATGTTCTTTAAACTCCTGATCAGTAATATTTTATTTGCAATAAGTGCATTAGATGCAAGTGATCTAATATTTAACAATTCAATATTTTATTTTTTATAATTTTAGGTTAATGACTTGGTACCAATATTTGGACATCTGAAGCAAGTCCTGTGAGTATGCTCAGTTTAACTGCACGGTGGCTCAAAAAAAAAAAAGGTTATTAAAGAAAGCAATTGGCAAGTTAAAATTCTCAAGATCACATGAGTGCTGAGCTCTGTGTTATGTTATGTAAAAGAATGTTTTTAGATGTGGAAAATATCCAAGGAGAAAGTTCACATTGTATGGTGCAACAGAACATTTCCATTTTTTGTTTCATGAAAACTAAGATTAAAAATAAATCAACAACGATGTCCATGTCAAAACAATAAGTAAATATTATTTACCCTTGACAAAACACTGACATTTCCCCCAACAAATAAAAATTAGACACATGGGTGGACAAATAATTAAACGGAGCACCAAAACATGCAGATTTCATGTCCAGGCTATTAGGGTTATATTTGTAGTAGCCTGGTAGAACACCCAAAAAAGAAAGTTCAAATTGTCATATAACTCTCATTCAAACTTTGTTAGAAGAGGATAATGATCATATTACTCATCTGTTCTTCTTATTAATACACTTAACTAGCTTCCCATGCTATACATTTCTTCCATTGCATTAGCTAGTACATTTTAGCTCAGTCAATTAGGTTTCCAGTCACCCAAAACATAGGACTGGGGAATTCTATCAAAATTTTTCCTTGTAGGCTAAGTAATAAATTTATTATTTCTCCACCCCGGATACAAATAAAAGGTTCAATGGATAAAGGTTAAATATCTTTTCCTCCATATTTCAGTGCACATAATATTGCAAGCTGTATGAACAAATGTCACCTCTCAAAATGTATAGCCCACACTTTTTATGTCTAACATTAGGAATTAATTTTTCATCTGAAACATACTCACCAGCTGAGGCAAAATTTTCTCAACATGTTCCAAATCCACACCAACACAGTCTTCATTCTCTGCCTGTTTTATTGCTCTGCGTGTTGCTTCTGAAATGTTGAGATATTAATATGTTAAAAACATCTGTTTGGTGGAATGACTCATGACCATCTTGAAAAAACATTAACCTCATATCCACTAAAAACACTACAACTGAAGATTGGTCACTCTGTTCATCAAGTTTATTTGCAATTATGACAACACAATTATTTCATGGTTTCCAGTGGAAAAGCTACAAACCAGAACATAGATTATACAAGAGACCTACAGAAAATTACTGACATGAAGAACATGTTATCAGAATGTCTATTATAGAATTCTACCAAGATTTTATTGGGATCCTCTTGTACAGTGTGAGAAGTTATAATAGTAAAAGACTGCTGGAATTGCACGGTGTAGTAAAACCGGCTCTAGCCTCTGGCTACAAAAGGGGAGTGTTCTTCAAATTTATTCTTCTTCAATTCTAATTATAAAATTGGAGGACTGATTCTTTTCTCTAATCCCTGTCTCCAGCTTTCATACGGTCTAAACAATTACAAGAAATTATGAGAATAGAGCTATCAAAGCATCAAAAAATGAATAATAAAAATTAATAGAAAGAAAGAATATTACAGTAGAATATCTGACTACTGTAGAAATATTACACATCTGAGAATATTAAGCAAGAGTTGACTGCTCTTTTTAATTTCATATAAATTTACTGGTTACAAAATGAGTCTGTAAAATCTGACAAGTATAAAAACAGATACAACAGTATTAAAAACATGAATTATATACATTTTTACTTTGATTACCAAAGGGTCTGTAAATCTGACACAAAAAGATGACCTACGAAATATTTTTTTTCAAAATTCTGAAGAGAAAGAACATGTGTACTCATTTAAACATAGCATATCAGCCTTGCAATTAGAGACAGTAGATGTACAAGTATTCCCAATTAAATGCTTGGCAAGTGTATACTTATTCAGTGGTGCTTTAAAAAGTTTGCAAACCCTTTAGAATTTCCTGTATTTCTGCATAAATATGACTTAAAACATCAGCGAAGTCCTAAAAGCTGATAAATGACCAAATATAATATTTTGTCTCATTTGTTTGTGTGATATTTATTTATTAAAGAAAATGATTCAATTTTATATATCCGTGAGAGGCAAAAGTATGAACCTTTGCTTTCTGTATCTGGTGTGACCCCCTTGTGCAGCAATAACTGCAACTAAAAGTTTTCAGTAACTGTTGATCAGTCCTGCACATCGACTTGCAGGAATTTTAGCCCAATCCTCAGTACAGAACAGCTTCAACTCTGGGATGTTGGTGGCTTTCCGCAGACATTACTATTGGATTAACTTTATTCTTCTTTAACCAAGTTGTTGGTAGAACAACTTGTGTGTTTAGGGTCGTTGTCTTGCTGCATGACCCACTTTCTCTTGAGATTCAGTTCATGAACAGATGTCCTGACATTTTCCTTTAGAATTCGCTGCTGAACGTCCGAATTCATTGTTCCATCAATGATGGCAAGCAAGCCATCCAGGTCCAGATGCAGAAAAACAGGCACAAACCACGATACTACCACCACGTTTCACAGATGGGACAAGGTTCTTATGCTGGAATGCAGCATTTCCAGTCTCAAACATAACGCCTCTCATTTAAACCAAAAAACTTTATTTCAGTCTCATCAGTCTACAAGCCATTTTTCCAATAGCCTTCTGACTTGTCCACATGATCTTTAGCCAATGCAGACAGGCAGCGATATTCTTTTTGGAGAGCAGTGACTTTCTCCTTGAAACCCTGCCATGCACACCATCGTTGCTGAGTGTTTTCCTGATGGTGGATTCATGAACATTAACATTAGCCAATGTGAGAGAGGCCTTTAGTTGCTTAGAAGTTACCCTGGGTTCCTTTGTGACCTGGTAGACTATTACAAGTCTTTCTCTTGAAGTGATCTTTGTTGGTCGACTACTCCTGGGGATGGTAACAATTGTCTTAAATTTCCTCCATTCGTACACAGTCTATGACTGGATTGGTGGACTCCAAACACTTTAGGGATGGTTGTGTAACCTTCTCCAGCCTGATGAGCAACAGTTCTTTTTATGAGGACCTCAGAGATCTTCATGCCATGATACACTTCCACAAACATGTGCTGTGAACATTAGACTTTGATAGGTACTTGTTCTTGAAATAAAACAGGGTGCTCACTCACACCTGCTTGTCATCCCATTAATTGAAAACACCTGACTCCAATTTCACCTTCAAATTAACTGCTAATCCTAGAGCTTCACATACTTTTGCCACTCACAGATGATATGTAATATTGGATCATATTAAAATAAATCACCAAGTACAATATTTTTGCTTCATTTGTTTAATTGGGTTCTCCTTGTCTACTTTTAAGACTTGTGTAGAAGTCTGACTATGCTTTAGGTCATATTTATGCAGATATATAGAAAAATCTCAAGAAAATTCACAAACATTAAAACAACACTGTATATGTATAAAGTAAAATACACACACCCACACCATCAGCCACAACATTAAAACCACCTGTTTGATATTGTCTAGGTCCCCCTTGTGCTGCCAAAGCAGCTCTGACAAATCAAGGCATGGACTCCACGAGAACTCTGAAGGTGTGCTGTGGTATCTGGCACCAAGACATTAGCAGCAGATCCTGCAAGTCCTGCAAGTTGCGAGGTGGGGCCTTCATGGATCGGGATTTGTTTGTCCAGCAAATCCCACAAATGCGTGATCGGATTGAGATCTGGGGAATTTGAAGGCTAAGTCAACACCTTGAACACTTTATGTTCCTCAAACCATTCCTGAACATGTTTTGCAGTGTGGCAGGCCACATTATTCTGCTGAAAGAGGCAACTGCAATTAGGGTATACCGTTGTCATGAAGGGCTGTACTTAGTCTGCAACAATGTTTAGGTAGGTGGGATGTGTCAAAGTAACATCCACATGAAAGCCAGGACCCAAGGTTTCTCAGCAGAACATTGCCCGGAGAATCACACTGCCTCTGCTGGCTTGCCTTCTTTCCATAGTGCATCCTGGTGCCATCTCTTCCCCAGTTAACTAACACGCACGCACCCAGCCATCCACATGATAAAAAAGAAAAAGTGATTAAATCAGACCAGGCCACCTTTGTCCATTGATGCATGTTCCAGTAGTTCTGATGCTTGGCAGTGGACAGGGGTCAGCATTGGCACTCTGACTGGTATGTGGCTACACAGCAAGCTGTGATACACTGTGTGTATCTTTTGATCATAGCATTAACATTTTCAGCAATTTGTGCTACTGTAGCTCTTCTGTGGGAGCAGACCAGATGGGCTAGCATTCACTCCCCCACACGCATCAATGAGCCCCGGGCGTCCATGAGCCTGTCGCCAATTCACCAGTTGTCCTTCCTTGGCCAAATTTTTTACAACCTTTGGTACTTACTACTGCATGCCAGGACCACCCCACAAGTTCAGCCATTTTGGAGATGTTCTGACTCAGTGGCCCTTGTCAAAATCACTCAGATACTTATGCTTGCCCATTTTTCCCCACTTCCAATACATCAACTACAAGAACTGACTTCACTTGCTGCCTAATATATCCCAACCCTTTGTACAGCTATTGTAGGAAGATAATCAATGTTAAGCCAGGTTCACACTGTATGATTTTCGCCACGATTTGGTCATCTGAGACAAATTTTGAGAATCCTAAAAGATTCATATATTCATAGGCCAAAACCTGTAGTCTTTTACCGCTAGTTTGACGTGTTCCCCGACAGCTGATTAATGGCCGTTGCGATAAAATTTTTCCTCCGATTAAATTCTGGCAGTGTCGGAAGATTTAAGGCAGAGTCCTGTAATGTGGCTTCTCCTACTCCGTACGAGTCTTCTAGCATGTGTCCGTTTTTCGTGTCTTGACTGTCGTACAGTCTGGCATTAATGACAACTGAGATCCTACAGTGTGACATGGTTTACAGCGGGGATCAAGTTCGTACAGTATGACAAGCAACAGTCGCAAAGGACTATTTAAAAAAATAATAATAATAATAATAATAATATCGCAGTGTGAACCCGGCTTTATTCACCTTACACATAAGTACTGTAATTCCTATACTGCTCATACTCATTCAACTAAAATAATTTTGTCAATGTCCAAATACAATATACACTAATACTAACACACAAACACGTTTTTGGAGTGGTATTAGATATTCTTACAGTACTTGTATATTGTTGACTGTTATTAACATAATAGAGGTGACTAAGGTTTTGTTTAACAGTTTGTTATTCACCTTAAATGGACTTCCGCCGAAACAGAAAGCCCCCAACACCTATTACCATCCAGGGGGAGAAAATAGAGATGGTGGACTCGTACAAGTTCCTGGGAGTGCACATTAACAGCAAGCTGGACTGGTCGGAAAACACCGAAGCTCCCTAGTGGAAGGGACAGAGCAAACTGTTCTTTCTAAGGAGGCTCAGGTCGTTTGACATGAGCAGCAAGCTACTGCAGATGTTCTATCAGTCTGTATTAGCCAGTGCCCTGTTCTTTGCTGTGACATGCTGGGTAGGTGGAATTAAGGCTGGGGAGGCTGACAAACTCAACAAGTTGGTGAAGAAGTCCAGCTCTGTCGTTGGTCACAAACTGGACACTCTGGAGACAGTGGTGAAGAGAATAAGAAATAAAATCAGGTCCATTTTGGGAAACCCACTTCATCCACTGTATGCTGAGCTGCGACAGATGGAGAGCACCTTCAGCCACAGGCTCATCTCCCCCACCCAGGTGCAAGACGGAACGCTTCAGATGTTCCTTTGTGCCGACAGCCATCAGACTGTACAACATTTAGCCACCCCCTCCCTTGACCTTACTTTTGACTACATTACAAACACGCTGCTACACTGTTTTCATATGGGTACCATACTGTACTTTCTGCACTGCTCACATATCACTGCTTCAAAGCTTTTCTTATGTGTCTACACAAATTATACTATACAGCTGCAATATGTATATAGTATTGTACATATGCGATATGTACATGGGCTACTTGTATAATGGGACTGCACATTGTTACTTGCTGTATATACTGCTCATATGTATGTCTGTATGTATGTATGTATGTATGTGTGTATGTATATATCACACACACACACACACACACACATATATATATGATACAGATATAATATAATGTATATAGAGTTTGCGCTTCTATACATATTTATACATCCTGTCTATACTCTTTATATATCCCTGTATTGTTCTCCTTACTATCTCTTAACTCTTCTTTCTTTTCTTTTTTTTGGCTGCTGCTGTGACACCCTAATTTCTCCATCTGGAGATTAATAAAGTATTATCTTATCTTAAATATCACTGTGGAACCAAGTGTGTAAAGTATTTACCCACCTACTAAAATAGAACATAATACTACTTAAAAATAGCCCATAATACTGAAGTGGTGTCGATCAATATAGTTTGCAAAATTATTTACAATCAAATATTGTTAAAGTTGTGATTGCATAAGTATTCACTTCCATTGCTGTGAAAGCCTCAAATTAGTTCTTGAGTAACCAATTGCCATCAAAAGTCACATAACTAGTGGAATGGAGTCGACCTGCGCGCAATTCAAGTGTCACAGGTTGTTGTGTTACCATTATCAACTTTAGCATCATAAGGCTGGATACTAACACGATACTTTACTAGTAATCAAGTCTAAATGTTCATTATCTGTTTACTGCACTGATTAAAAATATAAGTATTCAAGACAGAAACCTATCATACAGGCCTTAATAATCGTTTTCATTGTCTTCACTCACAAAAGAAAGGGTAGTAAACTGTACGGACAGCAATACTGGAGTGGTTCAAAACCATTACACTGGTTATGTTCGAATGTCAAAGCCCAGATTTCAATTCGGACACATTAAAGTTTTTTCACATTTCAAAACAAAGAATACGCCCAGCTGGAAAACAAATTGTGGCTCTTGGATTTGTCATTTATGACTGCCCTATGTATGTATGTATGCATGCATGCATGTATGTATGTATACACACAGAGGCATGTGAAAAAATAAGTACACCCTATGGAAATTGTTGGCTTTTTTGACATATTTGGACAAGCAAACATTTGAATATCTTTAAAACAGTGCCTAATAATGAAGCTGATAATGCTCATTTAAGGTGGGTTACAGTGGCTGCGTCTAAATATCCCTACTACACAGTAGGTGAAAAGGAGTACGCCAAAGGAATAGTATGTCCGAATTCTCAGTATTCATAAAACAGAAAGTGAGAAATACCCTGATGTCCTACTGCTTCTGCCTTGATTCTGCAGTATGGAACCATATACATATAAATATATAGACGCCGCATTGGCTGCTGGATCGTACATTAAGGTCACTGCCATATTGGTCCAGGCAACAGTAATAAGTCTCAGAATAAGTCTAAGTCTCAGCTTTAATTACAGTTTATATTATAAATTAAATTGCCCATAATCAATATTGTCATCTATATTGCCGTTTATTCTCCAAACCGAGTTTTATGACAAGCTCCTCGTTTTGGCTGAGCAAGTGACGTACTGTGAATCTTACTTTAGTTAGTTGGCTAGCTAACTTTTCTCACACATTAAAGGTTTCCTAAAGAGAAACATTTGAGGAGGCAGTGGGAAGTAGCTGTAAGATGAGAAGGTTTTTCAGCGATTAGTCCTCCACTGCTATGCATTGATCACTTCAAGTCGGAGGACATTGACAGGCCAGACTGTCAGGATCAGAGATGGAGCTAAACCATCGGTCTTCAGTTTTTTTTGTTTTGTTTTTTTTACTTTTAGTTTTCCAACTCCTACTCCTCAGTGGTAGCTCAATGCTTAAGACATTGGACTGTTAATCAGAAGGTCGCGAGTTCAAAACCCAGAACCGCCAAGCTGCCACTGCTGGGCCCTTGAACAAGGCTCTTAACCCTCAACTGCTCAGTTGTATAAATGAGATAAATATAAGTCGCTCTAGTTAAGGGCATCTGTCAAATGCTGTAAAATTAGCACAATGTTTTACCAGATCCATACTTATAATTAGCTTTGTAATTGTCTGTTTTGGAGTATATATTAGTAATAATAAGATATGCAAAGCAGATTATTTGATTTGTATTTGCCAATTTGGTCACAATTTGTAAATGATGGTCAATTATTAGTACTTAAAGATGCACCATTTAGACATTTTTCAGTATTTCAATGTGAACGATCTGTGTTCTGAAGCACAAGAAAAGCTAAAATGATGGGGTTGAAGACAAACGGACATTCCCACAATTAAAAAAATAAATAAATAAAAAAATTTACGCACATTTCATGTAGATTAAATTATATTACATTAGTGACATCTCCACTAGGTATGTCACGATACCAAAAATCTAGTAGTTGGTACAAATAAAATAAAAAAATTAATTAAAAAAAACTCTCCTGGAGGACATCCTCCTCTGGCTGATACTGGCAAAGAGAGAGAGAGAGAGAGAGAGAGAGAGAGAGA
>JANDJT010000102.1:28498953-28514065 GCA_024331685.1 Stegophilus panzeri | reverse complement strand
AAAAAATCAAGGCGTTAGAATGGCCCAGTCAATCACCTGACTTGAATCCAATTGAACAAGATTTAAAGACAATATGTGTAGAAGAATGGACCAAAATCACACCTGAATACTGCGGCCCATTAATTTCTTCATACGGGAAGCGTCATGAAGCTGTTATTACAAACAAAGTCTTCTCCACTAAGTATGGGATTAACAAGTATTAACTAAATTTCAGTTAGCGTGTTCAATACTTTTTTCATGTGTCATTCCATTTTATTACACACAACTTTATTTATGGACTTTAATGTTGTGAATTCTTTAAATTTCCGGATTTCTTGAGTTAATACTGATGTCTGGTGAAAATTTCATGTGAATAGCCTCATTGGAAAGATATTTACTGAAATAAATGTTGACGCGTCCAGTACTTATTTCCCCCACTGTAGAATATCAGGAAGGATAAGTTTCATATAAAATGCTATTTTAAATACCATGTAAAATATTCATCATGAATTGATCAGTTAACATAATGTAGTATAAAGGTAGTGTGACGATCACTTAAGCTAGCTTAGTTACATCATGAAAAACACAGCCTACCTGATGAACTAATCCAGGTGCAAATGTAAGTCCAATAGAAAGACTAATCATTCCAGATTCACATACATTACCAAATAATTACATTACAATATTTATATATACTGACAGTTCTTCAGCTTCAGCAAACAAATAAAAAAAGAATAGTGTGTCTCCTACTAGTATTTGTACCTGTATTTGTATGTGTTTAGAACATTATACATTATATCTGAATAATGTATTCGTATTCAGTTACATCAGTAATATACTGTATACTGTATGTATAATAAGTTGACAACAATTTTGACTTATGAATATGTTAAATCGGAATACATTATTAAAAATATTTTTATATATCATACTAATATCATAAAATTTCAAAATGTACATTAATGTATTCTAAAACCAGGAAATCATGTAAATAGCAATACTTATAAAAGGAGGCACAAACAAGTTTTTAATAATACAGGGTGTCTAAAAAGTCAGGAACTAATAAGTCAGTAAACATATATGGTACTTAATCTTCTGCAGCATGTTTTTGTGGATTTTGCTCAACATATTCTGACTGACATATTAGCTCAACATATTCCTATCGGGTCCTGACTTTTCAGACACCTTGTACATTGAATCTCACTTATATAACAATAATAACATAACAGTAAAGGGCCTGACATCTTTCATCGCCTGGGTGGCAAAAAATCACGGGGGAAGCCTGGAGTCTATCCCAGCCTATGAGAGCCAACCCATCACAGGGCACAATCACACACACATTCACACATTATGGACAATTTGGAAATGCCAGTCAGCCTACAGTGCATGTCTTTGGACTGGGGGTGGAAACCGGAGTACCTAGAGGAAACCTTCGAAGCACAGGGAGAACATGCAAACTCCATGCACAAAGGGCGGAGGTGGGATTCGAAACCCCAACCCTGGAGGTACAAGGCAAACGTGCTAACCACTAAGCCACTGTGACCCCCAAAATATAATAAATATAATTATATACCAAAAAAAAGATTTGTTATTTTTCTCAAAGAGTAAAAACGGAATAATACTTTCTCAAAAGGTACTTACTCAGGACCCTCAAATGCTTTAAAGGAACCATATAGGCTGTAGCACAGTTATGTGTAGGCTAAATGGATACAAAAATAAGCTGATCATTGCTGAAGAAATTGCTGAAATACCATGATAACCATGAGCAGGGCTGGAGTGGGACCCATTTTCAGCCCGGGAGTTTAATGCCCAAGAACAGTACATTTTTTTGTGGTGGAAGAACTTGGTAAAATTAAGTGACGGTTCGGTTCATTCTATTCTGTTATATTTACAGTATTAATGGCATACTAAGTATTGATTTCTGTTACAAAAGTCAAACTGTAACATTATGAAAAAGAATTTGGTTTGCATTCAAACAAATATGAAGTATTTCAGTAAGAAATATACTTTTTTGGCAGCTACCTCATTGCATAGCATGTGACGGCAGTTTGTTTATTTCTCTATGGTACTCACACTTGTGGCTGTCTGCGACTGGTTCTCAAACTGCAGGAACAGGGGAGAAAACTATTTGCGTCAGGGACAGTTGTGGGAAAATCCACACATCCCCAAGTGTTTGGTGAAGTGGCTACCTAAAGCTGTGTTGACACGTAATGTTTTTATTTCTGAAGCGGTCAGCACCTGTTTTACACAATGATCTCAACTGCATTTTCTGTGTGTGTGTATATACTTATAATATATTGGCACTCTTGGTAAATATGAGCAAAGAAAGCTGTGAAAAATTGTCTTTTATTGTTTAACCTTTTGATCTATTGTTAAAAAAATTCACAAAAATTTACAGCTGCTGAGGGAGTGATGGTAAATTCAACATCTTTTCTCTTGTGACTGCCGTAATCCATCTCTATATATTTTTTCCTCTCTTGGAAAGTCATGGGAAGGAAATACTGGATTTTTTTTCTTTCACTGTTGGAGCAAAAGGTAATGCAAAAAGGATATTTGCTACCGTTTCCCACATACCGCTATAGAAGTTTACCCTGCTATAGTTTACTGAAACCCAGAAATGGATGTATATGCATGAACACAATACATTATAGATGATGTATCGTGTAGCATGATTGAAGTGACATACAGGTGTTACATTTTTTTGGAAATGTCTTGAATATGGTATTAAAAAGTATTACATTTGAAGTGCTGGTACCCGCAGATACCCTGTTTTACTGCTGAACATGCTGAAACAGAAAGGCCATCCTGAACTACTATGTAATCAGAAACCTTACTTCTAGCTGCATGTGGTCCTAGTAGAAGTACAAAACCTTGTCAGAATTAAGTAAGAGGAAGTTAATAAGCATTCAGTGTTTAATGTCCTTTACACATTTCTCAATCTTATTAAGCTGGTGTGTGTCATCTGGCTTTGTTGAAACATTCAATTGTGTCATCAGTATAACAGTTGAAGCTAATTCCATGTTTACGATGAATTTGACCCAGAGGTAGCATATATAAAGAAAAAGCAGTGGGCCTAAAACAGAACCTTGTGGAACACCAAACTTTACCTTAGTATACCTAGAGATGTCACCCTGGAGGTTTGAGGCAAACATGATAACCACTAAGCCACCGTTCCCCCCACAAGAGATGTCATTCAAGCATAGTCTTTATTTTTTCTTTTTAAATTCCAAAAGAATTAATAATAATAATAATAATAATAATAATAAAACACAACCAATTTTATATGGTGCTAAATTTGCATTTCACAGGCATTGCTTCATCTTCACCATAATGTCAGTATACTCCAGGTGAGTAGCGCTGTTGCCAGCACCTTTCAGTGGAAAGTTGCTAAATGACGCTAGATGATGTCATGCGCCAATTAGCATATTTATTACGTCGTCACGTCATATTTGCATTCTGCCTAGTGTGAGCTGTTTACTTTGCTTCTCTCCCACACTCTGTGCTCACATACTGTATTTTAATTCCCAGTAAAGCTGTTCTCATTTACTTACAAGTAATACATTTTTCTCTCACACAACAGAACTAGTATGAGAACAGTGACCCGTGAAACGTGGCCCATTAAGACTACATGTTAACCAGCAGTCATGTCCATGCTGCTGCTCTGCACTGCTAAAATCCTGATTTATAACCCCGATGTCGTCTGACAAAATCATCATACTCGTAAGTTAAAGACAACGGCTGTGATGTGATTTCGGCTATATTTGCATGTAAAACGATCACTGGGAGAAAGTTAAAAGCGAACGAATGTGCTTCTCCTGAACAGAGTAGCCGCAAAGAGAGAGAGTGTTAGTTAGTTACATTTTATATAGTGCTTTTCTAGACACTCAAAGCGCTTTACATTGTATGGCGGGGAGAATCTCCTCAACCACCACTAGTGTGAAGCATCCACCTGGATGATGCGACAGCAGCCATAGTGCACCAGAACGCCCACCACACACCAGCTATTAGTGGAGAGGAGAGAGTGATGTAACCAATTCAGAGATGGGGATTATTAGGGGGACATGATAGAGAAGAGGCAAAGGGGGGAATTTTGGCAGGACACTGGAGTATACCCCTACTCTTTTACGAAAAGTGTCCTGGGATTTTTAATGACCACAGAGAGACAGGACCTCGGTTTAACGTCTCATCCGAAAGACGGTGCCGTTTTTACAGTATAGTGTCCCTGTCACTATACTGAGGCATTAGGCCCCACACAGACTATAGGGTGAGTGCCCCCTGCTGGTCTCACTGATACCACTTCGAGCAGCAACCTTAATTTTCCCCAGGTGGTCTCCCATTTAGGTAATGGCCAGGCTCAACCCAGCTTAGCTTCACTGGGAAACGAGGCAAGAACTACAGGGAGATATGGCTCTTGGGAGGGGGGGAGAGATAGATCTATTTGTATACAAGTGTAATAATAACAGTTGCAATATTAATGTCTATTTATAGCCTATCATATAGTGGGAGATTTTATGTTAATACACAAATTAGATAATCATAATCAAATGCCTTATATGGTGTCTGTTAGTTTGGCGCAGGTTTGTTTGAGCACAGCAAAATCCAGTCAGGCGAATTCTGCGATTTCACTTCGGGTTCTGCTGCTGCGATGGATCTTGTTGGGTAACCAAATTTTACATCGGCAATCTGGGAACATTTTGGATTCGTGCCTAATGAGTGAGGTGAACAAATAAATTTGGATGAAACCATATGTCGGCTTTGTAGAGGAAAAAAAGCAAGAGTTAAACGGGCAAACACTAGCCTACAAATCTCAGGAGCCATCTCCAGGCATGTCACCAAGCTGCGTTTTTAAAATTTTTTATTTAATATTTAGATTTTTAACATATTATTTAGGTTACCGTCCTATTGGTATTTCTTTCAAAGTTTTATAGGCTTGTGGTATATTGCACTTGTAAAAGAAATAATGTATTCATCAGAGAAACGTGTGTTTCATCTCTTTTATTATCCACTTCTCCTCTCTCCTTGTGGGTCATTCACAATACCATATCCCACAGTGCCCTCAGGCTGTTTCTCACTCCAACAACACAACAAGGCTGTATTGAATTGTTTCAGTGACTGAAGTGCTAAAATAAACGTACTTGTCATGTTACGAAACAGATGTCTGAGCCTTATAAAAAAATTATATTTAAGTTTTTATTTAATTTAAGCTTATAAAATTGTATATATTATTATTACTATTATATAGTGATATAAATTTCACCCCCCATCCAGGATTAAATTTCAAAAAGCCACATTCAAGCACTTCAAACACCTTGTACGAACTCTATCTAATATTTAACAGTCCTAGCTTCAGATGAGAGGTGCTGACTGTGCATTCAGTATGATCTAATTTTATGTTAATTACAGGGTTCCTATGGGTCATGGAATTTCTGGAATGTCATGGAATTTTAATAAAGCCTATTCCAGTCATGGAAAGTCAGGGAATTTTATCATTTTGGGGTTGAAGTCCGGGAATATCAGGGAATATTGTTTGTAAATGTTTCAAATGTATTAGCTAAAATGTGATATATAAAATATAATATAATATAATATGTGTGTGTGTAAAGAAAGTCTTTTCTTTTTTTTTTTTTTTACAGTGTGCTCAAATGTACTTAAAATAGTTACTTATAATAGACGGTACCTTGTAAATGAAATGA
Organism: Stegophilus panzeri; assembly: GCA_024331685.1. NCBI lineage: Eukaryota > Metazoa > Chordata > Actinopteri > Siluriformes > Trichomycteridae > Stegophilus > Stegophilus panzeri. Next base: position 28,508,393 of record JANDJT010000102.1, on the reverse strand, counting down.
TTTTATTTCCATTAAAGAAATATATTTTGTTTTATTAGGATCATTTTGTTTGAGGTAAAAGACTAGTCATGTGATAAGTATATGTTCTTTTTAAGCAATGAAAACTTAACTTTTGCACTGAAAATATCTGTTAACCAGGAAATCGAGCTTACAGATTTAATGGGTTAAAATGGTTAGTTTTTTTTTTCTGCTCAGAACCCAGGCAGTACATTGTACCATTCTTCGTACAGTAGGTCATGGAAATTCAAGTTTTGGTCAGGGAAATTCGGGGAAAAGTCATGGATTTTTACATTTGACTTAGAGTGGGAACCCTGTAATTAGGTTACTAAAACAAACATTTTTTGGTTTAACTCGGGGAACAGACACAGTCTTGATATTGTGGAACCTAGGCGACAACTTAGACTGCTTGTCTGATCCCTGACCTTGTCTCTGGATTGTTGACGCTTAACTAGGCCTGTTCTGAGACTGTGCAGCACCTTCCCAAGTGGGATGGATGCCATCCTGCCCTAACAGGCCAGCCTTGCCCTCAAAACTACTACAATTATCTACAAAGCCCACATTGTTTTCGGAGCACTGACTGGACATCCAGCAGTTCAGCAATCATAACCTGCTGTAAGCTATATTGCCATGCTGAATTGGGATGGGGCCAAAAGCATACTACTGCGTCAGACATCGCCTTCGCTAATTTACACACCTCTGTAACGTAACTCTTATACACTTTTGTCAGTCAGAGGTTACTATCATTAGTTCCTACATGAATAACTATCTTTGAAAACCTGTTCTTGCCTAAGACGCTAAGATTACCTGCTATGTCTGGTGCCCTGGCTCTCGGTATACACCTAACTAAAGCTGCCGAAGCCCCTAAAGCCCTAGCTAATTTCACATGCCTTAAGATAGCAGACTATTTTATGCATTGTTTCTAATGTTTGTCACAAAGCCAGTGGATGGGAAACACAAAAATGGTCCACTGCAGCCTTGCGCGTGAAGTTAAAGAACCTTTTGTAATCTAATTTAATAGCGTCTGCTAAATAAAATTTCCCCATTTGTTGATTCTTCCCCAAATTATCTTAAATTATCTCTCATCCAAATCTCTTTGTAAACAATGTGTTCAAACAACACAAAAATGATGCACATCCCCTGATTTGATTACTGAATGGATCTTTAACAAAATGTACATAAGAAATACATGGTGTTAAAATTAAGGATAGACACGAAAGCAAAAAAGCCATTTTTGTGCATATTGGTCAATTTCTTCTATAACATTTAATATTAATGCCATAAAAATTACAAAGGTTCATATTAAAATTTTAATTTTTAGGCATTTATTCTTATGTCTGTCAATTTCCCCAAACTTTGTCATAAGTTAGCATTTTTCAGCCAGATATATCTCCACGATTGTTCTTGAAAACAGTGGGTGTTTGATATTGTTGGAAACTCACTACCTCTAGTGTCTTTATAGCTGGTCTAAATATGGTCATTTCCTTTCTAGAGAATTTCAGCCACCAGAAGTTCTCACCAATAGTGAGAAACTACAGGCTGACCTTAACATAGATACAAAATTTCATTGGCTAAGGAAGTTTATCGTTCAATTCTGATGTGATTTGTCAAAATGTGTTACTTGATGTGTTCCACTTACAACAGAGATATCAGTGCAGTGAAAAGACATGGGGAAAGTGCTGAAATTCTGTGCAAAACCATAAAAAAAATAACAAAAAAACCAGATGCCAGCAGCTATTCATAGCTTGAATAAGTAAGGAAAGTAAATGAAAAAAGACTGTTTGCGGGAAAGAGAAAACAAGCGTTAGTGCATTGAGGTGTAAAATACATGCAATCAATAACGCTAGGAATCTCCTATCTGCCCTCCTCTCATCACGTCTCTGTCTATAATATAATTCACACAAAGAATTCACATATAGTTTATATATAGTCAATTGTGTAGTAGAGCTTTGGGGGAAATGATAATTGAGTTACTGTTGCAAAAAAAAAAGTGTTATTTCTGATCAGTAAATATGGAATTCTGGAATCAGTGTCTTTAACAGCTGTTTTCTCAATGCGTTCTTTTTTTTTTAACACGCTGAACCAAAAATGTGAACTTGTGCAGCACTTGCATAAGCTATTCTTTCTTTCTGATTCGAGTACATTGTTCTAATAAGCTTTGAAAATAACAATAACATGAAATCAGTCACTGCTGATTTTTATTTGACAAGATATAAAAATTACATTATATATTTTTTACTATTAATGTGTTGTTATATTTGGTCTCCATTTACAAACAGTGATCATAAAGTGAAAGTGTCAAAATTCCAGTTTTTTGCAAACCATCCCTTTGTGCTACCGGGGTGTAATTTCGTGAATGACTTTCACATGTGACTGGTTTACCGCCTGGCCTTGCGGCAGCAGTACAAGCAACAGTAATAGGCATTCTGGTTGACTACCTACTGTACAAGCTCATTGGTCAAGCATGGTGGAGGTAGTGTCATGGCTTGGGCTTGCATAGCTGCTTCTGGAACGAGCTCACTAATCTTAGTTATGATGTAACACATGACGGCAGCTGCAAAATGAATTCAGAAGTCTACAGAAATATTCTGTCTGCCAATTTACAGAGAAATACATCCAATCTAACTGGGAGGAACTTCATCATGCAGCAAGACAATGACCTAAAGCAAACACAACAGAGGACTTTGTCAAGGGAAAAAAATGGAAGGTTTTAGACACCAGACCCTAAACTAATACACGCATTCCTTTGCCTGAAGGGGAGACTGAAGGGAGAAAACCCCCCAAAATAAACAACTGAAAGAAACTGCAGTACAAGCTAGAATGTAAAATAAGAATCAACAGTTTGATGATGTCAGTGGGTTGCTGGTTGGATGCAGTTATTGCAAGAAAGGGATATGTATCCGAATATTAGGTGTTATTTACTTTAAGACTATCTGTTCCAATACATTTTCTGACCTAAAAAATTGGGTGGTCTGCCACCAAAGGTGCCATATTCATCTAGATGAAAATATCAGGAAATGAAAGTCCTAATTCTAATCTATCTAATCTCATATTCATCTTTTGATCTCAAAACCAAATGTCTTAAGTGTATAGCAAAAACAACAGAATTGGCCTTGCCGTTCCAATAGTTTTGGAGGGGACTGCACATTTACATACAGCCTAATTATCTGGTAATAATTTGAGAGCTAAATCAGAATAATAGAAACATTCATATGTCCTGTACACCTCAGTTGGAATAGAGTAAACCGATTGAGACCAGTCTGAATGCAAGTCTGTTAAATAGAAGAATAATAGCCGCGTAAACCTTTTGTGTCTGATTACTTTCACTATCAGAATCTCCATGTTGACACTATACCGTGCTCCCAGCATGAACATAATTTAGGTTTGGGACAACATCATAGTTGGGTATAATGCATTACAAAGTAACGCGTTACTGTATTCTAATTACTTTTTCTGATGACACAGCAATGTAATACATTACATTTTAAATTTATGTAATTTGATTACAGTTACTGATGTCAATAAAATTACGATACTTGCATTACAAATTTATTGTTAAGAAAACAATATTAAGTAAAATGCATTTTTAAAATAAATCACGTTTTGCGTGGCTGCCAGAGGCGTAATCTGGCCTGGGAATTTTTTCTTTAGCCCCGAATAATTCTCCACTTGGAGCAGTTTGTCACTATGTAACTGAACGTCAGTAAAAAAAAGGCGGCAGTGTTGTAATTTTATATCTTCGGCGAACGGAGGCGAAACCAATCAGACATGGTTTACAGGAAAATACGTGGAAACACTCATACCTTTTTGGCTGACCGGTCTCAATTCTGCCAAACGCTAGCTCACACAGTCAGTGTGAAGAAAAATGGATATATGCAGATTTTTTATTTTTTTAAACCAGTAAAGGGGTTGAAACTGAAACGGTAACATCCTCTGATGCTGAGCAGGAAAACAAGGTGTGTAAATGTCTATATGAGTTCCAGTTTACGTGAACATGATATGAGCAGAGTGTAAGGAAAGATAATGCACTTTGCATGGCACTGTAGCAGCTAAACACAGCTTAGTTTTGCCTCCCCTTTGATAGCGATACCAAACTAGCCTAGTTAGAAACGTTTTATATTTTATCGGTCTGGTGGTCCTGCAAACAGTGACATCACCTGAGGCAAGTTTTAGGATAAATCCAACTTTTTCTAATCATGTCATACATTGACGTGTGCTAAAATTACTGAAAGAACTGAGTTTCACTTTGTAGTGTATTTCTGTAGGTATGATAGGTTTTGAAATTAACGTGAATGTAAAGTAATTAGTAATGTGATTATTTTTTACATTCAGTAATGGAATCAAATTGCAATTTTAAAGTAGTAATTAGTAATCTGTAGTGGTTTACGTTTTTTGATTAACTTACCCAACACTAGACAACATGCATATACAGTCCCTCCGAAAGTATTAGAATGACAAGGCCATTTAATTTTTATTTATTTATAATTTTTTAGTTTTTTGGCTATACACTGAAGACATTTGGTTTTGAGGTTAAACGAAGAATATAAGACGATAGATCAGAATTTCAGCTTTCATTTCCTGATATTTACATCTAGATGCATTAAACAATTTGGAACATGGCAGGTTTTTTTTTTTTTTTTTTTTTTTTTTTTTTGGTGAGCAAAAGTATAGGAACAGATAGTCTCAACGTAAGTAACACTTGATATTTGGTTGCATATCCCTTGCGCGCAATAACCGCATCAAGCCAGTGACCCACTGACATCACCAAACTATTGATTCTTCTTCTTTTGCTGCTTCACAATGCTAGTGAATTGAGTTTGATGATGTGAGGGCACAGGTAGAATAAATAAAATAATGATCAAATCATGTTGGATGTATGAAAACAAATTGTGTTAATGTATCATTCATGTGGAATCATTCATGTGGAACCTAAGGTTTTATTCAATGTTTGCTGCATTGGACTTTCCTCAGAAGTAGGAAGTCTGAGCACAGATTGACACAATTTTTGAACTCCGTGCATTTGAGCTACAAAGTCTTTTGTAAAGACTTTTGTTAGCAACAAACTAGCCAGCTAATTGTAATCAGTGTATATTTTCTTTCTCAAAACTATTTGTAGTTAAAGCTATCTAACTACATCTAAAGCTATCTGTATTGACACTGGTATAGCGTTAACAAGATATCTAAATAATAATCTAAAGCAAATTCATTATATATAGCAAAAAAAGAAACTCACATCCTCTCATCTGCTTTTATTTCCAGCAAATTTCGTAAAGTGTAAATATTTGTATTAACATAAAAGCATTCAACAACTGAGACATAAACTGAACAAGTTACACAGACGTTTGACGAACAGAAATGGAATAATGAGTCCCTGAACAAAGGGGGGGTCAATCTCAAAAGTAACAGTCAGTATCTTGTGTGGCCACCAGCTGCTTCAAGTACTACCGTGTATCTCATCCTCATGGACTGCACCAGATTTGTTAGTTCTTGCTGTAAGATGTTACCCCACTCTTCCACCAAGGCATTTGATGATCAGCTGTCCTTCCTGTCTCCTTGTCTTCAGCATCTTACATTAGACATTGCAGTTTATTGCTCTGGCCACATCTGCAGTCCTCATGCCTCCCTGCGGCAGGTCTATGGCATGTTCATGCAGGTGAGCAGGAACCCTAGGATATCTTTCTTCTGCCTTCTGTTTTGCAGAGTCAGTAGAAATGTCTCTTTAGTGTCCTAAGTTATTGTAACTATGACCTTATTTGCCTGCCGCCTGTAAACTGTTCGTGTCTTAAGGACTGTTCCACAGGTGCATGTGCAATAATTGTTTATGGTTCATTGAACAAGCATGAAACACATTGTTTAAACCCTTTCCAATGAAGAGCTCTAAAGCTTATTTGGATTTGAGAAAATTATCTTTAAAATTTTAAATGATATTTCTGTTTTTGCTGAGTATATTTATAAATGAGTTATGCTGTATAATTATATACAGCATAACTCATGTAAAGGTAAGAAGTGCTACTTTTGTTCACTGCTGTGTACACTTCACTGTAGTGCTGTGCAGCCATGTTGATTTGACATCACTTGCTGAACTCGAAAGAACTGAGTTGAGGAGACTATCCCAAATTCCAGTGTAGGAATTCTGAGTTTAGGGGGAATTTTCTTGGCTTTTTAGTTCAGAGGTCGGAAATTGCAAGTTATGAGCTTTAGTCAAATGCAACATTACTCCCTTACTCTCAAACACGTCGTACTCCGATGTTTTGTGGAGCTCCTACGCAAAATGTGTAGAGATTGCCAGGTCTGATAATATAAATGGCGATAAACGCTACTGGATAACATAGCAATGTAATATCATAGCACACAAGCCTACTTGTCAGCAGTATGTTTTGTCAAGGTGTTCTTTTGGATTACACTGGTAGGAAGGTAGGCAAACCATGCCCACACCTCACTCCTTGACAAGCTGCAGACATGAAATGAAACCAGGTGGATTGCCTCAGGTGATATGCAATGCTGTGCACTCTTGATTAGCTGCATTTATAGTGTGATTTGCCCAAGGAAAAAGACATCGCCATATTTGAAGGTTCTGGAATCACACCATTTTTCATATTTTAGAATCAATAAAGTGCTGAAGTTTTGATGCACCATGCAACCCTTATTCTAATGGTTCTTTTTTTGACTGAGAGTTCACTTGCTGCGGGCAGACACGTCTACATTCTTTTAGCTAATTATGGCTGACATCAGAGAGTCATAAGTGTTCTGCTGTTTTTATGACATTACATCCTCTCACCATTGTGCTTGTGTTTTGACAGGACAAGGAAAAATTCACTGTTATTTTTGTCTGTATTGATTTTCAGGTTCTGGTCAACTGGTCTACACAGTGGTACAACAATCTTTCCAGCTCTGTGACCACAGTTTTAGAGTTCCCAGAATAAGACACTCAATCCGGCTCCCATACTAGACAAAACCTGAGAGGAGAGACGGTCAAAAAGTAAAGGAGGAGGGAAGGAACTGGATGTAAACCAATTTTCTCTATGGTTGCCATTGGAAACCTGAATTCTGTGTGCTGTTTTGCGAAGTTGTCTTGACAGCTACTGATTTTGGAAAGTGAAAGGGAGAAAAGCTCTGGGACAGGTTTATAATCCATTGCTGCTGCATGGAGGAGTAAGAGCGGATTCAGACTCGTGCTGGTCACCAGTGGATTTATGCACTGCAGGGGATCATGGGAAAAGAACAGGAGCTTCTGCAGGCAATTAAGAATGGTGATCTGTCTTCCACGCAGAAACTACTGACAAAGTTCAAAGGCAGCAGAAACAGTGAGTAATATCCCTTTAATATACACACCGTTTTCTTGTAGGATTCATGACATGCATTGGCTGTGATGGTTGTTTGTTTTTGCATGTATGGAGAGAGTAATGCAGAAAACGCTTTTTAGACCGAAGGCCAATGGTAAACATTGTAATTGGTGTTTTAGGTACAAGCTTTTGAACCATTCTGTGGAGATGTTTGAGGTGGTTAAAGAAGAGTTATTGGGTCAGGGTCACTTACCTGGTTGTGCAAAAAACAAATTTGTGGCCAGATTTTTACATAAACACCGACTAAAGGCATTGAAACTCACACCTAAACACATTTCCTGTGTTAAGTCAATTAGCAGGGCTCTACAGTGTGACCATTTCAGTCGCATTTGCAACTGAAAAGTACTTTGTGCGACTGAAAAAATATATAGGCACACCGGTGTGAGTGACCTGTTTGAAGTTGTATTATACAATCGTAATAACTACAAATCCAAAATGTGCAACAGTTACTTTCACACTGCTTTTCATCACCTCAGTCAACCGAACAAGTGTGCAAATTTTGCAAAGACGCCATTATGATGACGAGAGTAACACTGTATATCATCTGCTTCTCTCAGCTTGCCGATCTCACAAACTGCAATCTTATATTTAATACGCAAAATGACCTGCACCTGCGAATGTGACATACTCGTGTAGCCACAGCGGCATTGGGCACGACTAAATGAATAATAATGCTAACATTACAATGTGGGTATAATTGAAACTTATTTATTAAATAATTCCTCACCAATCATAATCAAGAGTAGCAACGGTTCAGTCTGTAAACATACAGGACACTGCCGTTCTCTCTTCACCAACTCTTCCTGGCTCACACAGACAGCTCATTCACTTCATTTAAGCTCATGGTTGCCAGATATCACTGGAAAAGTCCACTCAAGTTTTCATGTTTTGATTCCACCACATCAACTCCCTCCCCAAAATGCAATATTATCAGCAGACATGGCAACACTGTACTGGGGGGCACCGAGCTAAACAACTGATAAACAAAAAAACTAATAAAATTTAAAGACAGAAAATGTGCTTAGTGTTAAATAAATAATTTAATATAAAAAATAAATATTATAATAAAGTATAATAATATAAATATAAATAATATATAAATAAAATGAGAAATGAAATAATTTTTAATTACTATGGACTTAAATTAATTTAAATTAATTAATTTACTATGGACTTAATTTAATACTATGGATATTAAATTACATTTAATATCAATTTGACATCAAGCTCAGTAGGCTATTTCCTTAGAAGGCTATTAGCCTTCTTTTTCCTAATATGGCTCATGCTTGTGATAGTTTACTTTTAATTAGGACTCTTTATTGTTCAAGATATTTAAAAATAAATATTGTATGCTTGTTTATTTCAATTAACCAACAGTGTTTGTCATTGCTATTATTTTAATTCAATTAACGCTGCCCATGAGCAAAGAGCTTACATTTAACTGTTTGACAGAACTCCTGATTTAAGCTTAAACAAAAAAAAAAGATTGGTATATGGATCGGTATCGGTCAATCAAGATGACAAGAAATCGGTTTCGGCTATAAAAATCCTGATCGGAGCATCAGTAATGAACACCATTACACTAAAGCGCTGTGCATCTGACGGGTAAATGAACTCATCCAGTCACATCCTATGAGATTATTCAGTTATATACACAAATACTTAGAGCTGTTCGAGAACTGACTCGAGCGCAGAACCATGATAGTGGAAAATGGCTAATAGTGTAGCTTTAAATATATTTAAGAGGACTTCAAACACTGAACATTTGAGGTTTTTTGTATTTGTTTACAAGGAGGAACAGGTTAACGGTTGTTGTCTTTTGCATACAGCCTGTAAAATTACCTGAAAATATTAAATTTAGTTTATCAGAAGGTAAATTAATTTGTCATGTCTCTAGAGCTGCAACAACAAATCGATAATAATCGATTATGTATGAAAATCGTTGTCAACGAATCTCAATATCGATTACTTGGTCTGCGCGTGGCATGGGGGAGATGTACTCATTACGTTACTTTTTGTTCAGAAAACACACTTCGGAGAGTAAATACTAAAGTTGTGTCCCAAATGAAGTACTGTACACTTACACTATGCACTGTATAC
>JANDJT010000102.1:28475209-28485596 GCA_024331685.1 Stegophilus panzeri | reverse complement strand
CAGTGTTGTCACATGAAAAGATATAATCAAATATTTACAAAAATGTGAGGCGTGTACTCACTTTTGTGAGATACTGTGTATATATATATATATAAATTATTTGAACATCAGTCACTCATCCTGTGGTTTACAGGGTTAAAGACCATGGGGAAAAGAGGGTAATTTTACATCCCCTACTAAAGTGAACATGTTGATTTCCTGTCTGTTGTGAATTTCTCCATTTCATGCGAACTTCCCATGCTAGTTGTGAACCCGAGAGAAGATTGAGATCTTTTGCCCTGAGGTGAAGCACACCTTTTTGCTTAGTCAGGTTGAGGCAAGGTACCTCAGAATTATGCAGAGAGTCATCTGAAAACACTAATTTGTGTTTTGTGTTGCTCTGGGTGTGTTTGTTTTTTCCAAAAGCTGTTTTTGCAGTCAGTCAGCACTTTGCCTACTTTGCTCTACCCATTACACAATCTGTTGATGTATCCCTGAATCCTAGTCAACCTATACACAAAATATTTTTCCACCAAATCAAACATGTTATTCAGAAATAAAAGCACCTGACAGGTGAAAACTGAACATACGATGGTATAAAGTTGGGGGACTGATGTCACACCCCCACAACCTCACCCCCAATTTTTGTCATTGTTGCACAGCTACTTACAGTGGTGCTTGGAAGTTTGTGAACCCTTAAGATTTTCTATATATTTGCATAAATATGACCTAAAATAGATCAGATTTTCACAAAGTCCTAAAAGTAGAAAAAGAGAACCCAATTAAACAAATGAGACAAATGAGAAAAATGTTATATGTACTTGCTTGTTTATTTATTGACGAAATTATCCAATATTAGAAAAAGTGTGTGAATCTATGTGTAACTAGGAGGTAGGGGTATTTGTGTCAGAGTCAGCAGTCAAGAGAAGACAATAAATAGAGGGTTTGCTGCAAGATGTAAACCATTGGTAAGCCTAAAAAACAGTCACATATAGGCTTGCTGCGATAGTCGGTGTTGCACGGTGTTCGGCCGCACACCAATTACATCACTAGCCCACCATGGCACCGCCCCCACTGTTGTTTTGCTTTTTTTAATAGTCATAAAAATCATTTAGTTCAGTTAGAGAACAGCCCCTACAATTAAAAACTGAATGCGTCTGCACAATTCAGCATGACCCGAATGAGTCAGAGTCGCAGCACAGATCAGATTTCATTTCATTTAACAAGACTGAGGTGAGCTGACTGAAAGACGATGGCGGAAGATTTGGTTTCAAAAGTTTTATGTTTAATAAGCGGGTTTGTCATTGTACAGTTTTATTGTTGTGTTTTTCATTAATAATAATAATTAACCCACCATTCAAGCAATTGCTGCCCCCGAATTGCCGCTAATTCGAAAGTGAAAGTAAAATGCGCACAGCCGCACGGGCATTCATAAGAAATTTAAAAGGAACCCCCCCAACCCAACCCACTGGTGATACTGGTAATACCAGTGTTGTCACACGTCGATTAACCGATGGGAAAATTTCCTCACCGTCACATCCCTAGCCACATATAAAAAGTGCTGTAATTCCTACACCATTCACCAGATTTGGATATAAAACAATTTACACATTAAAGCTTAAAGTCTGCATTTTGATCCAATTTAATTAGTATTTTTTTTCCTTATATATTTGATGTGCAATTGTTGTGGTAGCTGTTTTTATTGTAACTGTATATTGTAACTGTATTGTATAGTAACTGTCTATATTGTGGTAGACAGTTAAAATAACAGTAACTTTGTCCAAATGTTTATAGGCCTGACTGTATATGTTTTTAATTTTAACAGTGGTTTATACGTTGCACTGGCAAATGCAGTATTTTGGCATCTTATTTATTTAAACTTATGTTATTGATTTTCTGGGTGTGCAATAGTTACAACCCCAATTCTGCAAAAAAGTATAAGGACAAGGTATGTTAATCAACTGCATAGGTTTATTTGAAGGTAAACGTTTATTTTTAAATTGATGCATGCAACACGTACCAAAATAGTTGGGACAGGGGCAATTTAGGACTAATAGTGATGTGACAAGTAGAAATAAGAAGGTGATGTGAAACAGGTGAGGCAATCGTCTAATCACAGTATATGAGGAGCTTCCAAAAAAGGCCTGGTCCTTCAAGTGCAAGGATGGGTCGAGACTCGCCAATCTGCCAACAGGTGCATCAGCGAATAATCCAACACTTTGAGAACAGCATTCCCCAAAGACAAATCGGTAGGATTTTGAGCATTTCACCTTTTACAGTGCACAATAAAATTAAAAGATTGAAGGAATCCTCTCAAATCTCGGTGCGTAAAGGACAAGGCCGAAAACAGACATCACTGTCTTAAAAACCATCATGAGTCTGTAATGGATATCTTGACATGGGCTTGGGAATAATTTGGTAAACCTTTGTCCGTCAACACCATTCGCCACTGCATCCACAGATGCAAGTTAAGGCTTCATTATGCAAAGCAGAAGCCATACATCAACACTGTCCAGAAGCGCCGCTGACTTCTCTGGGCTCGGTCTCAACTGAGATGGACAGTAGCACAGTAGAATCGTGTTTTGTGGTCCGACGAGTCAACATTTCAAATAGGTTTTGAACAAAACAGCCGTTGTGTTCTCCGGGCCAAAGAGGAAAAGGACCATCCAAGCTGTCATTAGCGTCAGGTCCTAAAGCCAGCGTCTGTTACGGTATGGGGGTGTGTCAGTGCCTTGCACATTTGTGAGGGCACTATTAATGCAGAAAGATATGTACACATTTTGGTGCAACATATGCTGCCATCTAGAGCAGGACAACGTCAAACCACATTCTACCCGGATTACAAGCACATGTTTGCATAAGCAGAGAGTGCGGCTGCTAGCATGGACTGCCTACAGTCCTGCCCTGTCTCAGATTGAGAATGTGTGGCACAATATGAAGTGCAATGAAGGCCCCATACAGTTGCACAGCTGAAATGCATAATGGATGAATGGGGGACAATTCCTCTTGCTAAACTTAACCAACTGGTGTCTTCAGCGCCCAAACGCTTAATAAGTGTTATTAAAAGAAAAGGTGATGTTACACAGTGGTAAACAGTTGACTGTCCCAACTTTTTTGGAGTGTGTTGCAGCCATCAGGTTTGAAATCTGTTTTTTGCATTTTCCATACTGTCCCAACATTTCAGAATTGGGGTTGTAAAAAAGTGACCCTGTATCGAAAGTGACTGTGGTCTCTGATTGCCAGGTCACTGATACTACAACAAAGTCTTTCCCATGTTTGCAGGATAGCTTTGTTCCTGTCAAACCCTGTGTCTTTCACACACATTAGCTGGATACGGCTCTGGACCCATCTTTATGATGGTAGCCTGTGAAAGGAACAGTGGCACGCTCCTTCCCTCCGTAGTGCTAGGGTCGCCTCCTTGGGCAAGAAAGAACAACCCTCAAGCCCCTCCTGCTAGGGTTATAGCAAAAAGTTTTTACCACCACTCTGTAAAGACCTGGAGTATAATAGATACTTATTATCCCATCTCCGTTATGAGAAATAAGTAATAGGACGACATGGTACTTTGGCTCCTACTTCACCTATGCGGGAGGTTGGAATGGCTCGATCCAATCAATCGACTGGTCAAGACACGCCATGGGAATACTTTGCGATAGCTGAACATCAAATATCTCTCAGATTCCCAGTACGTGTTTGCTAAGGGTTAATCAAGTAAATTGAGCAACTTGTTGCTCATTTTGCTTGAGTATATCATCCTTGTATCTCTGATGCATAACCTGCTGGATAATCTATGGCACTGTGCATCCCTTACTTTTGGACTCCAATGTGGATGGAGAGCAGAGATGACGAAACTAAAAACTCAAAATATGGCTACAAAACACACCTAAAAAAAACGTTTCTTGGACCTGGATACTGAAAGTACCTCAAGAAATAGACATGTTCTTTTGCAGAGTAATGATGACTGGCCAAAATTCATCATCTTTGAAGCTGCTGCTTCAGATTCTCCAATCATCAATCTTTCCCCTTTCGTTATACAAAAAGATATTCCAGGAATAGCGGGAATAGTAAAGGAAGTGAAACAAAATGATCTGGACAGATTCTTGAGTGCAGTAAAAAGGCCAGTGCTGAAAATCTACTCCATGCCAGCATGTCAGCCGGAGTTCAAATAAAAACATCTTATCCAACTTTGAATTACAGTAAAGGAGTAATCCGAACTAGAGCGTTGGATGATGTGGATGAAGAAATAACGCATGAGCTCAAGACCCAAGTAGTACTGAACATCAAAAGAAGCGAACGATTAAAACTGGTACATACATCACCTTTAATAAACTGCTAATCCCAGATAAACTTCAAATTGGATACTTAAGTGTTCCAGTGGACCCAATCCTCTATGGTGTTTCAATGGCTGCAACAACAAGCATACCTGCTGTAACTGTAGGGAGGTAGGCCACGACAAAGGGATCTGTGAACAACCATCAAAATGGTGTAATTGCACAAGTAACCATTCAGCTGCATCAAAACAATGTCCCATGTGGATCAAAGAAAAGGAAATACAGAAGATCAAGAGAATCAGTTTCCTGGAAGCAGAGAAAATGGTGGATGTTGCCCCTATTTTTAAGCTGAATAAAACCTTCACCTCTGTTGCAGTAAAAAGCTGTGATGACAATAGATTGCCAGACAGATATCACCTGGACAAACCCCAAACCATAAACCGTAGTAATATTTTTCCAAAGATGAAGAACACAGGAACCCAGAGCGAAATGACATTCACTCCAGTCAAAGCTCAATAACAGGAAACCAAAAGGCAAATTAAAACAACGATAAGGATGAAACCTCAAAGACAAAACAAATCAAGATGTGGAAATTATGGAGCTACAGTGTCTTAACTGCAGTTATTAACCCTCTAGTCATATGCCTTCAAGAAACTCAATTTCCACCAGACGGTACAGTTTCTTTTAAGAATTTTACAAGTTTTAACAACTTCAGTCTCAATGACAAGCAGGCTTCTGGTGGTACAAGTATTTTAATAAGAAAAGATGTGATCCATATTCATATATATAAATATTAATAGCAACCTACAGGCAACAGCAGTATGCCTGACTTAGCAGAAAACCATTACAGTCCTCTGTATCTACATTCCTCCAAATTTAAACCTGACACACATGGACCTAGATCACCTTTTTGCTCAACTCCCATCTCTTTTTGTTCTCATGGGGTATTTTAATAGTCATAACAAGTTGTGGGGCAGTAACCACTGTAACACAAAAGGAAAGAAGATTGAAGATTTTATAGATAACTACAACTTGGGTATTAAATCAATTATTTAAACATATTTACATCCAGGACATGTAACGTACTCTGCAATCGACCTAACAATTTGTCAGCCTTAATTATTTTTAGACCTAGCATGGAAAGTTTGGCACGATCTCTGTGGAAGTGACCATTTCCCAATTATTGTAACCATCAAAGGCAGAGAGGAAGAAACATATGTACAAAGATAGCAAATTGCAAAAGAAAATTGGTATCAATTTCAAACCCCCTGTCATGAGAAACTGACACGGTTTCCAGAAGACATACAGAAGTTCACTGAAACGATCATATCTATAGCTAATGATACAGTCCCAAGAACATCTTTAAATATAAATCATAGACAACTTCCATGGTTTGATGATATATGTAAGGAAGCTATAAAAGAGAGAACAAACCCTGAAAGACTGTTCTTCAGACATCCAACAATTGAAAATCTTATCAAACTCAAGTACAGCAAAAGCTAGAAGAATTATAAATGAAGTAAAAAAAAAAAAAAAAAAAGAAAAGAAAAAAAAAAGATGTCTCCAGCATTACAACAAGTACTCCATAATACAAAATATGGAACCTGATACGGAAAATGAAGGGAAAAAAACAACGGTCCTCAAATATAACACATCAAACAGTAGGTGAATAACCTGAATATAGCCATAGAAGCTGGCATGGCGAAAAAAAAGTAAAGTTTAAAAAAAGTGTGTATATGTGTACGCTATCACAATTATACAGTATTAATACATTTTCATCTACATACTCACAGCACTTTATTAGGAACACTATACTAAAACTGGGTAGGGCCTTCCTTTGCTCTCAAAACAACCTTAATTCTTCATGGCATGGATTTCACAAGATGTTGGAAACATTCCTTTAAGATTCTAGTCCATGTTGACATAATTGTATCATGCATTTCCTACAAAGTTTTCAGGTCTTGTTCTACCACATCCCAAAAGTCTTCTATTGGATTCAGATCCGGTGATTAGGAAAGCCACTGAAGAACATTGAAGTTGCTGTCAAGTTCATGAAACTAGTTTGAGACGACTTTTGCTTTGTGACATGGTGCATTATCATGCTGGGAGAACAATAAAATGGGCAAATTGTGGCTATAAAGGGATGCACATGGACAGCAACAGTACTCAAAAAAAGCTGTGGCACTCAGCAATGATTAATGGGAGCATTGGCATTAAACATTCCCCAAACCATTACAACTCCCAGCCTGGACTGTTGACACAAGGCAATTTGGGTCCATGGATACATGCTGTTGCCACCAAATTCTGACTCTACCATCTGTGAGCCTCAGCAGAAATGGAGATTCTTCAGACCAGGCCAAGACCAAGTTTTTCCAGTCTTCATCTCTCCAGTTTTGGTGAGCCTGGGCCCACTGCAGCCTCAGCTTTCTTTTCTTGACTGAAGGAAGTGGAGCCTGACGTGGTCTTCTGCAGTTATAACCCATTCGCCTCAAGGTTTGACGTGCATTCTGACATGTTTTTCTGCTCAACACAATTGTACAGAGTGGTTCTGTGTTACTGTTGCCTTTCTGTTAGCTCGAACAGTTAGCTCTGGCCATTCTCCTTTGACCTCTCTCATCAACAGGGCGTTTCCATCCTCAGAACTGCTGTTCACTGAATTGTTTGTTTTTTTTTTTTTTGTTTTTTTTTTAAGTGCACCGTTGTGAGTAAACTCTAGAAGACTGTTGTGTGTGATAATCCCAGGAGATAAGCAGTTATACTCACAACAGCCTATCTGGCATCAATAATCACGCCATGGTCAAATTCACTGAGATCAAATTTTTCCCTGTTCTTATGGTTGATGTGAACATTATCTGAAGCAGCTGGCCTATATCTGTATTATTTTATGAATTGTACTGCTGCCACACAATTGGCTGATTAGATAATTGCATGAATGGGTAGATATACAGGTGTTCCTAATAAAGTGCTCTGTGAGTGTACATATGATTTTAATAATTTTTATGCCTATGAAGGTTTCAACTAGTGGTCGACTGATATATCGCCAAAGCATAAGCCGATAAATCTTCCTGTTCAGCTGATATGTGACAAGTCAGATTTATGTATGTCTGTATACGATGGCATGTCATGTCACAGCAAACCAGTGACTACATTTCCCATCCGTCACTGCGGCCTACAAACATGGCCGCCATGGACTACACTTCCCACACACATACGTTCACCTTCTCTGGAACTCTAATTACATACACCTGCACCCAATCTCACACAAAATCACAAACACAGCATATAAGAGACTTTGTGAGTATTTAGACTTTGGAAGTATATGTTCAGCTGCCTAGTTTCTGTTGTTGTCCAAGCCTTGTATTCATGTTTGCCATTCTGTTATTTGACCTTTGTTTACTCTATTGACTTCGATTCTCTGCCCTGCCTAGTTTTGCCTGTTTGCCTGATCGCCTGACCTCTGCCTGTCTTTTGACTACTGATTTCTGCCTTATCCTTGGACTTTGTTATTAAACTGCCAATCCTGCACTTGCTTCCGTCTCAGCCTCCATTTCGTGACCGAATACTTCGCTGATAACATGGAAGCAGCAGGAAAGCGAAGGAGACCTCATGCCAAGATAATAAGGAACACCCCACTGAGACTCAACTCTATCAAGCTTCCTCAGTGGGCCTTATGATGGATTTTTTGGCTACCCTGAGTATTTTCTGTTTGACTGCCAATTAAATTTTTTGAGCCTGACTCACCCCAAGCCTGACCAGAGACAGTGGCTTGGGTTCATACTCTCCCGGCTCGTTGGCCAAGCCTGTCAGTGGGCGGAGTGTCTGGCCCGTACAGAATCCAAGGGTCTTCACAATGTAACTCAGTTTGTGGGACTATTGATAAAGGAGTTTGGGAGTCCAGAGTACACCCCAACATAGATGAGTTTTTGGGGAGGGCAAGTCTCATGAATGAACCTGCGAGGCCGTTCACCACCTACAAGATGACCTCCTCCCCAGACCTCCAGTTGGAGGTCAACATGGCGACCTCATCCCCAGGGCTCCAACCTGAGATGCATGAGGTGGTCTCACCCGCAGAGTTTCAGCTGGAGGTCAACATGGCGACCTCGGTTCCAGAGCTCCAGCTAGCTCCTGCCGAGATCCAGTCGGAGGTCAATGTTGCGACCTCGGCTCCAGAGTTCCAGCTCGAGATCCACGAGGTGGTCTCCCCTGCTGAGCTCAAGCTCGAGATCCACGAGGTAACCTCTCAAGCCAAGCTCCTGTCCGAGGTCGAAGAGGCGGCCTCCCACGCCAAGCTCCTGTCCGAGGTCGAAGAGGCGGCCTCCCACGCCAAGCTCTAGTCTGAAACTGACGCCGTGACCTCCCAAGTTCTCCTCATGCCTGAAACCGACATCACTACCAACCAGGTTATACTCACGGCAGGGTCTGTTGACATGACCAACCAAGATCTCCTCATGCCTGAAGCCGACGCAGAGTCTGTTGACATGGACAACCAAGCTCTGCTCACGCTCAAGTCTGTTAACACATTCAAGTTCAGCCTGCAGAGTCGATGGAGGACGACGCTCCGCCTTCCTGCTCCGCTGAGGACGCCGCTCAGTCTCCTGGTTTATGTGAAGACATTTTGCCCAGAGGGCCAGGACCGCTGGGGGAGGGAGTGTATTTTGGCGGGGGGCGTTCTGTCTTGTCACAGCAAACCAGTGACTACATTTCCCATCTGGCACTGTGGCCTACAAACATGGCTGCCATGGACTTCACTTCCCACACACATACATTCACCTTCTCCGGAACTCTAATTACACACACCTGCACACAATCTCACTCACAATCACAAACACAGCATATAAGAGACTTTGTGAGCATTTTGACTTTGCGAAGTATACGTTCAGCTGCTTAGTCTCTGTCGTTGTCCAAGCCTTATATTCATGTTTGCCGTTCTGTTATTTGACCTTTGTTTACTCTATTGACTTTGATTCTCTGCCCTGCCTAGTTTTGCCTGATCTCCTGACCTCTGCCTGTCTTTTGACTACTGATTTCTGCCTTATCCTTGGACTTTATTATTAAACTGCCAAACCTGCACTTGCTTCCGTCTCAGCCTCCATTTTGTGACATAGTATATAGTGCATAAGTGCCTGCTTCATTATTCTGGCTGGGGAAAAAAAACGCCCACTCAGACGTGAAGCCAGTGTCAGACAATAAAATGACCAGCCGCTTTTTATGTGCGATCCGTAGCCCAGTGGTAGCGAGCAAGCTTATGGTGATGTCAAGGTGTACAAATTTTTTTTTTAAATATCAATGGGAATATACTTCAAATATATTTTTCTCATATAAATTCATAGGGGTGCCAATAATCGTTGCACACCTATATAAACCTGTATTGTTTAATATCTAGGCGAGCAGAGTATTTTTGTGTGGTGTTTTTTTTTTTACAAAAGATCAAAAGGTTAAACAATTTTTCACAGCCTTCTTTGCTCATATTTACCAAGCGTGCCAATATTAGTGGAGGGCATTGTATGAAGAATTCAGGAGATTGTTGCATGTAGGGGCAACCAGTACTTGCCAGAAATTGCTGCAATCATGTTGCTGTAGGCCTCTTGGCAGCCTCCCTG
Organism: Stegophilus panzeri; assembly: GCA_024331685.1. Taxonomy (NCBI): domain Eukaryota; kingdom Metazoa; phylum Chordata; class Actinopteri; order Siluriformes; family Trichomycteridae; genus Stegophilus; species Stegophilus panzeri. Next base: position 28,475,746 of record JANDJT010000102.1, on the reverse strand, counting down.
ACCAGTTTTCTCCTAGTGTTCTCATCAATTTTAGATCTGTTCTTAGTAATGTCAGTGTTGTGCCATTTTTCTCCACTAGTCGATTTATTGTCTTTACAGTGTTCTATGGTATAGCCAATGTCTTTTGAAAATTTTTTTTTTTTTATTTTAATTTTTTTTTTGTAACCCACTCCCATTTGATAATTTTCAACGAGTTCCCGTACCTGCCTTGTAAGCTCTTTGCAGCCCATGACTTTTCCAGTTAGATGTTATCAAGAAGATATCAGGAAAATCCTTTAGGGATAGCTCTACTTTATTTGAGGTTAATCAGTCACTTTAATTGTTGGTGTGTTTATACTAATTACATTTATGTTTATGGCATTTGGCAGACGCCCTTATCCAGAGTGACTTACAGAAGTGCAGTTAGTATTTAAAATGAATTTGAATGGGATTGGTTGATTCTGAACACTGCCACATTCCCTATTATTATTATTATTATTATTATTATTTTCCCTAAGACATTTCTGTATTTTTTTTATGTTGTACTTTCACAATAAA
>JANDJT010000102.1:28449753-28468651 GCA_024331685.1 Stegophilus panzeri | reverse complement strand
ATATAATATAATTTTAATTTCCTTTAATAGTCTTGCTGTTTTTTTTTTGTTCTGCAGGAATGCGTCCACTGCATTATGCTGCATGGCAGGGGAAAACCGATTCTGTGCTCATGTTGCTCAGAGCAGGAGCTTCTGTGAATGGAGCCTCACAGGATGGCCAGATTCCTCTACACCTTGCTGCACAGTATGGACACTATGATGTGGTGAGTTTAAAACACTTTAATGTTTAAATCATTCCCTATCCATTTGTGTATCCATTTCCTTTTCCCATGGAGCATTGACTGTGAATTGTTATCTGGAATTGCTACTGCTAGCTTATTGTGTTCGCTTACTCTTCATTTTGTCCAGCTCTTTGCTATTTTGCTAGTAGTTAGTTCCAGTTTATACTCAGAGCTGTTAGGACATAACCCTCAGCTCAGAGGTCCCTTGGACCTAATGTGAGGCTATGCCCCAAACAGCGATTAGCAGGCCTAGAGCTTGATTCTGATGCTACCCACGCTCAACCTGGCCAGGCCACAAAAGCTTGGGATTAATGCCAGCCTATACATAAAAAAGTTTGAGATACACCTGGAAATCTCTCTTTGAGAGTATAATGATTTTGACTGCAGACAATCTCTGATTTTGGAGCTGAAACCACACACTGAGGCTCAGATGCCACTCTGATGCCCTCTTTATAGCCTGAGCCCATGGTGAGAGCCTTGGCTAATATGACGGATGCTGACAGATTTGGTCTGAAGCACATGCCCCATATGGACCCCTGCATTGCATTACTGGTGAGTTCACCAGACAAAACGTTGACGAATGCTATGAGGGCTGCTGTGCCAGGTCGAATGTAGATGTATCAATGACTGGCTAACAAGGGCATATGATATCACTGTATGTCTGATATGCATGGGCAGCTCTGTCTTGGCAGCTATGCTTCCCACAGTAGGGCACATAGCTTGAGAGTTTGAGAAACTCTCCACCAGTTTAGTTAATGCATGGTATCAGATGTGTCTAGCACAGTCCACACTGCCTGAAGCAAGCAAAATGCCGTGCACTTCTGGATTGCTGTTTGGGTCCAAAGCCACAGAGGCTCTAGAGAGGACAGCCCAGGCCTCTGAATCACAAATCCAACCAAAGAATACTAGATCTTACTAGATTGCCTAGGACCTAGATAACGCTCTGGCCACATCAGAGTTATAGGCCATGCTCCCAGGCCCCATTAAGCACCTGAGTGCCCCTGATCTGCCCTGTGAATCAGGCTCTAAATGGCACCAACACCCCGCACACAAGCCAGGAGAACCATAGAGTCTGGCCATCTCAGTGGTGCCCTTGAGCTTGTTAAGGAATTTTCAGAGATGGATTATAAACTTTCAGCTGGACCCAAAAGTGTGACCAGCATCAGTGGTTCCCCATCAGAGAGAGAGAGAGAGAGAGAGAGAGAGAGAGAGACACGGACAGACGGACAGACGATCATCATGGATACCGCCCTCACTTGCTGGGTAGATGTGTGGTGCAACAGCAGCACACAGGTCATATGAGTTTGAAATACATAAACTTACTAAAGTTAAGGGCAGTCTGGCTAACTCTTAAGCTCTTCCTGCCAGTGCTAAGACACCGGCCTGGCCTGCAGAAACAAATATTCCATTTGCATGCTCTGTCATTTGTGGAGACCTTTGATGTGCTGTATATGTTTTGTCTATCTGTCTTGGTCTCTATGAAGTTTTTTGCCACTTGAGGCAGAATAGCAACTTGGACAGAAGTGACACCAGGCTTGTATGTGGGGTCTGAAAAATAATGGTGCATTGAGGTGATATGCCATCATCTGTTGCTGCCTGGTAGCAAGAGTTTTCAAGACATTCTTGAAATTCTGTGTGTCCTGTATCGCCTTTTTGAAAAAACAATGTTTTCCTTCAAACCTCATGGTCCATAGGTGGACCAGAGGCCCGAAACATTTAGTCAGTTCTGGATAATGTTAAACATGATAGGGATGTCACGATACCAAAAATCTAGTAGTCGGCACCGATACCACCAAAAGTACACAATACTTGATACCAAAGTCGATACCACAGCGTGGCTTAAAAATAAATAAATAAATAAATAAATAAATAAATTATGTATAGGTGTAAAATAAAATAAAAAAAACTCCTGGAGGACATCCTCCTCTGGCTGATACTGGCAAAGAGAGGGAGGCGGATATTTTAGTTATCAAACACTATCGACAATGACTAATAAAACAGTGCTAAGTGCTAAGGTGCACTCCTAAATGCACATGCCCACACACACACACCTTATACTCTGAATACAAGCAATAGTTTAGATTCACTGATATGGTGGCAGGCCAAAAAGATTTATTAAAACCATGAACATTTGAATAATTATTAGTGACATTAGGCTACATTTTGCTGACAGGACACGGGCTGAATGGCGATGCATGGTGGCCCATTCGGAGGTAGTTTATAACATTGCAATGCGTTAGTATTGTTAACAAATAACTGGCTATCGCAAACATTACATGGAGCATAACGTTAGCTGGTTTCACTACCACAATTACAGCTGCCTCAAACAAACATAATATAGGGGGTCTTTCAGGTGCTTTGCCAAATTCGAGGTGTTTCCTCCTTTTGTTTGAAATGAGTTGCACACCGGCAACTGATCCTAACTTTCCTCTCAGTGAGCTTTCCTCTCTTCTCCTCTCAACGAGTCGGGACGGAGCTAAACTTGTCGCCGTCTTCTGTAGTTTTTCCTGTGTGCTTGTAGGCGTTCTTCTTCTTTACCACTTGTGGAACCGACTAAAACACTTGCGCGTATTTGCTGCCCCATCAGTTCCGGAAGAACTGCAACCTCGGTACCTTCATTACCAATGGTACCTACACTACTGCAGAAAAACAAGTACCGTCATGTTTTAAGAATGTTGGTACCAACTTGGTACCGAAGTATCAGTTCTGGACAGCTTTGCACCTTCCACAGTAGCACTGACAAAGACATTACTTTTCATAATGGCGTCCACTAATTCTTTAAGAAGAACTTCACTGATGGACTGATCATGCTTTTGCAGAACCATGATGATTGAGTCTCTCACAAGATGTTTGGAAGATTCCTAATTTTGTGGGCATTGAAGGAGGAATACACATTAGTACACTAGTGACAATTTTTGAACAATTCACCATGTTTTAAGTGGTCCTTAAATGACTGAACAGTTTTATCATTAAACAGCTGCTTGAATCCACATATAGGACAGTTGAATGATACACATTCCATCTGTTTTCCACTATGCACAACTGTCCGAGTATGTAAAATGTTAAGTGAATTTTCAAAGCATTTACTGACTAAAATGTGTGGACAGTCACGTTGGCAGTTGACTGACTGTGGAAATATTGCCATGATGTTCAAGCATCTGTGCCCTTTTTATCAAAGACAGCAGTACAAAGTTTGCTTCCAAGCCACTGAATTTTTTGTTTTTATTTGTGTTACATTTATTCATTTAGAAGATGCTTTTTGTTGTGTGCTCAATATTCATTCACATTTTGGAAACGATCTGCACTACATGTCTATTAAAGTTAATTGTTGACCATCAACATACCAAACTGATAATGTCAGCCTGCTGCTTCAGTTTTAGCCTGGAGAGAGGAAGATTAAAAAGTTAGTTTGGTTGCAATGTTTGCAAAACAACTAGGAAAAATGTCTGTGAAGCATTTGACTCTAATCAGTTACCTAACTTAACAGGTATTATGTGAAATATATGTTGCTCTCTCTGACCCCCTAATACAAACCCAACAAATTTGTTTAGGGGTCTTCAAAATGAGTCAGTATTTATTTCTTTTTACTGAAAACTTTGCTTTTTTAAATCTTAAAAGGTGAAGAGTAACACTGACTAACACAAGCTTTACAGTTTGGACTTGGGCAAACTATTTAAAACAGCCTAATTATTGCATTTGTCAAGATTGTCGTCTATTCTGGCAGAATAAAAGTAATGGCAACAAACTCACTTAAAAATATAAACACAAGGCTACTACTATTCTCTCAGGTTTAGAATAAAATAACGAGAAAAGCTGCTTTTTTTAAATCTTTGTTTTCCAGTAACCCTTATACTAGCAATACTCTGTTTGGGAGGTTACCAAGCTTAGAAATGGGACATTGAACCCCAACTGTGACAGTGCTATTTCCCACAGAGATTACAAGCCTACATTTTATAGAAATGTCTCCTGTATATTACACCATATTATTGCCAACCCTCTATGCAAACCTAAACACACATGCCAATTAAATGAGTCACAGCACGCCATTTTGAGGTCAGAAAAATTAAAGTTACCAGAATTTTTTTTAATGTATGATACAACTGATACAACAAACTGCTAAGACACTAAATGCATTTGATGCAGAATATGGTGCTAAATAAACAGATAACACGCCAGATTAACACACCCAAATAGTAAACCAATATAACGGCGGTCAGTGTGTTCAAAGCTACTTGATCAGGTTCAGAAAATTGCTGCATGCCACAGCATGTTTCACTTCAAATGTCTTCACAGGCAGTCAATCCTACAGTGAATTTCCAAGAGGAAAAATATCCTCTTTTCTGCTGTAACTTTGAAATTTAACCAAGTTGTTCACAAGCTGCAAACTTTTCTCCACATATCTCATCTGAGGTGAGCAGATCAAACATGGTGAACTGTTCCACAGCTTTGGTGAAGAAGGAGCATGTGTGTGGTGGCAGATGGGATTACTGTTAAACTATTTGTGTGCAGTGACAAAATTAAATTAAAGTGGTTGAGCACTGTAAACCTAAACCAACAAATCGGTCTTACGGTGTTGATGTGGGGAAAAAAGCATTTAAAGCATTTTAGGCTGCAGATGGTAGAGCGAGTTGTCCACTAATCACAGGGTTGGTGGTTCGATTCCCGGCCCACATGCCTCCACATGCCGAAGTGTCCTTGGGCAAGTCACTGAACCCCAAGTTGCTCCCGCTGTTGTGAGTCACTCACATATTGGTATGTGAGTGTGTGTGTGTGTGTGTGTGTGAATAGAAACAGTGTAAAGCGCTTTGTAGAACTGCTAAGGTTAAAAGGCGTTATATAAGTGCAGCCCATTTACTATTTACAAAACAAAATGTGAAAAAACAAAGGGGCCTGAATAGTCTACAGACTTTGCAGCATTCTGAAGCAAATTAGTGCACATGCACGCACACAAAGCATTCTGAATCCCCACATGCACACATGCACTCTCAATTAATTTCTCTTACCAATCACCATAAAGAAATGTGTACATACCCCCAAATGTTTTCCCTTCAAATAGTTTACTACTTCAGATGTAGAATACCGTTGATTCTCTGAGTGTTCAATTATGGCCCCTTGTCCAGATGCACCGAAAAAGCCAAAATCTGCTTTGGAATGATGTGGGAAAGTTTTTAAAGCATTATAAGATTAAATATTGGTGATTTCTGATCGCTTGCACTGCTGAATTTTTCGTTTGGTGAGGAAAAAAGGGATCTTTTCACCGTGTCTGAGCCCACAAAATGACTGGAAAAAGTTTCTTAAATGGTGGGAAAACTTTGACTACATTATTAGGATGGATTTCTTTTCACCATCCCTACCGGTGTAAATGGAGAAGCAGTTCATCTCAACATACATACTCAATTGTTAAAGTTCTGAGTTACTGATCAGAAGGTTGGGGGTTCAAGCCCCAGCACCACCAAGCTGCCACTGTTGGGCCCTTGAGCAAGGCCCTTAATCCTCTCTGCGACAGGGGCACCGTATCATGGCTGACCCTGTGCTTTGACCCCTACTTCCTAACAAGCTGGGATATGTGAAGAAAGAATTTCACTGTGCAGTAACGTATATGTGACAAAGACCTCTTCTTCAAATTTCTCCAAGAACTAGGTTTCACTGCTAGGTTTCTATTACTAATACTTGTGACTGCACATCTTATGAAACCAGCTGGCACAATCTACTGCCATATTTTCAGCAGGTCTAGGAATGATTCTGAAAGTTTGAGGGGAAAAAAAAAGAAATAATAGTAATTACACATAATCTATTCTTAGGGTTTTTTTTTTTTGCTTTCTTTCAGTGTTGATCAGAAATCCCACTTTCTCCCAAGACCCCTCCCTTCCGACTTATAAATTTTCTTACGTATCAACTTAAAACCATTGCTAAACAGTGTGGCTCATAAATTCAGACCCATGTTTTACAACTCTGTTGCTACCACTGACGGTGACGCAGCTCGTTCATGGTTTGAGGATGGTAAAAACATTCGATTCTGCATCGAATGCACTTCATCACTATAAAAAATTCAGGGCATCGCTGAAGCCACCATGTGCAATTGGCGAGATGATCCTCACATCAAAAAAGTTCTGAACAAGGGATCAACTTACGAAGTTGTAGACTGTTGGGCTTTTCATATGTCCCTGGATCCCGCTGATCAACCGCTTACATGGGAAATTTCAAAACGTGCTATGTCTATTATGACTGTGAGAAAAGCCTGAAGACAGAGTTTACCTCAGTGCTCGGATGATCAGTAAAAACTAGAGATGTACCGATGTATCGGCTAATAATCGGTATCGGCCGATAGTTTAAAAACATCCGTTGATCAGAGCCGATTATATCATGTCAATCAAAAGAGGGCGGGAAAACACATCGATTTCGTGCTGTGTGTAAAGATGATGTCTCTTGTATGGAATGACGAGGAAACTGCAGTTTGTTAGCGCTGCACTGCTAAAATTTCACACTGCATACTGCAGCAGTGAAACGGGAGTTTCGGCGTCGAGTCAAATATTTGTTTTTTTTGCCGCGCTGCTCATGCTGAATTAAAGCGCCAGTATACCTTTGAAAGATTTAAATGAAGAGGAGTTGACAAAAAAGTATATATTGCACAGAAAAATATATTTGTAGAGTAGTACAATTCATTTCCAGTTAATATATAAAAAAGTTTATATTATATATATTACCAGTTTGATGTTCAATGATGAAGTAGAAATGTTTTTTTGTGGTGAGTGAATGTGAGACTAACAGGAGGTTTGTTTTTTGTTGTGGTTGGTTTTTTTTTTTTTTTTTTTTAGAATTCAGTCAATTAATTCTGTTACTGAATGTTATTAATTCATATTAAGTTAAGAAATCTTACTTTAATATTCAGAATTTAGTTCATGTGTTAATGTTAATTTGAGTAATGTGTTTTCTGTTTATGAGACCAGTTATTGTGAAACATCTTGTTGAAATGGAGAGAATAAATTTTTTATTTGCATTTCTTTCAGAATTGTGGAATTAATTATTAATTTAAAAGAAGGTGTAAAAGGCAGAACTGTCAGTATCAGCCGATATCACTCTCAATAATCGGTTATTGGTATCGGCTGAGAAATTTAGTATCTCTGCATCTCTAGTAAAATCATTTAGTCATTCACTCTCAGTTCAACAATTTTTTGACCTCCTGAGGCAAACTTGGTCTTCAGGCTTTTATTGCAGTCTGAATATATGTAGCCCGTTTTGAAGTTTCAAAAATTGAGTGTGTGTGTATGCGCTGATTGTTTCAGGATGCTAAGTCTGCATTTGTCATTAACTATACAGTAGAAAGACTATTTAGGATATTTCAACTATAACCAGAGTTGACCCCTTGTTGGACCTAATTCCATAAGTACTTCTTCAAGTGGAACTTTGGAAGCATTCATCTGCAATCATCATTTAGTTGAATGGCTGTCATGTATTTAAAAAAAAAAAAAAAAAAAAAAGACATTTTATTTGGGCCTGTCCAAGTTATTATGATTGATGACCTTTGATCTAGATCTGTCTAATTTAACCTACAATTCTCTCTGTTTCCAGGTGTTAAACACTGCCACTGGCGATTAGGAGAGGTTAAACACTACGTGAAAAGAGCTGTAATCGGACAAGTAGACTCCTGTATATGCCACTGAATTTTGGACGTATTCAGAAATATACTGGCTGGGAGTGTCAGGGCTCTATGGTAACAATTTTTGTGCTCCTAATTACAAAAATTTAGGAGCACAGTCAAAAATTTAGGAGCACAGTTGAAGTTTAGTTTTTTTTATTTTATTTTATTATTATTATTTTTAGAGAGATGGTAACGTTAATATGCCACGATATAACACACAAGTAGGCATGAGAAAACTTGAGTTTGTCAATTATGACAGAAATTAGGAACATAGTGTGAGCCATGACAAGTTAATTTACCTTCTGATAAAGTAAATTTTAGATTTTCAGTTAATTTTACAGACTGTATGCAAAAAACAACCATTAACAGTTTCGGGAGTATAGTGACTGACGAAACCGTGCTATGGCCATTTGTTGCAATGGTAGATAATCCTGTCAGGGGACTTTGTCACACCCAAGTGATAATTAAAATTTTTCACCTATTGTTCATTCATCTCAAACTGGATTGGCGGCCCTTAAACTTAACCTACCCTAAAATCTTGACAGCCATTGGGCCACTGTATGCATTGGCTTTCATTTTATTAAGCCCATCCCAAAATATTGACATGTATTGGGTCAATACATGCACTGGCTTTCATTGTATTGGTTAATTGATTTAAAATTCAGCCAACCCAAAACTCATGGCCATAGCTTATACACCTTGCTACAGGCCTGCAATCAATATTGCTCAAAACATAAATTCTGAGACCATAATTGGGCTTTAAATATGTTTATTAAAAGAATGAAATATACAAAATAACAGGAATAGCATGGCATGTCCAAAATACAACAAGAATAAAATATGAAATGTAATAACAATAAAATATGGAATATAAAAAAGAAAAATATACTGCTAAAAAGGAAAAAAATAAACAGCAGAAAAATCTAAACAACAATAACAGGATGTGCAATCAGAGTTCAATAAATGAACTCCCCTCTGACACTCTCACTTGTCATCAAATGAAAATGATGAGTGCCAGCATAGCATGGGTCTGTATCCAGCCTTTTCTGTAGTTCATGACAAAGAGCTGACAGTTGTGGGCTTCTCTCTGCTGGTGCTACTTCTCTCTGCTACAACCCACACCGGCCTTCCATCAACAATGCCATCTTCATCAGACATTATGTCCATGTTGCTGTCTTTCACAGTTCTCTTTCCAAGTTTGTCTACAGGACCTAAGACCTGGACTCCAGTAACTGCAAAACATAACAGTAACTTAACCACTGAAAAGCTAATAGCATTTTGAAAAGAAAAAGCTACATCAACTACATCAATCAAATTCCTTAACTTACTCTTCTCTTTCTTTGCTTGTTTTTTTTTTTTTTTTTTTTTTTTTTGCCAGTTTTAACAGTTTCTCAGCTTTGCTTTTTCAGGCTGGGCCATCGAATGTTTCTTCCTTAGAGTTTCATAATATGTCTTTCAGAATAGAACAAAAAGAACAAAAATATATTATTAGTAGCAGAAGACCCTTTATGTGCAATCCAATGTCTAAAAATGGTTTTTAAAGAATAGTTTAATTGCTCCTTTTATAACTTATGGGTCAGCATCAACAAAACTACTCATGCACAACTCCTGCAGAAGTCACGGCTTGTTGTGAGGAGAATTTACTCTGTAAAGAGGAGAATTCAAAACATGATTTTATGAAATACACAAATGGTATTTACTGCACAATACCAAAAAGTCATTACATAATATTTGTATAAACAGTCTTGACCAGTTTGTGGATCATATTTGTGAGGGTTATTTTCTGAATTGTGATTGCGTCGTACTGCTTCCTGTAAAAGGTGAAATTTAAAAAGATTTGAATGGATTTTACCAACTTCTTTAGCTAAAGAGAACTCAGTGAAAAGCAACGTCTCTTAGCATTTTCCTTATGGGATTACCATACTCCATCACTACTTTTAAAAAAATATATATATTTAATATTTTTTACAATAATTTTTCTACAATTCAATTATAAATCTTGCATGGTAGCACTACTTGTATTATTCTCCGCTTGATATATCGCTTTGCTTGTATTTCCTCATTTGTAAGTCAAATGTAAGTATTAAATTGAACTTACCACAATGGTGACATTTTGTGCCCTTGTGAGCCTTTTTGGGTTATTTGGAGGCTCTTCCTGTGTACTCTGTTGCAGCATGTCCACTTTTCTTTCAAGTGCCTATAGATGCTACAGTGTCTCTTGCTGAAGAATAGAAAACGCATCCAGCCTGGCAGTCAACTGTCATGCTAAAACAGTCTGACCTGAAAACTGTTGCTTTATCAAGTCGTTTGTGCTGACTGGATTTGGATTTGGTTGTTGATCGACTTTTCAATGGAGTAGAAAAACTAAGATTTCTTCTGCATGTCATTGTAAAAATTTAGCAATGTCGAAATTGAACACTAACTGTCCTAAGTACGTTATGTACTTCCGTAAACATTGCTGTTCTTTTTTGTGAATTTGAAAGACACGCAAGTCAAATATGATGTTGTTTTTTTTCTGTCAATATGCAAAGACAATCTGTTATTGATAAGAAAACGAGGAAAAGAGCACGGCACTTTTGCAAGCACTGCAACAGTGTTTTATCACACTTGCACTGTTTAGTACTGTTTTATCGTCACAAAAAAGAGTTTTCACTAGGCTTTGGAGCAAGAGTTTGGAGCAAGGCTTTTACAAACAGTGATTTTTGAAAATTACATCTTTGACAAAGAGTTAGAACACGGTCCATGTGCTGAAGAGCCTGTTGCATCACCACTTAAAGTGAGAAATGTGGACTTGGAGGATGATAATCTGTTGGGTAAGTCCTTTAATTTAATTTTGCAATGTAAAAACAAGTGATATATTGAAGGGTGATTATTAATTTATTTAACTATGGTATGCTCATATAAGGGTTATTGTATTCATATTTTCAGTAAATTTTGAAATTGTATTTATTGCAGCATATAATGTTTTTTATGTTAAGTTATATAGGTTATAAGTTGTAAAGTATGGGTATTATGGCAGAAGTTTTATTTTTTTCTTGATTTGCTAAATTCATGAAGACCAAACAAAAGGTCCTGACTACGTGAAAATGGCTGTTCACCATTTCAGTTGTTGTCATGAAAGGCCCATCAGCACATACGATAACAAAGTGCTCAAGTGCAGCATGATTAACAGGTGCTCTGAGTAGATACTCAAAAAAATTACTCCATGTCTGAGTTAAGCCACAATGAATAGTTCCATAACAAGCTGTAAAATTGCAAGTTGTAACTGCGGGCTTTACAACGATTGATATTGTTATCTTCTATCATAGTTGAATAACTACAGTTGCCATCAAAATTATTCAACCCCCAATTTATTGTCAAAATTTACAGATTTTCAGCTGTTTGCAATGAACAAATCAAACAAAAGCAATTGAAATAATTCCACACAATGAATGCTTCAAGTGGTTTCCCCAAATTCAACTGAAAATACAACTTATAATGACTTCAAAATTTCAAAATTATTCAACCCCTTCATGTCAAGCATCTTTAGTACTTAGTAGAGCACCCTTTTGCTATTATGACCTGCTGCAAACAAGATGCATAGCCAGACAGTGTTCCTGAGGAATCTTAGCCCAATCCTCATGAGCAATGGCCTCCAGTTCAGTAATATTCTTGGGTTTGCATGCTGCAACCCTCTTCTTCAAATCCCACCAGAGATTTTCTATGGGGTTCAAGTCAGGTGACTGTGATGGTCCTGTAGAATCTTGCAGGACTTCTTCTGCAACCAAGCCTTGGTGGAATTTGAGCTATGCTTTGGATCATTGTCCTGTTGGAAGGTCCAACGATGCCCAAGCTTCAGCTTTCTCACAGATGGCATGATGTTTTTTCCTAGGATTTCCTGATACTTTAATGTTCAATGAATCCATCTTGCCTTCCACACGCTGCAGATTTCCAGTGCCAGAGGATGCAAAGCAGCCCCAGAACATCACAGAGCCACCACCATGCTTGACTGTGGACAGAGTGTTCTTTCATCATTCGTCTTCCTCCAGACATACCGCTGAGCCATCGTGCCAAAAAGTTCCAGTTTTGTTTCATCGCTCCACAGAACAGAATCCCCAAATTTCTGTGGCTTATTTATATGATTTTGAGCGACTTTTCTTGTGCTTTTGGGTCAGTAGTGGTGTACGTCTTCTATAAGTTCTGGCATGGAAACCTTTTGCATTTAGTATGTGTCATACTTTGCTCACTGTAACCCCAGTGCCTGTTGCCACCAAGTCTTGCTGCAGGTCTTTTGCAGTCTTTCACAACCTGCCTTCTCAGAAATCTGGTTGCAGCCGTTGGTAGTTTCCGTTTTCTGCCCCGTCCAGGTATTTTATATATTTTCTACCCTTAGCCAGTTCAGGTATTTCATGTCTTCCAACTCAAGCACACCTGGTACAACTAATGAAGACCTTGATTAGTTGCATCAGGTGTGCTTGAGACAACACATGTTTTGCATATTTGTGCTGTTGTGAGGGATTCTATTCAGGGGGTTGAATAATTCTGAAACTGGAGAAATCATAAGTTCCATTTTCAGTTGAATTTGGGGAAACCACTGGAAGCATTCGTTGTGTTGAACTATTTCAATTGCTTTTGTTTGATTTGTTCATTACAAACAGCTGAAAGTCTGTAAATTTTGACAATAAACCTAATTTGCAATGGGGTGAATAATTTTGATGGCAACTGTAGGTACATATGTAACTATAGCTGAATCTAAATGTATTTTGATTTTATTACAGGAAACTATGGCGGTCCACATTAAGGGTATTTGGGCATGCCTAATGAAGACATGCAGTCAGCTGAAGTTCCAGATCCACCAGAAGGTGTGCTTAATCGATCAACAACTAGTTGTTGATCGTGAACAAGGTTGTTGTTGTAAAGGTGTCTCAGGATATGGGAAGGATTCTCAATAATATGACCTCTGGATTCACCGGATTTGCTGCTCACCAATGGAAAAACTGGACAACTATCTATTCTCTCTTTTGTTTGAAGGGACTGATTGCCAGCAGACACTATGAAATGTGGTTTGATTTTGTACAAGCATGCATTATCATATGCTCATGAGTTATCTCCATTGATGGACTAGAAATAGCTGACAGATATCTGCAGAGACTTTTGTCCAAGTTTTTTAATCTCTATGGGCCACTGAACTGCACACCCAACATGCATCTGCATTTACATTTGAATTATTGTATTTTAGATTATGGACCTGTCTATTCATTTTGGTGCTTTCCTTTTGAGTGGTTCAATGGAATGTTAGGGCAGTATCATAACAACAACAGAATCATTGAAGTTCATGTCATGAGGTATTTTCAGCAGAACCAGCAGCTTTACATGCCAGTGGCTTATTATAGTGCTGAATCTGTGAACATCTTGACAAGCAAAGATGTGGGCTCTTTGTCACTTAACAGTACAACTGACATGATGTATATAAAATATTATGCCCAGATCTCATCTGAAACACTTCTTTTGGAGGATTCAAACATAATTGAGCCACTGCCCCCATTCCATGACACTGTGATAGGAGAATAAAATATAACAGTTTTGTCACCCAAGTGGTCTTTTTGTCCAGGATGTGCACTAAAGTAATGAGTCTTGGAGTAACTCTTTCTGTTAGTAGTTCAAAGGCCTAGTCAGAGGTCTGCCTTTGTTTCTGCTAAGTGGTCTTGTAGTTAGTCCAGCTTTGAGGAACCAGTCCTAGACTCAAATGCAGAGCTGCTTCTTGGGATCATGAAAAGGTTTCTTGTGATAAATGTAAAATCTCAGCCCTGTACTTTTCAGCATGTTCTTGCAAAGGTAACATGGATGGACCCTCATCCAAACAGACATTTCTTTGGGTGGCCTGTGGAGGTGTGTTGTTTAAGGGGCACACCTACTGACTCTGCCGCATCGTTCCTATCTGTAGAACGTATTGCAAGCAGATGTGTACTTAGTACCACTACAATGCAGTTAAGTAAAACAAAAGTGAAGATATCAGTAGTAATAACACTTTGCACAATGGTTGATATTTAGGACTATTTTATATAATATAAAATAAAATAACATACATATAATAAAATAAGTTTTAAGAAATCATTTTCTTTAATATGTTTTATTTATTTTTTTCATTCTGGTTTACTACTGTAACTGTTTTTATTGGGTACTTGTTTGCATTCGGTTTCTTCTGTACCTATACTGTAATTTTTTCTAAAAACTCCTTAAATAAACTTTTCATATGGTGGAATACTGTTTGGTTGACTTTCTTGATTTGCTAGGTAATTGTATTGAATGAGCCATCAATCATTTAACTTTAGCCATTATGTCAGCATATGATAGTGTAAGTCTTAAAAAATGTGCTAAGATAATTCTCCTTATTTTAGAAAAATCTAAATTATTTTGTGTAATGGTTGTTAAAAATAGATAAATATGTAGTTATAATATATCACCACTGTTTGGTTATTTTTTTGTTTGTTAGTTTGCTGTGACCTACAATACAGCCAGCTTTTTTTGGCCCCCCTATTCTTCTTTCAGAGGGGACAAAGTGTATATACACTCCCCTTAGATACTATTAGAATGGCTAGGATAATTAATTTGTTTGTGCTATGCACCAGAGACATATGGATTTGAGACTGAACAATGGATACGAGATGAGAGTTTATGATTTCAGTTCTTATTTCTTGCTATTTACATCTAGATTTGTTAAACAGCATAAAACAAAAACTTTTGTATTAGACCACCCAGTTTTTAGGCAAGCAAAGGTATAGGAATAGATAAGTCCTTCAATACTTATCTATTCCTATACCTTTGCTTGCCTAAAAATGAAAGTAAATAACACTTAATATTTGGTTGCATATCCCTTGCTTGCGTTAATTGCATCAAGCCTGCGACTCATTAACATCACCAAATTGTTGGTTTCTTCTTTTGTGATGCTTTTCCAGACGTGTACCATAGCTTATCAGTTGTTCTTTCAGGGGATTTCTCCCTTCAGTCTATGTGGTTGCGTATCCCTTGCTTCTGAATAACTACATCAAGCCTGCAACTCAGTTGTTGTTTGTTTCACCTCCTTAGGAGGTGAAATGCTGCTCAATTGGATTAAGATCTGGTGATTTACTTGGCCAGTCTAAACCTTCCGCTTTCTCCCCTGATAAGGTCCTTTGTTTACTTCGCAGTGTGTTTTGGATCATTGTCTTGCTGAGTGATAAAGTTCCTCCCAATTAATTTGGATGTATTTCTCTGTAAATTGGCAGACAAAATGTTCCTGTAAACTTCTGAATTCATTCTGCCACTACCATCATTAGTTACATCATCAATAAAGATTCACCATGTCCACCATGTTTAACAGATGAACTTGTAAGTTTTGGATCATAAAGCTGATCTTTTCTTTCCACATTCGGCCTTTCCATTACTTTGGTAATCTTGGTTCCAGAACTTTTGTTGCTCATCTCTGTATTTCTTTGCGAATTTCAATGTGGCTTTCTGATTCTTACTGCTGGTGAGTGGTTTGTATCTTGTGGTATGGCATCTATATTCCTGCCTTCAAAGTCTTCATCGAATGGTGGATTGTATTACCTTCCCTCCTGCCTTGTGGAGGTTGCTGGTGATGTGACGGACTGTTTTGTGGTTTTTCTTCACAGCTCTCACAATGTTTATCATCAGCTGTTGTTTTCCTTGGCCGACCCATTCGGTGTCTGTTGCTCAGTACACCAGTGGTTTCTTTCTTTTTCATGACTTTCCAAATTGTTGTATTGGCTATGCCCAATATGCAGAGCCTCTGATTGATTTTCTCTTTTCTCAGCTTCAAAATGGCTTGCTTTTCTCCCATAACAGCTCTCTGTTCTTCATGTTGGGCTATTTATTGTTTTAAAAAAAAAAAACAATCTTAACAGGACACACCTGGGCAGCAAGAAATACCTGTCAGTTCCATATGCCAATATTTTTGCTCACCTACAAATTGGATGGTTTGATTCAAAATGTGCTATGTTCTACAGTGGTGCTTTGTGTTTGTGAACCCTTTAGAATTTTCTACATATCTTCATAAATATGACCTAAAACATCATCAGATTTTCACACAAGTCCCAAAAGTAGCCAAAGAGAACCTGATTAAACAAATTAGACAAAAATATTATACTTGATAATTTATTTATTTAGGAAAATTATCCAATATTACATATATGTGAGTGGCAAAATTATGTGAAACCCTAGGATTAGAAGTTAATTTTGAGATGAATTTCGAGTCAGGTGTTTACAATTAATACGATGATATTCAAGTGTGAGTGAGTGCCCTGTTTTATTTAAAGAATAAAAGTCTGATCAAAGTCTGATCTTCACAACACAGGTTTGTGGATGTGTATCATGGACATGTTCATGGCATGTTCGAGTCCACCACCAGTAGAACACTGAACAATAATTGTGTGCATGGCAGGGTTGCAAGGAGAAAACAACTACTCTCCAAAAGAACATTGCTGCCCTTCTGCATTTTGTTAAAAATCATGTGGACAAGCCAGAAGGCTAATGGAAAAATGTTTTGTGGATGGATGAGACCAAAGTTGAACTTTTTGGTTTAAATTACAAATGTTATGTTTGGAGAAAGGAAAACACTGCATTCCAGAACAAGAACTTTATCCAATCTGTGAAATATGGTGATGGTAGTATCATGGGCTGGGCCTGTTTTGCTGCTTCTGGACCAGGACGACTTGCCATCATTGATGGTACAATAAATTCTGAAGTTTACCAGCAAAACCTAAAGGAAGATATCAGGAAATCTGTCTGTGATCTGAATCTCAAGAGAAAGTGGGACATGCAGCAAGACAATGACCCAAAGCACACAAGTCATGTCAAATCTACCAAAAGAATGATTAAAGAAGAATAAAGTTATTGTTTTGGAATGGCCAAGTCAAAGTCCTGACCTTAATCTATCTAATAGAAATATTGTAGAAGGACTTGAAGCAAGCAGTTCATGTGAGGAAACCCACCAACATCCCAGAGATGAAACTGTTCTGAACTGAGGAATGGGCTAAAATTCCTCCAAGCCGATGTGCAGGACTGATCAACAGTTACCAGAAATGTTTAGTTGCAGTTATTGCTGCACAAGGGGTCATACCTGATACTGAAAACAAACTTTAACATACAGTACTCTTGCCACTCACAGATATGCAATATTGGATAATTTTCATTAATAAGTAAATGACAATTTTAATATTTTTGTCTGCCTTGTTTAATTGAGTTCTCTTTATCTACTTTTAGTACTTGTGTGCAAATCTGTTGTTGTTTTAGGTCATAATTATGCTTAAGAGAACTTTGTATATTTATTGTCACCATTTACAATGTTGAGATCTTTTAAATGTGTATTTAAAATTATTTATGTAGTTTTGTGCCAAGGATCAAAAAAATGAATGTTTTCATGACTACAGCCTATAGTTTTAGATAAGAAATTGTTTGTGTTTTCACCTTCCCCGCCTCTTTCTCTTTCTCTCTCTCTCTCTGTCTCATACACACCTTAGTCTGAGATGCTGCTGCAGCATCAATCTAACACCTGCTGTGTGAACAAGGCTAAGAAAACTCCTCTGGACCTGGCATGTGAGTTCGGCCGGCTCAAGGTAAGAGCCACCTTAAATGAGCAAATAAGCCGCTAACCAGCTGTTAAGCATTTATTCTGTACATTGGCAGTTGGTTTTTGATTTCTTTAAGTCAGATATTTAATTAGCTCATTCCAGTGGAGCTTTTTATCCCCCCTGTCTCACCCTGCTGCGTAAACATTTTCTTTTCCTTTTGAAACAGTCCTTCACAGTACTCTGTTAAAATGATTTTGTTATGTTCCGGTCTAGGTCAGACTGCAACATATATCGGTTATAATTAGTGATGCACCAAAATGAAAATTTTTGGCCAAAATCGAAAATTACATTAAAAAAAAAAAAACCCTAATGAAAACGTTTTTTTTTTTAAAAAGATCTGCCTATTTGTAGAATTGTCTATAAATATGATCATTTTCGTGTGTTTGCGTGAATAGCAATTGAAAAATTGCAAGGCAATGAAATTAACAGTCAAAAATAACAATAATTTATTGTTGTAACAATATATATATACATTATATATATATATATACATAGGCGACATGGGGGGGGTCCCCCTTCCCATATCGCCATCAATTTATTGTAGTCATGGAGTTTCAGATTTGGAAATTGTTTAATATGTGTTTATATGTACATCTCCGTGTTGATAGGGGGCAGTAGAACAAAATAAGAGCAGTTACTTTATTGAGATTGGGCCGTAATCAACTAGTAATTTCATTTCCAGTGACTGACGGTAGAAAGTTCTGTAAAGAATGGTATGGGATTTATGAATGGCTTGAATATCGTCCCACCATTGATCAGGCTTTTTGTTTCATGTGTCGCGCATTTGGTGGCAACAAGTCTAAGATGGACACATTTCAAGTGACTGGATTTGCCAACTGGAAACAAGCCACTGAAAAATGAACATCAGAAAAGCAGCGTGCACATTTCTGCTGGGTTGAAAATGACAGGTAATCAACAGACACTTAAAACGGGAAGCGTAGCCATGCAAATCAGCAGTAAACACGCAAAGCGAGTGGATGAGAACAGAGAATATCTGAAAAAAATATGCGAGACTTTGCTCTTCTGTTGCCGCTCCGGTATTGCTCTAGGTGGTCACGATGAAAAGGATGAATCAGAAAATCGGGGAAATTTCTTACAGTTGATGGATTTAAGGGCCACTGATAACCACCTAGTTAACCGGCTATTCAAAAATAGAGAGAGATTATTTAATTATGTTTATAACAAGCACCAGAATGTGTTGATGAATATAATGGCCAGTCAGGTTAAAAGTGACATCATACAACGAGTGCATGAAGCCGGAATTTTTGCCCTTGTCGCGGATGAAGCGCAAGACATAATTAGGCATGAGCAAGTTGCAGTGATTTTAAGATCTATCGACAGAGACCTCGATGACCATGAATCATTCATCGGATTTTATAGGACTGACAGAACAGATGGTGAATCTTTGGCCCTTCTTTTAAAGAATGTAC
>JANDJT010000102.1:28437943-28449653 GCA_024331685.1 Stegophilus panzeri | reverse complement strand
AAGAGATCTGTGAGCGATTTCAGGAAAATGACATTAACACTTTGACTGCACTTAATCACATCCTCAGCTCTAATACGATCACTGAAGAGGACCTGACATTTATTTGTCGTCACTATGGATTTCCAGAAGAGGAGATGAATGCAGAATTGTCACTTTTCAACGGTATGTCAACTGGAGAAGTGAGTTTTGAACAACGATTATCACTGTTCATAGAGTCAAAGCTAGTCCACAGTCTAGTAAATGTTGGCAACCTCTTGAAGTTATTCTTGACTGTGCCAATGAACACTGCATCGTGTGAAAGACATTTTTCTTGCTTGCGTCGACTGAAAATATAAATGAGAAACACCATGAGACAGAAGAGACTGTCAGACATTGCAGTACTGAACATTGAACGGGCCATTCATGTGGATTTGGATAAAACAGTTAATTGCTTTGATGCCGTGCCTGGTGGACGCCGTTTAGCTCTTCACTAAGGTATTCCACTGTTTTGAACTTAAACTCGTTTGCTTAAAATTTCTGCGAATATTTTGCTGAGGCAGGTACAAAAAGACTCTTTTTTTTTTTTTTTTTCTTGCCCCCCAACTCGAGAGCCAAATCTCACGTGTGTGTGTGTGTGTGTGTGTGTGTGTGTGTATTTATTTATATATATATTTTTAAATATTAATATATTCTTCATTTAGTAACATTCGTCATGTAACATCTAACATGTCAATGTAACATTTGCCTTTTCAAATACTGTGGCGACAGAAGGTGTCTGCGTACTAGTTTGGGTACTCTGCATATTGAATTGAATGTTGTGCTTTCAGGTGGTGTATTAGATCTGAAAAGTGCTTTGGTGATGTACCCCCTCTTGAAACCTCAGCTGAGAAAGACTACAAATAGCTATTTTGACATCCTTATCAGAAACTTTTAAATAGTTCCACACCGTTGACCTGATAGCACTTTACTTGGTAGTGCGGTGATGACATTAGCTCCACATCTCATGATCTCAATGTAATTTTCTCATGATCTCAACATAACAAAATAGTTGTTTTCTCATGATCACAACTTAATTTTTCTGTGTACTTGACTTAACATGTTATTGTTCTGGAGGCAACAAAAGCTTAAGGCAGTCCTGCATGGATGAACAAATTCATTTTTACTTTGATCAGGGACTCACTCAAGATGAAATAACTCTTTGTCTGTCAGTGATTGAGAACTTCCACATTAGTGTCTTACACTTGAGAAGGCGACACCCCTCTCTCTTAATGCAGAGATAAAGTCCATCTCTACAGCGGGCAATTATTAAATTTGTGATGGCGATGAGACACCAACGTGCATGCAAAACCAGTTCCATTAACAAAATTTTCTCGTGATTAAATTACGTAGTGAGAAAATAGCTTTTTGTTATGTCAAGATCACAAGAAAATAAAGTCGAGATCACAAGAAACAACTTTTATGTGGATCAAAAGAAAATTAAGTGGTGGTCACAAGAACGCAAGAAAGAAAAAAATAACAATAATGCGTGGCCACTTAGGGCTTCTGTACTTTTGTGAGGTTTTATAAAATTACATATTATGTCTTCTTTCACCCTGCTAGTTTTCCTTAATTTGCACACACTCCAACAAAAGACGATATATATATATATATATATATATTTTTTTTTTTATAGCTATGGACTCTTATCTCTCATCCAACAATCTGCCCTACGAGAATATTGTTGCATGCTGCATTGATGAGGCTGCAGCATTGATGGGCAAAAACAAGGGATTTAACAGCCAATTGAAGGGTGCGCAATTTTCAACTGCATGCTACATCGCCAAGCATTGGCCAGTAAAAAACTTTCGGAAGACCTTAGTAACATCCTGGCAACTACTGTTAAAGTTGTAAACTTCATTAAGGCATGCCCTACTAACAAGAGAATGTTTGCACAGCTGTGTGAGGATGAAGCACATCAAATACTGCTGTTACACACAGAGGTAGGCTGGTTGCCGCATGGACAAGTGCTTGTGCGTTTTATGGAGTAAAGGAATTCTTGCAAGATCACAATCGACCACTGTGCGAACAGCTAGCTGACTGCATTTTGGATCAAAATGGCATACCTAGCAGATACATTCACTCTCTACAATCAGACAGACAAGCGGATGCAGGGTCCTGAATCAAACATCATGCAGTGCAAAGATGCTCTCAACGATTTTGTGTGGGAACTGGAGTACAGAGTTGGAAAAATGTCATAAGGCGAGCTACAGTATTTTCCACTGCTGATGAAACAGTCTGGTGGCACTGTGTCTTCGTCTTTATGCACTGAGTTTACCCGGCACATGAACATGCTTTGGGTGGAAATCAAATCCTGTTTTGCCAGTGTTAACGAATACTTATCAAAGGAATCGTGGGTGATTGACCCTTACATGTGAAGAGCTTGCTGACCTTCAAGCCGATTCTGTGTCAAAGAAATATTTCCACAAGAACGGATACAAAAAGTTTTGGATTGTCAAAGGACATGCTGTTGCACCCAGACTGACCAAACACGCAGGAAAAAAGGTTGGACACCACTGGATTAGACTACGTTACATAAATCCTATCTTAAGAAAGAAACAGCACAATGCATGCTATGGTGTAATAAGTAGAAACGGTGAGTGAACCACCCCCACATTTTTATCCCCACCACTTTTCAAAACAGTGACGCTCATGTATTGCCTAAGCAAATAAATTATTGATCACTTTTCAATTCAATTAAGCTTGTATTAAATATAATTTGCAAAAAGTATACAGTAATTAGTATCAGAATTATTTTAATCCAATGATTTTTGCAGTAATGTTTGTTCCATGGATTTAAAATACGGACCAAAGTCAATCGTCTGTTTTGGAGGAGTTGGATAAGTCAATCTCTTTTCACCTTCCATTCACGAGGTGGAATTGCAGACTCACCGGTTTTGCCATTTTCACTCACACCGAATTGGGGAGCTTTATTTGCCACAACTGCAACTTTAATTCTCGCAATTGAGAGTTTAGGCTGCATCTCACAACTGTGACCTTATGTATTTATTATTACTTACATGATTTTATTCATTGCATTTTTTGTCTTTGTGTCCATCTTTGCAACAGACCTCGTAGAGCAACTGTTCAGACGTTTCATGCTGTATCCGAAGTCACTAACAAAATGATTATTCCCTATATAGTGGGTGTCACAGTATTTGTATGACTTGTGTTTGGCATGCATGTTCGATTGTCTATTTATGTACTTGTTGCATGCCATTACTGTAAGTTCCTCGAGCCAGAATTTATTTATGGCAGCAATTAAGTCAAACTTTGTAGCTAGGTTTGCTTCTTTCCGAATGTAGTCTTTCAGACTTGGGTCATTGTCCTGGAAAAAGCAATGATGTACTCAGAGGTTTTCCCTAATATGGGGAGCGTTGGTTTCTTTTATAATAGCATCTTCAAAGAAAGACCGGTCCATTATCCCTTTGAAGATTGCAAGGTCCCAGTCCCAATCTGGATTGCTCCCCAAACATGAACATGACACGTGTCTCACATTCTTACAAAATGACAGTGATCCAAAGCCACCGTTGTTTCTGCAGTGAAAATACTCTACCCTCACTTGGTAGATCAGACCATAACCTCGTCTTGTTAACGCCTCAGTGTGTTCCTGCATTTCAAAGGCTGCCTGTCTCCACAAGGATTTTGATGAGGTGGACTCAGGAGGGTTGAAATGCGAATGTTTTCACCTATGTGTACTGCATTTACATGTTAAAAATGTATGTTTAATGCATTTAGACCTTAAAATTATACCGTTATACCAAGACCATTACAATTCCTTGCGTAAATTTGATGTCCAACAACAAATATTTGATCAAAATGCATAATTTAGTCTAATTTCTCATTTCTCTCTTGCGCTCCATCTGTTTGACACGCATGCATGCGCATCTTTAAAGTTCAACACCAACTCGGCTGTTATGACAATTTTTTTTGCGAAATGGAAATATGTGTATTACTTTCAATTCATAATATTTACAGAGTATATAAAAATAAGAGTAAAATGTAAGTTATGCACTGGACGAGCATCTCTTAAGTGCAAGCACTCACGGTATTGTCTTTTCTTTGAGACTTAGTAAATGCGTGAGAGTTGGTAACTCTGCAGTTGCAGCTTTTTATCTCACAACTGTTAATTAAGTAACATTTAAATTGATGCACGGAATTAAGTAATTTTTATGTACACATTATCTCGTGAATTCCTGCAGAAAGCACAATGAAGTGTGCGTTTACAAAGCACATAAAATAATGATTCACTGCATTACACTCATGCAGTCACGTGTAAATGGATTTTCCAATGTTCGTATTACTAAATATTTGTGTCCATTATTAGGCTATTTTTTCATTTATTCATATTTTCTCGTGGATATTTTATGTTTTCACAGCATTAAACATGCAGGTAACAAATTATCAGACACTATCAGAGAATGATGTTAATTCTATGTTAAATATATAATGTAATACTCTATAAGCCTAGGCATATTTAAAGATCGATTCTAGACTAATCATTTTCAAGTTGAAGTGGCCAAGAGCAGTCTGATCTGGCCTAGTTATAAGACTTCTATGTTCACTTTAAACCAGTTTTTTTAATAGTGAAACTTTAAATGGAAAAAAAAAAAGAACAAAGTTCCCATTGGCAAGAAAGGAGAAAAAGGAATTCATTCAACACTACTTTGAGGAAGGACATTCACATTAACATGTGCATAGACGAATCGACTTTCTGCACTGAAAAAAAGAAAAAAAAAATCTCATTTAAACCACACATTAGTGAGGATTAAACCCCGGTTGCTGGCATTCTGCAACCACCATGTTACCACTGCGCTATCCTACCACACATGTTTTAGCCATATTAAGTTAAACAGTTATATAGTTATAGTTATGAATTGATAACACTAACTTTACATAATTCAATTTTGTAATTAGAAACGTGTTTAAATTAAGTTTAGCATAAGCAATGAAATCACGTTTTGATGAGAAAATTAATATTTTTATGCAAGCCATACGTAACCACACATTCCATGTGTATCAGACACAACAATGTGTTTGGGCAGTTCAAAAGTAGTTTGATTCCACATGAAAACACATCCACAAGTGTTCTAAGTGGTCACAGCAGACCTGTATTTGGGGCTGTTCACTTGTGGTCTGATGACCAGAGATGGACTTTCTTGAGACTTGTTCCCCGAGATACTCTGACCCTCTGATTTACTTCTACAGAAACAAAACTCTGATGGCTGCGCCCACTTACAGTGACCATATATTAAATTTGTGGCAGAAAATCTGACTCTACGAACTCTAACTGTGCTCACAGAAAATGTGGCCACACCTGCTTAGTCATGCAAATATGCTGAGAGCCCCAATTTAGAAAGAGTTTCTGCATATTTAAAATGTACAAACTTGTTAGCACTCACAAATGTGCAAACTGATTAAGTAACAGGGTCTACTGAGCATGTATTGCCCAGTTTTGTTCACAACTATGGTAAGAAACAGGATTAACCAATTGGGATTTTTCCTGTTTCTGTTTGAAATACAGCTAGCTACACTCTGAGCAGAGGGATATAGAGATGACAGACTGTGAACTACTACTAACTAGTTTCACTGGAGGAGAAAATGAAGGGTAGATCTGGTTTTATAAGATAAAATATGATTTTCCCATATTCCCATAACATTCCCATGTTTAAAAAAAAATATTTTCAGAGGAACTGTCATAAAGGCATGTTATTTCAACATTATTAATATGATAAGATGGTTTGACTAGATTGGTAGATCATGACATATATGGCAACTTTGTACCATCACTGCTCCTACTACTGTATGGCAGCCACACAAAATGTGCAAGTGCATCACACATCACATCAATTTAAATGTACAAATTACACAGTAATTTCTATTTTGCATATTTCCTCATCCCTCTTGAAATAAATTCCTGGCTACGATACGCCACTGCTCCTGAATGGAATGAATACGTGGACCTATGCATGAACATTATACTACATTTCAATGGCAGCAACTCTACTTTGAAAGGCAAGTTTAATCCATTTCCACCATTTGCCACTGTCAGCCATTTTCAACAGCCAAGGATGCATACTGTAAATAGCATTAACATTAACTTTGGCTAGCTAAGGAACATTATACAGTTGCAATCAAAATGATTCAACCCCCACTGCAAATCAGGTTTATTGTCAAAATTTACAGACTTTCAGCTGTTTGCAGTGAACAAATCAAACAAAAGCAATTGAAATAGTTCAACACAACGAATGCTTCAAGTGGTTTCCCCAAATTCAATTGGAAATGACTTCTCCAGTCCAAAAATATTCAACCCCTTCATGGAAAGCATCTTTAGTACTTAGTAGAGCGCCCTTATGCTGTTATGACCTGCTGCAAATGCTGATTTACTAAGACTATGCCTCATTTCTTTAAATGATCAAAAAGGTTTCTTAAAATGACTTCAGTGCACGTTTGCAGCTCCATTGTCAACAGCATTTAAATAGAAACTGATCATCATTCATATACATTGGACAAGAAATTGTGTGTGAGACTAGTTTTAATTTTAGTTGGACAAAAAAAAAAATTGTGGTTCCCGTCTCTGAACTCTGCATAAGTATCTAAAACAAACACCACACTTAAAAACCTAATAAGAAACATTTAATCAAATATAAAATTATTAATTCCACATTTAAATTTTGTTGTTTAACAGTCAATACATTAACGCACATTAAATTGTTTTGCTTTACAGACACCAACTTTCTTAGAAACATAACAGTTGGAACACTATGAAATAAATGACATAGCCAAGTGTACTTCATTCATCACAGTGTCATTTTTATAAGTATTTTAATAATTAAAAATATTAAGTAATTTATAAGAATAAATAATAATATATAATCCTAAATAATATTACATTTATATAAGTCTCCATAAGGAGACTTTTCAGTAAAAATGAAAAACAAAATCAGAATTTTTTTAAATTGCACTTTAGAAATGTCATGTAATGGAGTTGCGGACGGATGCAAATGCAGATAAGAGTTTTATTATAGGAGATGTAGGCAGACAAATCCAAATCATGAAACAATAACAGGCAAATGGTCAAAACAGACAAATGGTCAGGCGATCAGCAAACAGGATAAAGTAGACTAAGACACTACTCAAATAATGAGGACAAGAACCAGGCCAAAACCTTGAAACATAAAGCTATGAATAAAGGCTTGGTACACGACAGAGACTATGGCAACTGAGCGTAATACTTCACAAAGACTACGTGTTTAAACAGTCTCTTATATGTGTGATGTGATTGTGAGTGTAAAATGCAGGAGTTTGTGATTAGAATGAAGGTGTGTTCTGGGAATTGCAGTTCATGGCGGTCATGTTTGTAGGCCGCAGTGCAGGATGGGAATTGTAGTCACTGGTTTGATGTGATATGACGAGACCAGTGCTTGTCTAAACATTCATTGTTTTCTGTGCTCCAAACAAACACTTAAAATCAGATGTGGACATCATACATTTTTATGAAATAATGGCCAGATTGCACTATGTGCCCAGTAGAACTCCATTTGAAATTTATCCAGATAAAAAGTGTGTTTTTGATTAATGGAGTTGAATTAATTGTATGTAATATTTATTCTTTTTTACTTAATTAGTAAAGTCATACATAATTAGAAATAGGAGAATGCAGTTAGTACCATAAATGACACATTATTCTGATTCAGGTTTTGACACAAGGTTAAGTTTAGGAAGGTTTTTTTTTTTTTTGATAGACACATTGGCTCAGCAGATATGATTGACCCTGGTTGATCCATTGAAAACACATGTAGAGGTCTTGCATTCCTGAAAAGCTTACTGCAGTGAAACCTGTTCTATGCCATAGTTATATAGGCTTTGAATGCTTGCCATTACATTTCTTTTGAGCCACACTCTTGTCACCATGCCGCCCCCCATCTCTCTCTCTCTTTCTCTCTTTTCTCTCTCTCTCTCTCTCGCTCTCTCTCTCTTGCTCTCTCTGTCTTTGTATTTTTTTTCTCTCTGTCCCATGCTACCACCTCTAGGTTGTCCAGCTGTTGTTAAGCAGTAACATGATTACAACTTTATTGGAGGGAGACAGTGGGGACCCTATAGACTCTGCCTTCAACACTCCTCTCCACCTTGCAGCTCGCAATGGACATAAGGATATAATTCGGTCAGCCTACCCTCTTACTGTCTTATGTCTGTCTGTCTGTGTATTAGGGTGCAGAAGTATGGTATTAAGTGTGGCTTGGAAAAAAAAAACAGGTTAATTGGCCTGATATCTCATGGATGAACACACACAGAAAAAAAGTGCAGTAACGCTATCTCTTTCTTCTTTAGGCTTTTGCTGAAAGTAGGAATCAACATCAACAGAGTCACCAAAGCAGGTACTGCTCTGCATGAAGCTGCTCTCTATGGGAAGACAGAGGTAGTACGGCTGCTGCTGGATGTAAGTTTTAAATGGTGTCAGTCAGCCCTATTTCTGGAAGGTTAGACTTCTGTATGCGTTATGTGAGGCCACAATCACGCATTAGGCAGAAGTGGCCCAACTGTTTTGTTTTTTTCTCATATGTGACATAGATGTGTTTTTTATAACAGTGTGAATTGCAAACATATTCTGAGTTAACTTGGAGCACACAGTGAGGAGTTTTCCTCTGTATCAACTACAAAATTAGCTATACTTTTTATTAGCTATAACAGTTGTGCGTGTGGTATGGCATTATCAAAAAAAAAAGTCCAGTGTCATTGTTTAACAGCTTGGTTGGAGCAGTAGGTTACCTAGAAATTCATATTTTATCCAAAAATATACATACACTATGCCACTTGTGTAATTTTGTGAATTACTCCCAGCTGCAGTCACAGGGTTTTTCTCCTCTTCCCTGAGATTCCTAACTTCTAAATTGTATTTACACATGAGTAGCTGTGAATTGAGCACATAACACAGGATTTGGATGTATGTGATTATAGTTCTTGGAGCTGAGACGTCTAATTCATTGTTTTAAAAATCGGTGTGTTGTGGTCTGGGTCTCCAATATTACAGTGCTGTGGAAAATCATTTGCCCCATCCTGATTTTTTCTGTTTTTGTGTATATCTCATAATAAAAAGTTTTAGATCTTCAAAAATTTTAGAAATACAACATAAAACAAAGGCAAACTGAGTAAACACACAATACAGTTATTTTTAAAAAACTTATCCAACACCTACTACCCATGTGAAAAACGAATTACCCCCTTAAACTTAAAATCTGGTTGTGCCACCTTTAGCAGCAATAACTGCAATCAGATGCTTTTGAAAAGCGCTGTGGTGGAATTATGGCCCATTCTTCTTTGCAGAACTGATTTAGTTCAGCCACATTGGAGGGTTTTTGAGCATGAACTGCCCGTTTAAGGTTCTAAGTCAGGACTTTAACTAGGCCACTCCAAAACTTTAATCGTGCTTTTTTTTTTTTTTTAGCCATTCAGAGGTTGACTTACTCCTATGCTTTGTATCATTCAGTATGTTTACATGGACAACAATAATCCAATATAAGAGCTCCATAAATGACTCCAGGTAGTTCTGTGGGTCCTGTCTTCATGATCGTGACGTGGGGCATGGACATCTCAGAAAGGCTCTTTATTCTTTTTTGTTTTTTTAACTTTTGCTTTTCAATGACCTTATTTTATTGGGCTAATACATTTGCTGCTCTTGAACGCTAAGTGGCGCTATCACCACAGATTTTCATTTTCACAGTTAATTTCACAAGTAACAGTGAAATGGGCTAGAGTTGATGGTTGCAGTCAGTGGAGAATACAATCAAAACAGAATTTGTAAGTTAAAAACAAATCATATTAACCGAACCAAATTTAGCACTCAAAATTTAGGCCATGTAAGCATGTGCTGTTTAGAATGAATTCAAACTTAATAGTAAATGTCCAGACTGTGTTCTGTGCTTACTTCTACATGTACTGTATAATGTAGTACTACTACCCCATGTAATAATTTATTAAACTTTAGAAAGATGTCCATGATTATTTATAATCATTGTATCTTGTATTATTTTGTCCTTGCAATAAAATAAAGACGATAGAAAAGGTGGATTACTCTGCATGGGAGCATTAAGAGTGGAAGCCTAGTTGTCTAATACTCTACATTAATTACACTGAAAAAAATAGAATATATGGTCAGTTTGATTTTAGTTAAAATATTCCGTATGGTTTACATAAAAATATAAAAATTTCTCATCGTGATTTCATTGCTAAACCTATTTGAAACAAATCTCTAATTAATTTGATTGAATTATGTAAAGTGAGTGTGATCAGTTCAAATAGTATTAACATAAACCGATTAAATTATGAAATCTTTAGCTTGAACTAACGTGACTACATTTTGAAAGACATGAGGAAAAAAATTTAAACGAATAAGTGAAATTAACCTTTTAAATAACATAAATAATCATGGTTAACAGAGTACAAGCAAAAATGGAGCAAAAAAAGGTTTTGTTTTTTTTCCATTCTGGTTCGAGTACATTGTTTTAATAAGCTTTGAAAATAATAATAACATGAAATCAGTCACTGCTGATTTTTTTATTTGCCAAAATAACAAAAATGATATAATAATGTTAAATATTTATTACTTTTAATTTATTCCATTATTTGATCTCCATATCACACTTCCAGTCATTTTACAAACTGTCCCTTTGTGCCCCCTTGTGGTAATTTCATGAATGACTTTCACATGTAACTGGTTCATATTTACCGCTGTGGCCTTACAGCAGCGGTACATGCGGTGGTAATAGACATTCTTGTTGAGTACCAAATTATGTTAATGGTAATGATAATTAGAACGTGATTAAATATGCTTTTTTTCCCTCCTGCTCAAAATTGAGCAGCATCAACAGAGAAAATGTTGACCGGGTGGACATTAGACTGTTTACCGCATGTTATTGCAGAATCACTTAAAATTCCATCATCCAGCTGAGTTTACACAATTGCCCCAGTTATTTATTGAATAACCTGTGTAGATAATTCTGAAACCTGTTTTGCTTGCAGGCTGGAATTGACAGTAACATTCGTAACTCTTATAACCAAACGGCCCTGGATATTGTCAATCAGTTTACAACTTCTCATGCCAGCAAAGACATCAAACAGCTCTTACGAGGTAAGTCTGTTTCATATGTATGTATGTGTGTATTCCATCTCAAGTGGTCCAATAGGTTGCTTGACCATTCTTAATTTTCATAATTTTTTAAAATGCATTTCAAAACCACCAGGTTATTTTTTTAATTTTTATTTTATTTTACATTGTTTAACCATGACAGCCATCTTTGTGTCATGGCACACATCATATTTTGGTTATACAGCTGTTTACATAAACCTCAATATCTCAGCTCAGGATGGTCTTAGCTCCTTGGAACAAAAACTGTCCTTTATAGCACATTACACGGTACATGCACATATACAAACATTTTGCACATTCTTGTTTATTAGACTTAGAACATAAGTCCTAATGTAATGCACAAGATTGCTCAAAGTTCCACATTTTTTTTTTATGGTCAATTTATAATGGGAAGGGTTTGAATATACATACATGCATACATACGGTATCTCACAAAAGTGAGTACACCACTCACATTTTTGTAAATGTGTAACATGTAACAACACTGAAGAAATGACACTTTGCTACAATGTAAAGTAGTGAGTGTACAGCTTGTGTAACAGTGTAAAT
>JANDJT010000102.1:28423294-28437843 GCA_024331685.1 Stegophilus panzeri | reverse complement strand
TTACACAAGCTGTACACTCACTACTTTACATTGTAGCAAAGTGTCATTTCTTCAGTGTTGTCACATTAAAAGATACAGTCAAATATTTAAAAAAAAATGTGAGGGGTGTACTCACTTTTGTGAGATACTGTACATACATACATACAGTGGTGCCCAGATTTTCACACAAGTCCTAAAAGTAGAGAGAGACAACACAATTAAACAAATGAGACAAATATATTATACTTGGTCTTTTATGTATTGAGGAAAATGATCCAGTATTACCTATCTGTGACTGGCAAAAGTATGTGAACCCTAGGTGTAGCAGTTAATTTGAACATGAAATTAGAGTCAGGTGTTTTCAATGGGATGACGATCAGGTTTGTGTGAGCACCCCGTTTTATTTAAAGAACGGATATCTACCACAGTCTGATCTTCACAACACATTCGTGAATGTGTATCATGGCACAAACAAAGGTGATTTCTGAGGACCTCAGTCTGGAAAAGGTTACAAAACCATCTCTAAAGAGTTTGGACTCCACCAATCCACAGTCAGACAGATTATGTACAAATCAAGGAAATTCAAGACCATTGTTACCCTCCCCGGGAGTGGTTGACCAACAAAGATCACTCCAAAGAACAAAATGTGTAATTGTCTGTGAGGTCACACGCAAACCCAGGATAACTTCTACGCAACTAAAGGCCTCTCTCACATTGGCTAATGTTAATGTTCATGAGTCCATCATCAGGAGAACACTGAACAGCAAGGGTTGCAAGGAGAAAGCCAATTCTCTCCAAAAAGAACATTGCTGTTCACTATTAACAGCTATTAACAATTAATAGCCCTGAATGTCTACTCTTGAGCCCTGTGACAAGAAGGCCATCACCAAGAACTTCCACTGGACAGAGACAGGGGTGAAAGTATCACAGTCTTCCATTTGAAGAAGACTTCAATAAAAGAAATATAAAGGCCATAACACAAGATGTTAACCACCCTTCAGCAGTAAGAATCGGAAGGCCAGATTCGAATTTGCAAAAAAATACAGAGATGAGACACAAGAAAGAAAGAAAGTGAATAAAGAAAGGATCTTCTCACGATATAAAACATACAAGCTCACCGGTCAAGCACAGTGGAGGTAGTGTCCTGGCTTGGGCTTGTATGTATACTTCTGGAACAGGCTCACTAATCTTTATTGATGGTGTAACTCATGATGGTAACAGAATAATAAATTCAGAAATCTACAGAAACATTCTGTCTGCCAATTTACAGAGAAATGCATTCAATCTGATTGGAAGGAACTTCATCATGCAGTAAGACTATGACCCAAAACACACTGCCAACAAAACAAAGGACTTTATCGGGGGGAAAGTGGAAGGTTTTAAACTGGCCAAGTCAATCATCAGACCTTAACCCGATTTGAGCATACATTTCACCTCTTGAAGAGGAGACTGGTAATTCTCATTATTCTCCAGTAGAGAAGCTACTTCCTGTGTTATGTTGGGTAATAGGAAGTAGGAATCCCGATGTGTAGACACGTAGTTTATACATGATGCTAGTGTTGTGCAATTATTGTCAAGAATCTTGTCGTCCTCACTGCATAATTCTTAAGAGGGCAATATCTCTAAGTAGGATTATTATTTACACCAATATCTTTGATATTAACATATTACTTATAAGATGTTTTTTGTTTTAGATTTTAAGCTTTTTTTGTTTCTGTTGATGCTATTTAACATGTAAGCTGCATCGGATAAGCTATTTAATACCAGTTATTTGTAGCTACTACAATACTTACCTTACACTCATCTGTTTTATGTGTAGTTCATGCTGTTATTTTACTGCACTCAGGTAGCATTGTGAGAATGTATACTTACCCGAGTACGCATTTGTGATTTGTATTTGCAGTTTCACATGTTTATCCAAGTAAAGCCTCTAAAGATACACCATGTTGTCTCCTGGAGAATCATTTGGATGAGAGTTTAGCTGACTGGATAGTTGGATAGGAGTTACATTCAGTGAAGCCAGTACAATGAAAAGATTTCTTCTGAGTAAGAGCTATCAAACAGACGCTGGATTCTGACTGTAACATCATCCTCAGACAAGCATGCCAGACAGACAATACTACACGCCCTTCCGGTTAAGTTTAGCCATTAAGATGGAAGGCGCTAATGAAGCAACTGAAACGGAAGCACAACAGGGGATGGAAACTCAGTCTGTTTCCTCCAAGTTATCTCTGTCATCAGCTGCGTCAAGGACCAGCACAGAAGTAATTAAGACATGCGCTAGGGCTGCAGCAGCTCAAGCAGGAGCCACTTATTCTAGAAGAGAGATTGAAATTAAAGTAGAGAAGGCTCACCTCGAAGCAACTCTGGAAACATTGCAGCAAGAGAAAGAAGCTGAAGCCGCACAAGTCGAACCAACAGTGATGGAGGCAGCAGCCGCTGAATTCAAGATGGCATAAGAGGAAAATAAAGTTTTCTGCAAACTTCCCTCACAGAGCGCACAACAGCGCACCCAGGAATACGTGAGGCATCACCCCAATATCAGTGCCAGCAATCAGGCACCTAAGGAGAGAGACGGGGATCCAAGCAACACCTCATAAGTAAACACATTTTTCCATGTACCTGTCAGTCTAGGAAGGTCTATGTCATCGCAACCGCATCCAGCGCACGATGTCACGCGACACAGTTGGAGAGTGAAGTTGGAATTGCAGCATAGCTCTACCTACTCTAATGACCAGTTGTCATACAGAGCCACCGATCAGGGTCATTTAAGGGACAATTCAGCCATATTTGAGCTTGCCAAATATCTAGCTTGGAGCCAGGTCGTGTCTTGAAGTCCTACCAAATTTGATGATCAACAAGAGAACTACCAAGCTTAGACAGCAGGAGAATAGCTCGACTTGCTCATTAAATGGCTTGGAAAGGAGTCGGCAGAACAAGCACGA
Organism: Stegophilus panzeri; assembly: GCA_024331685.1. Lineage (NCBI taxonomy): Eukaryota > Metazoa > Chordata > Actinopteri > Siluriformes > Trichomycteridae > Stegophilus > Stegophilus panzeri. Next base: position 28,434,919 of record JANDJT010000102.1, on the reverse strand, counting down.
AGGATTAAGTCAGTCAGTAAGATATCCACCTACTGGATTGAAGATGATTTGGGAGAGGTTAGAGGAGTCTTACAGTTCACCAGAAGCTATTGAGAAAGCCCTATGCACAAAGTTAGAAACCTTCCCTAGAATATCCACTAAAGACTGGCAGAGGCTTTGCAAGCTTGGAGACATGTTGCTGAAGCTAGAGGCGGCGAAGCAGGATGGGTACCTACCCAGTCTAACATATCTGGACACAGCCAGAGGTATGAATCCCATTGTGGAGAAGTTTCCTTATAGCCTGCAGGAAAAGTGGAGGACACAAGGGTCAAGTTATAAACAGGAACATCTCCTCGCCTTTCCACCCTTCTCCTTCTTCTCAAGTTTCATGCACAGCAAGGCTAAAGCACAAAATGACCCCAACCTTGACTTCTCCTCACCCTCTACTCCCCCTGGTACGAGACTGCAGTTTCCCAGAAGTCACAGCAATGCGCACACACCTGTGTCCACTCACAAAACCGATGTGTCTTCTCCACATATTCGTCTGAACACAGGCAATGGAGAAAAAACAAAATAAGATCCTGATAGACAGTTTCCAATCCACGGAAAACCTCACCCATTGAACAAATGCAGGGGCTTCAGAAGCATGTCGCTAGAAGATCGCAAGCAATTCCTGAAAGAGTGTGCTGAAAATGTGTGCTGGGGTAGCTGAAACAGCTGGCAGAAGAGCTATTGGCTACACAGTAGAGTCCGCCGATAGGAAAATCAGCTTCTCATTCCCTACCCTAATAGAGTGTAATTGAGTTCCAAACAACAGAGTAGAGATTCCCATTCCTGAGGCTGCCTATCAGCATAGTCATTTGAAAGCCATAGCCGATGAGACCTTTGGACCCAGATGCAGACATTCTTCTGCTAGGGGGCACAATGTCAGAAGACAGTTCAGTGGCCCTCATAATGCCCCATACACCCAGAATCTGGACTTAGGCTGGGTGATCATAGGCAATGTATGCCTTGGCAGGGCCCACAGACCTACAGAGGTGAGCGCTATGAAAACCTTCGTCTTGGAGAACGGACGCTGGGTTGCTCCACTGCCATTCTGCAAACCAAGGAGATTGCTTCCTAACAACAGAGAGTATTCTGTAAGTCGATTCAGATTGCTCCGTCGCACACTGGAGAAGCCACCAGAAATAAAAGATCACTTTATTGAGTTCATGCAGAAGATACTCAATAACCAGCATGCAGAGCTTGCACCTACACTTCAGGAAGGCAAAGAATATTGGTATCTCCCTTCCTTTGGCATGTACCACCCACGGAAGCCTGTGCAAATCCGTGTTGTGTTTGATTCCAGTGCACAGTTTTACTGCGTATCCCTCAATGATGTACTGGGCCGGATCTTAACAACAGTCTCCTGGGAGTACTCATGAGATTTAGACAAGATTTAGTCACCATCACTGTTGACATTCAGCAAATGTTTCACTGTTTTGTGGTGCAGGAAGACCACAGAGATGTTTTGTGCTTCCTCTGGTATCGCACCAATGACCTCAGTGGCGACATTGTGGACTACCATATGAGGATGCATGTTTTTGGAAACAGTCCATCACTAGCAGTGGCTATCTATGGTCTAAGAAGGGCAGCCAGAGATGAAGAAAAAGAATACGGCTCTGACGTGCGATGTTTCATAGAAAGAGATTTCTATGTGGATGACAAATTGAATACTTCCCTTCTGAGGCAGAGGCCATCAACGTGCTAAGATGAGCACAAGAGATGATGATAGGTTCTAATCTCTGGCTCCACAAGAAACGAAACCAAAAAAAGAAGTCATGGACGCATTCCCTGCAGTGGACCGGGCCAAAGACATCCAAGACCTGGATCTCTCTGTGGATATACCTGCCCACTCAGCAGAGCCTTGGAGTGAAGTGGAACATCATGTTTGACACATTTACAGATGACCAATAGCCCTTCACACACCAAGGTGCTTTCAATGGTGAATAGCTTCTTCGACCTTCTCAGGTTTTTAGCCCCAGTAACCATACGAGGAAGATTGCTCCTCCGAGAACTCTCTTCAGAAGTAAGAGAATGGGACACTCCACTCTATGAGAGCAGACATGAAAATTGGAGAATGTGGCACGATTCCCTGCAGGGTTTAAGGGACCTGCACATCCCACGTGCTTACACCACTATCTCCCCTTCTGAGGCCCACCAGATAGAACTCTGTCTTCTCAGAAGCTTCCATGGAAGCTATTGCTGCGGTAGCTTACCTTAAAGTCACAGATCAAAATGGAAAGCAAGAGGTTGGTTTCATCCTTAGAAAGGCTAAATTAGCTCCACAGCCTGAGCTGACAGGACCAAGATTGGAACTCCATGCCACGTCGTTAGCCGTTGAGATTACAGAACTAATTGTCAAAGAAATAGATCTGAAACTAGATGCCATGAGGTTTTACACTGACAGCAGGGTAGTGCTTGGCTATATCCACAATCAAACCAGACGATTTTATATGTATGTGAGTAATAAGATCTAACGCATCAGACAGTCCACCCAGCCAGGACAATGGAGCTACGTTCCCACGGAACTTAATCCCGCTGACCATGGCTCATGGTCTGTTCCTGCAGCCCAACTCGCCAGCACCACATGGCTAACAGGACCAGCGTATGATTCATCAAGACAAGTCTCTGAAGAAACTTCATTAGACCTCATCGACCCCGAGTCTGATACCGAGATCCGCTCTCAGGTGACAGCCCTTGTGACTGAAGTTTATGAGAATCAACTGAAGTCAAAAAGTCAAGCAGTTGACAGATTTCATCACATTGCACACTGCTTTACTCATCATCACCTGACAGCAACTGTGTTGGTTGGCACATCTGCAAGAAAGGCTTGAGCTTTCAAAGGCTAAGAACATTATTATTCAAAACGTCCAGTGTGAAGTGTACCTTAAGGAATTCAAATGTATAGCTGCTCAGCACTATCTTTCCACACAGAGTCCGCTCCTGAAACTTTATTACATCATCGACAGTGATGGCCTTCTATGTGTAAGAGGGGATGCATAATACAGTCAGGTCTGGAAAAGACTGAAGCAAACCCTCTCATTAACCCAAGCCATAATCACGTTGCTACCTTGCGTGTACGCTATCACCACAAAGAAGTGAAACACCAGGGCAGGCATTTCACAGAAGGTGTCATCCGAGCTCGCGGATTGTGGATAATTGAAGCCAAGAGGTGCATCAGCAGCGTTATCTATAGATGTGTATCTTGCCGGAAACTACTAGAGAGGAGAGAAGAGCAACAAATGGCTGACCTACCTGCCGAACATCTGCAAACAGAACCTCACTTTTCCTTTGTGGGATGTTTTTGGACCATGGGAAGTCACCTCAAGACATACTAGGGGCGGCCAAGCTAAAGGTGGACGGTACTTTTCACCTGCATATGCACCAGGGTTATATAAATTGAAGTAGTGGAATCGATGAGTTTCATAAATGCATTACAGCGATTCGTCTCCATCAGAGGTTATGATCAGACTGCGGTACCAATTTTGACGGTGCTTGTAAGGAAATGAAGATGTATCCTCCAAGCCCTGACCAGACAAGTGTGGAGAAGTTTCTCCATGATAGGAGATGTACCTGGGTGTTCAATCCCCCACACTCATCGCATATGGGTGACACATGGGAACAGATGATTGGGATTGCGCAGCGCATCTTGGATTCTATGCTCCTTCATGTAGGATGTCCTCAGCTAAAGCAAGAGGTACTAATTACGCTTATGGCAGAGGTCACTGCTATAGTAAACGCACGACCTTTAGTTCCTGTGTTGTCAGACCCTGAATCGCTTCTCCTCTTGACCCCATATATGATCCTGACACAGAAGATTGGTGCACCACCTTCCCCACAGGTTGACTTTGTCAAAGGAGAGCTGTTCAAGAATCAGTGGAAACGGATGCAACACCTGGCTAATACCTTCTGGGATAGATGGCGGAGTGAGTACCTCAGTATTCTGCAAGGCCACAGGAAATGGCAACTTAGAAGGCCCAACCTTAAGGAAGGCGACGTTGTCCTGATGAAAGAAACTCGGACGAGGAGGAATGAATGGCCGATGGGAATCATCATGTAGACTTTCCCCAGCAAGGACGGAATGGTCAGAAAAGTGGAGATGAAGGTTGTCATGCAAGGGACAACAAAGACCTTCTCAAGAACCATCTCCAAAGTAGTCCTTCTCTTGTCTCCAGAAGATAACTGGGATGTTGTAGTTAATAATGGAATTTTAACAATTCCAGAGGGAGAGTGTGCTGGACTTGCATTAAGTTTTGGTGCCACCTAGTGGTAATTCTCATTATTCTCCAGTAAAGAAGCTACTTCCCGTGTTAGGTAATAGGAAGTTGGAATCTGGATGTTTAGACACATAGTTTATACATGACAATAGTGTTGTGCAATGCTTGGCAAGAATCTTGTCATCCTCACTACATAGTTTTTAAGAGAGCAATATCTGTAAGTAGGTTTATTATTTACACCAATATCATTGATATTAATATATTATTTCTGAACGAAGTATTATTATTTTTTTTTTACATGTTTCTAAGATGTTTTTCATTTGTAATTTAGCATGTAAACTGCATCGGATAGCTAGCTAGCTAATACTAGTTATATGTAGCTACTTCAATATTCACCTTAACTCATCTGTTTTATGTGTAGTTCATGCTGTTATTTTAATGCACTTAGGCAGTGTTGTGAGAATGTATACTTACCCGAGTACACATTTGTGATTTGTATTTGCAGTTTCAAACTTTTTAATCCAAGTAAAGCCTCTAAAGATACACCCTGTCTCTTGGAGAATCATTTGGATGAGTGTTTAGCTGACTGGATAGTTGGATAGGAGTTACATTCAGCGAGGCCAGTACAATATGCAACCAAATAGTACGTTTTAGTCTTAAGTAAATGAAAGTATATCTGTTCCTGTAATTTTGCTCATCTAAAAATTGGATGGTCTGCTACCAACGGAGCCATTTTCTAAGTTGTTTAACACATCTATGTGTAAATATCACGAAATGAAATTGATATCATCTCGTTTTCATCTTTTCATGTCAAATCAAAATGTCTTCAGTGTATAGCAAAAAAAAAATAGAATTGGCCTCACCACTCCAATACTTTCTGAGGGGACTGTAGGTTTACTGATTTGTCAGTTTTCTCAGATGGCAGAAATTCACAAAATGACACTGTATATAGTGAAATTTAATTAATAATCAAAATAAATTTAAAGTCATTGCATAGAAAGCAATTTAATGAATAAATAGCAGATAGATTAATTTGATGAAATATTGAAATGACCATTCCATTTTTACTGCACAAGCACATAGTGCTCTATAACCACAAATAGACATCACTAATTGTGCTTTTACAGTCAGTGACAAAGCAGATTCAGGCAAAATAACCAAGCAGAAATATTTTTCTAAGGGTGTCTAAAGAAAAATTTCCTTGTGTAGATGTTGGTAATTATTAAGAATTATTAAAATTTTTCATAAAAGAAACCACTCTTAGTCTTATCTTCAGATCACTTTTGCATGTTGTATTCAGTCCTGTAACAATAAGCAGTCACTGTAATCATCATCATCAGTTCCTGTTGCTGCAATAATACAATACAGAAATATCTCAACTGAAAAGACAAATGTAGTTTTTTTTGTTGTAGTTAATAGGTTCACCCAAAAACGTATAACTAATTCCATGACACGAACTTAAGATGACAGAGGTCTGTATGTGTGTCCGTGTTCTCAGATGCCACAGGAATTCTTCAGGTGAGAGCTTTGAAGGACTATTGGAATCTTCATGACCCTACCGCCCTCAACATTCGCGCTGGTGACGTCATTATGGTGCGAAATATTATCAGTGCTCTTTGTGTATGCATTCATGTTTATTTTGCCGCGTAACTCTGATATTCTTACACCTGTACTACTGATCTTATTAAGTGATGACAAATGTGTAGTAGGAATGAAACAACTGTTCATGTTTGTGCGTGTGCATGCGAACACAAGTCTGTGTTAGTATTTTACCACTGGAACAGTGTGGCACGATACAGTACAGTAACAAATCTGCAGTGCTTTGCCATTATTATTATTAACTTTGCCATTATTTTGATGCCCAAGTAGCTTGTAATTAAATGTTAATTCTGAATTTGGTTACCTCTATTGAACATAAACATGTGGATGGAGCTAAGAAAAAATAGTGTAGACAGTTGATTTTGGTAATTCACAGAATCATTACAGTTTGTTGTTTGAGACAGACAAGTGTCATTAAAAAAAAAACACAGCTAGCTAGCTTTTTAAATCACTTTTCTATTGGCAACACAGCAGCTTTCAAGGTTATCACTGTGACGGAGAAAAGACACAAGAAGTCGACAGGGATATAGATACAGTCCCCTTCAGAAGTGTTGGAACAGGAAGGCCAATTCTTTTTGTTTTTGATATACACTGAAAACCTTTGGGTTTGAGATCAAAAGATTAATATGCTACGATGAATCAGAATTTCAGTTTTAATTTCCTGATATTTACATCTAGATGTGTTAAACAACTTGGAACATTTTAGACAGCTTTTGTTTGATCCCACCCATTTTTCAAGTTATCAAAAATATTGGAACATGTGACTGACAGGTGTTTCTTGTTGCCCAGGTGTACCCTGTTAGATTGATTGTTTAAATAATGAAAGAAACCACTGGTGTACTTAAAACCAGACATTGAACAAGTCGGCCAAGGCAAAAAACAACAGTTGATGACAAACATTGTGAGCGCCGTGAAGAGAAACCCACAGCTGATCTGGAAAGGGCTCACTGTAACACATCTAGATGTAATTCTGATCTATCATTTCATTTTCATTTTTTGATCTCAAACCCAAATTTCTTCAGTGTATACAAAAAAAAAAATCTATGGCCTTGCTATTCCTATACTTTTGGAGGGAACTGTAGTTTTGGATTCAGATTAGTAAGCAGAGTAGTAATTTGGATAAGTACTGTGCTGTATCACACTGTCTGGTGGAAAAGCACTGTAATCATGAATGAATAGTGTGACTTTGTTTGAGAAATAGTTTCTCTCTTTGGAAACGTGTATGCATGTTTCATTAGATGTATTGAAGTCTTTGCTTGTCATGAAAATTAAAAATGAAGTTGATTGGCTTTCTCTCTCTCTTTACATGGTTATTTCCAGGTGCTGGAGCAACACATGGATGGTCGCTGGAAGGGCCACATCCACGACAGTCAGAGAGGCATAGACCGCGTGGGCTACTTCCCACCCTCCATAGTGGAAGTCATCAGTCGTCACTATGGTATATCCTACAGTGTCCCATTCCATCAAACTAATATAAACATGGTGTAGTTACAGCTGGATTTGGTACCGCCATATGGGATATGGGAACTTATGGTGATTGGAGAGTTCCAATCAAACTAATGTTGCAGAGGTCCTTTCATAAGAGTATTGTCTGTATGTCTCTCTCTTTCTGTCTTTCATACACATGTACACACATGCAGAGTTTAATAACAGATTAAAGAGAGGACTGAAATGTCTACTGACACACAACAAATGGTTAATTTTATGCAATGTATGGAATGTATGGAATGTTACAGTTAGGACTACCAGTGTTGTCATATTATCACTTCTGCTAGGATGGCCAGTAAGGAATGCCTACCAAATATCACAGCATTCTTTGCAAAAACATTTTATGAAACAGCTGCCACATTATGCTGTATTTATGAAATGTGGGAAAATTAGGCAGGACATTTACTGTTACTCAGATTTGAAAACATTTACACATTGCCATTTCATTTACTATAACAGCATGTAATAACCTGCTGCTCAGAGAACACAGTGGACCCAGGGTGAGAATGCATGGGAGCACTGTTGTCAGACAGTAATGTCAAACTTTTTTTTTTAACAAATAAGCTTGCATGCCAGCTTATGCTCAGCATTTGTTTTGCTCTGCTCATGACCACATACACATACTTGATGAGAGAGAGAATCAGAGAGAGATCACATAAATATACATATGGAAATAATACATGGAACAACAGAGTTCAAGTGTCACGTTAGACATTAACCCCTTTTGCCAAATCCCCCCAACTCCTACCATATAGATTTGTACATTAGTAGTTTTTCTAACATTAACTTATCCATATATAATCTTTAACAGAACTGAAGCAGTTTATGAGTTCTAATTCTAATAATCTAAAATATAAGCTTGAAATCCTATTTTAAAACTATATGTCCACTTTGGGTGGATTTTGTGGTGGGGGCCACTTGGGCTTGAACCATTGACATGAATATACAACTGCTCTGTCCAAAAAAAAATCAAGGTAGTGGAACACAAACAGTAGCTTCTGTAATATCATGGGCACATGGGATTAGCAGACAATTTATGATATAATAGAAACTACTCAGCCAATCTCATACATTAATTCTATGTATTACCATTTTTCTATTTCTTTATCAATATCAATTATTAGGGGTTACAAGTTTACCCTGCTATAGTTTACTTAAACCTAGAAATGGATGTATATGCATGAACACAATCCACTATAGCTGATGTATCATGTAGCATGATTGAAGTGACTTGCCAGTCTTAACGTGTTTTGGAAATGTCTTGAATATGGTATTAAAAAGTATTACATTTGAAGTGCTGATACCTGCAGATAATCTGTTTATATGTAATCTTTTTAAACCAAAGATTTAAATACTTCACCCAATACTTCGATTATAATACAATGTCCAAGAGTTCAAGCACAAATTTTAGGAGGCATATAAGTAGCTTATTGATTGATAAGTAGCTTAATGTGCACATTATAAATTCCTAATTGTTCTGAATTATTTTTAAATTCTGTTTAATTTCTTTTTGCACAATTATACACAGTTATTCATAAGCTGATTCGTAATCATGACATACAAAAAATATTGCCCATTTAAGTAGCATCAATGTAGTTTTTGTTAGTAACGTATAGTGTAGCTAACCACTTTTTTTCTTTTTTTTTTTTAAAGAGTAGCGTGACTGTATCTTAGCTAATTCAAACTATGAGTGAAGCTAGTTTCAAAACACTGCTTGAATCCCCTTCCCTAAAGTTATGGCTTTGCGTTGCTGAGATTGCTTACGCAACAATTGTAGTGCATCTGTGAATGTGTGACTCACCGTGTCTGGGTGCTTAGCCCTATAAAATGCTGCTTGCAGCTTTAATTAAAGGCCAAGCACCACAGGTGCATAGACACCTATTGAAATCGTTAGTGTTCCTATTATTGTTGTTGTTATTATTATTATTTTTTCACCTGTATAAATTGAATTGAACTGAATATTTGGTATTAGGAGGAATTTAGCTTATTTTTTTTAGTTCTCTCTAACCCTGTTCCTGTTATCATGCATCTTATCAAAATATCCTTAATCTCCCATCGTTGTCTTGCACTAAGCTAATGCTCGTGTGTGTGTGTGTGTGTGTGTGTGTGTCTATCTGTCTGTCTGTAGGGGGCACACTATCTCGCCATTGCTCTATGCCCTGCCAGAGGCATCAGCTCTGCAGAGCTCCCCTTTCTTCCAGTCTGAGTATGAACACCTCTGCCACCCCTAAAGCTGATGACTCATACATCCCTAATTCCCTTCTGGCACCGACCCTTGCAAACTGCGTGAGCACCAATCGAGGTACACACACACACCGTCACACCACAAACACAGATGTTATGCAATAGGGATACGGGACATGGCCAGAGCTCAGTATTAAATATTCCTAGCCGGCATAGTCTGTGAAGGACCATCCATGGTGCTGTAGCACTCTTGGACTGAGTTAACCTCATCACCCCCACCACTCTTCTACCCCACACCCACCCAGAGCCAGCAAGGTTGCTTGTCCATGCACTATTTATGTGTGCTAGGTGGCCCCCCCAGCAGCTGCTCCCAGCTCACTCTGCCTTTTCTTGAGGACATCTGGGTTCTGAGGAATTCCTGTGCAGGTAAGAATGCATGAAAACTCAATGGCTGTCTACACTCGATTGCCTGCTGAATGGTTGCACTTTAGACTAGTTCAGTTGGAATGGAGGACAACGCTGCCAAAGAGCAAACCATCTAACTTCTATGGTTGCATCCACTGTAGGGGTAATCCTTACATTTCATGTTTGTGGTCACGTCCTGTTTGTGTGCTTTAGCCCCACTGCTCCTGTGTCACCATTGCCAAAAGGCCACGTTTCATGAGGGTTTTGATACCTATCAAAAAACATACCACTTCCATAAATTTCAATGAGAATAATGTGCTGATGGACAGCACACACCTATGTTTACCAAGGTGTAACTTCGCCCCACCATATGTTATTCTGTGTTCATACAGTAAGTGAACTTCAAACATTCATGCAACATTTTGGACTGAATTTGCAGAACAGCATCAACGGCGGAAAATAAGTAGGTTGACGCACTGGAATACAGGCCAGGCTATGATGTGCACCCTACAAACCATCTCTGCCAAGTGTTTTTCTTGCAAATGTGTGGTCAACTGAGAGTTATCTGTTGTCATTATTGTTAGCACAAATGCACTTAGCCATTAGCAAACAATAGAACACCCATCCCGAAGGTGCCTTTAATCAGGCAAATTTATAAACAGTGTTATCGAAATTCCACCAGCATGTACACTGTCCTACGAGAGGCTCAAACACACTGGATCATGTTTACACCAACAATAAGGACGCATACAAGACTTTTACCTGCATACACCTGGTGCAGTCAGGTCATCTCTCCTTGTTCCTAACATCACCATACAGACCCATCAACAAACCAAACCAGCCATAAAAACAGACAAAGTATGGCTGCAGGGATCAATCTTCCAACTCCTAGACTGCTTTGAATGCACAAATTGGGATTTAGTCACACTTCAGGCAGCCGATGACACCTGTGGACTTGAAAGAATATACATCCACAGTCCTTTCTACAGAAACAGCTGCATTGACAATGTCACCGTGGACAAACACGTCAAGATGTTTCCCAACCAGAAACCATAGATGAACAAGGAGGTTAAAAATCTGCATAAAACACGCAACAAAGCCTTTAGATCTGGTAATACTGAGACATACAGTATCACTAGGTCCAACCTGACAGTAGGCATAAAGAATGCCAAAGCCACCTACAAACAACAAATTTAGGACCACTTCAAGAACACATACACCTGGCAAATAAGGCATCCAATCCAGTGCCCAGAAAAGGGCATCCAAAACTTTAGGCATCCAAAACTTCAGTGCCCAGAAAATCATTGGAGCACAACTACCATCCCTGGAGGACATTTACAATTCTTGCTGTCTCAGGAAAGTAAGCAGCATCTGCAAGGACTCCACCCACCCCTGTCATCACCTGTTTGACCATCTAAATTAAATACATCTAAATACAGTGTACTCTGATTTAAAGAAAACATGTCCATGTTTTAAGCGATAAGCTGACTAAGCACTTAACTGCAGTGCTTACAGCTCACTCTAAGTAATTGTTTGTCATTTTATCTATATAGAAATTGGTCTTCAACTTGGTCTTCAATCAAGAGACAATTTTTTCATTGCATGGCAATAATTTGATTAATTTGTGTAATATGTACAGTAGCAAGAAAAAGTATGTGAACCTTTTTGAATTTCATGGTTTTCTGAATAAATTTGTCATAAAATGTGATCT
>JANDJT010000102.1:28399505-28420218 GCA_024331685.1 Stegophilus panzeri | reverse complement strand
TGATCAGAGGCCAGTTGCAGGTCATTTACTACTTTAACTAACGCTGTCTCTGTGCTATGATGAGGTCTAAAACCTGATACATAGACTAAAAGCTTTTATAAATGTGTAAAGAACCTTTACCTGTCAATCGTCACTAATCTTATTTTGAAAAAATTGTTTATATTAGCAGGATGCTGAAGCAATCTACCAGTGGCTGTGTGAGTTTCAGCTGGAGCAGTACACTTGTAACTTCCTCAACGCAGGCTATGATGTCCCCACTATCAGCCGAATGACTCCTGAGGTAGTATTCTCACCAGTTATAAAATTCATTCATGGTTCCTAGCACTACTTTTCAAATCACTATAGAATACGTGTTTATTCTCAGTATGGTTCTGTTTCTCTTATTCAGATGCCTCATTCATGTAGTTATTAATTTTCCTCTTTATCAGGATCTCACTGCTATTGGTGTTACAAAGCCAGGTCACCGGAAGAAAATCTCAATGGAGATTGGAAACCTAAGTATTCCAGAGTGGCTACCTGACTATACACCAGTGAGTCATGTAAAAACCTGCTTGCCAGTGCTTTGTCAGTGTTCCACGTCTCTGTTTGTTCCTGTTGCTGCAAATGTTGTATGTCATCCATGCTAATCATTTTGCCTATTAAAATCTAATATGTGGTACAGCAGGTTGTGTGTATGTGTGTAGGGGGGTGGATGGATGGATAGATGGTGGTGGTGGTCTGGGAAGACCCATTGGATGTGACTGGCTGAATTCTAGTGAACAGCCAAAAAACGATGAGTCAGTTTAACAAATTCAGCACTTAATGTACTGCCTTGTGTACTGTGTGTACTGCCTTGCATTTCTTGTCTGTGAAAGATGGTTCAGGTATTGCCAATTACAACTAAATGTGTCGTGCTGTCATGAAATAATGACATAAGCCTAATCAATTCAATTTGTAATCAAATACCAACTGTCAAAATCAACTTTCTGTGGTGTGACTGTGCCACGGTGGATTTGGAAAGGAATTTTCACACATTTGGGGGTAGCCAGATTTTAAAATGCTATAACATCAGTATAGTTATGCTGCTGAGCTACATATAGTAAAATGTTCCCAGACTGCCACACATTTATGTATGTATGCACATCTATGTACATGTGTATCCCCCCCCCCTTCTCTTTCTTATAGGTGGATCTTGGTGAATGGCTAAGTGCTATAGGCCTGCCTCAATACCATAAGAAGTTGCTAGAGAATGGCTATGACTCCATCAACATTGTACGAGACCTCACATGGGAGGACTTACAGGAGATTGGGATCACTAAGCTAGGTGAGTACATTATGTCTCTGCCTGTGCAGTATCCTGGCTCCATTTGTCCAGTTTTGACTTTCACTGCATTATTAGGAAAGTTAGCCGTCACTGCTTTAATACCATGCTGTCACATCTTAGTAAGCTAATGTGATTTTGAAAAGGGCAAAAGTGGTGACTAGAGTTCATGCTTGAGTGTGGCTTGAGTTCATGCTTTCTGAATTATCACTCGTGTTTGTATATATTACTGTTTTAGTTATACAATGAGAAACCCCCTCAGATGATCGTGTGCCTTTTACCCATTGTCAGGGCATCAGAAGAAAATCATGCTGGCAGTAAAGAAGCTTTCTGATCTCCATAAGGCTCTCCTCCAGGCCGAGTCAGGTCAGGGCACCCTGCGCTGCAAACATCTGTCTGCACTGGACCTGCTACCCATTGATGGAGGTGACCCTACCAAGCCCCACACACACAAAATGCTCACCTTCCAGGCTAGTGAGCTGAGTGCTGAACTCCAGAGTGCCATGTCAACACAGCATGATGACCTTCAGGAGGGCCTGGCTATCAAGAGTTCTGTGGCTCTTTCAATGAGCCAGGAGAGTATTGATGCTCGTTCTGGTGGTTCAGGCTGGTCACAGGAGAACCCCATAATGTCTTGCTCCTTCTCATTAGCTACCCCTTGTCACAGCCAGTCTCAAGACAGTCAGCTCAACAGCCCTTCAAAACAAAGAAACATTCCAGAAGGTCAGGATCATCAGCAAAAGAGGCCCACTGGTTCCTGTCCATCGAGCATAATGACGGATGTCAAGCCCAAACCAGGCAGTTCTTTGGCACAGAAAGCCTTCAGCTACTTGAATGCTAACAGTGGCACAGCCACCCTGGACCACAGTTTGCCCAGAGTGCCTAAAAAGCACACGCAGAATCTGACACGCCATGCGTTGTCTGACGGTGAGGCTGAGGAAGAGGATGATGAACAGCTGGCAATGCCTGCCACCACTGCACTGCCGTCTTATGCCACGCTGAGCCGCAGACCTAAACGTGGGCATCTCATCCGAGCCCAGTCTACTCCAGAACAGTCAGTTAATCGTAGTCACTCATTTGCAGTCAGGACCCGGCGCAAAGGTCCTCCCCCTCCTCCACCCAAGCGCCTCAGCTCTGTCAGCAGTAGTAGCAGCAGCACTGAAACTGCAAAATCCCCAGCCCCACCTATAGGCCAAGTGGAGACTGACAACCCTGAAAGTGTCAAGAGCATTGCAGCTACTCTAGAAACAACCATAATGGGCCCCAGGGCTAACCTCTGCCGTGAAGGCAAAACTGCCCTTTCTGGGTCCTCTGAGATATCCAGGAGAAGGGTTTTGAGCCAGAGCGAAACTAGCATGCATCCACAGGCTAAAAGAGATGACCGAGTTGTTAAGTCAGATTCTGAGGAGGATGAAGGTGCTAAGGACAAAGGCCTGGACAGTTCTTCCTCACCTCAAAATAGTTCTGGGGAGTGTATCCCCTTTGCTGAAGAGGGCAACCTCACCATCAAGCAACGGCCCAAAGCAAGCAAAGTTGACAGCACCACTGAGGCTCCAGAGAAAGAGACGTCAGCTAAGGTGCCAGAGCTGCCAGAGTTTAAACTGAAGGAATCAGGCACAGTAAAGAGGCGCCATAAGCTGAAGGAGAAGGACCAGCCACTTGCCATGCCCACTAGCAGAGGAGAGAGTGGGCAGCAGTGTCTAAGTGCAGTTAACCTGTGCATCAGTGAGATAGCAATTACACCACCATATGTGCAACCTCTAATTGTGCAGGCTCTGAAGACACCTCTCTCCCCGAAACCAGCCAGTCCACCAAAACCTGCACATCACACTAGTAATCTCAATCAGCATGCTCCTGCAGTCACAGGTACACTATATGGGACATTGTGGACACCTGACCATCACACCCATATGTGCTTTTTTGAACATCCCTTTCCAGATATAGCAAAGGGTGCTGGTATAATAATTTCCACTCTCCTGGGAAGATTTTCGACTAGATTTTGGAACATGGCTGTGGGGATTTGCCCATTCAGCCGCAAGAGCATTGGTGAGGTCTGACACTGATGTCAGGTGAGGAGGCCTGGGGTGTAGTCACCCAAAGGTATTCAGTTGGGTTGAAGTCAGGGCTTTGTGCAGACCACTTGAATTCTTCAACACCAGCTTTGGCAAATCCTGTCTTCATGGACCTTGCTATGTGCACAGGGGCATTTTCAACACATGTTTGGGCCCCTAAGATCCAGTGAAGAAAAAATGTAATGCTATAGCATAAACAGACATTCTAGACAATTGTGTGCTTCCATCTTTGTGGCAACAGTTTAGGAAAGGCCCACATATGGGTGTGATGGTCAGGTGTCCACAAACTTTTGGCAATATAGTGTCTATACATTAAATGAAATACATGGGGTCTCATATTAAATCCAGCCAATTTTGTTTAGTATTTTGCACTTATTTTGGCCTTCAGAACATCATTATTTTACCTGCGCATTGATCTCATATGATGGTGAATGTGTTTCTTTTAAATATTAAAAAAAATTAATTAATAGCAAATTTTCATCATTCTTGCCATGTCCTTGCCATGTCTCACAATTTCTCACAAATATCCTATGATCCCAGTGATACACAAATTGTTTTGTCCACATAAAAAACAGCAGCTGATAGTTTTCTTGCTTTTGGTACCAATGTCTGTAAATCCTTAAAGCAGTTTTGCATGAAAAGCCCAAAATCATTCACATTCAAAGTCACTCATTTTGTTGATACCTTGTTTGACAATGTAATCAGAATATATGTGTATAAAAGTAGGTGAGGACCTAAGTAACTCAGTGTAGCTCACCATACATGTGGCTGTTTAATGGGTTTAATGGTAAAAATCATTCCAGCACTGATACCATATGTTTATTATGATAAAAAATTAAGTAATTTTGCAGAAAGGTAATTCCCTGCTTTCACTTTGTGGTATGTCATTTGATCATACGCACATTCATCACAGACGTGAAATCTATGTAAGTGAATAGCGTATAGTTTAGAACATTTGTAATTTACAGTTTTGTTGTTTATCTTTATCTAAGCTGGACAACAAGGTGTTATGCTGAGTGTGGTGCAGAATGTGGCTTTTGCAGCACCCACATCTTCAATGCCATGTTCTCCAGTAGCTGTACCTCCAGTTCAGATGGTGACATCAGGAAAGTTTCAGGCATGTGTGGAGGCTGGTCCAGAGTCCATGCTGGTGCAGCAGAGACTGGATCAGACCAGCTCCTCTCTGGAGAAGGCACTGAAGGCTGTGGAGAAAAAACTTACTTTGGAGGACATGAACGATGGGTGAGCTCATGTACAGCAGAGGGAACACAAACATACACACATGTAAAAAGGCAGTATACAAACAGAGACATACAGTTCAGGTCCAAAAATATATGGACATTGACAAAGTTATTGGATTCAGGTCACGTGATTTACTTGGCCATTACAAAATATATCACTTCTTTGCCTTAAAAAAAGATTGTTGGGAAGCTTTTACAGTATGATTTGGGTCATTATCCATTCGTATCCCTATACACTTCAGAATTCATCTAGCTGCTTTTGTCGGCACTCACATCATAAATACAAGGGAACCGGTATTGGCAGCCATACATGCCATTACATGAGGTGGTATGCTTCAGATCATGAGCAGTTCCTTCCCTTCTCTTCCTATTATTCTGGTATAAGTTGATCTTTGTCTCATCTGTCCATAGGATTCCAGAATTGTATGGGCTTTAGATTTTTTTTAGATAAATTGAATCAGGTGTTCCTGTTTTTGAGGCTTACCAATGGTTTATATTTTGTGGTAAATCCTCTGTATGTACTTTAGTGAAGTATTCTATTGATTGTTGACTTTGACACAGCTACGCCTACCTCCTGGAGGGTGTTCTTGTTCTGGTCAACTGTTGCATAGGAGTTTTTCTTCACCATGAAAGAATTCTTCTGGCATCCACCACAGTTTTCTGTGGTCTTCCAGGCCTTTTGGTGTTCCTGAGCTCATCAGTGTGTTCTTTCTTTTTAAGAATGCAGTAAATAGTTGATTTGGTCAGACTTAATGTTTTTGCCATCTCTCTGATTGGTTTCTTTTGATTTTTCAGCCTAATGATGGCTTGTTTCACTGGCAATGACAGTTCTTTGGACTTAATAACAGCAACCGATTCCAAATGCTAACACCATACTTGAAACTCTAGACATTTTATCTGCTTACTTGTAAGTGAAATAATGACAGAATAATACGAACATTGCCATTGAATAGCCAATTACATCTGGGCTCTTATAAAGGGGGGGTCACACATAAAAAGTGCTGTCATACCTACATTGTTCACCCCATTTGGATGTACATATTTATACAGCTCACATTCATTATTTAATTTAAACTCCAATATACAGTGGTGGACAGCTAATATAACAATGACTTTGTCAATGTCCAAATATTTATGGACCTGAGTGTACATTATAGATCAACTTGACTTACTGAGTCAGTGCAGGATGCTAAGGTATACATGCTAAAATGTATCTGTCAGAAATTAAATTGAGTTTACTGAGCATGTCTTTGTTGTATGTTAACTAATACAGAGGATGCAACACAGTGAAGTCTGCAGGGAATATTCTCGATGACATTGGGAACATGTTCGATGATCTGGCATACCAGCTGGACGCTATGCTTGACTGAACTTCCTTCTCAAAAGTCATACTGTAGCTCATGTTTGGATGTGATATAGGACACAGAAAGAAAAAAAAATAAATGCAAGGTGGGCCTGCTTACAGAACAATTCAAACCAGTGGCTATTAATTTGCTTTTCTTTACCATGATATAGGACTTTGCTGCTTGGTGGGTTTGCAATGCAAAAATGAAAAGGGACCCAACATTTTCTACAAGGTCTCTGAACTCATGTTTGACCATTAACCATTTCCATTAACTCCATTAATGACTATTTATGCTTTATACACTAAAACACTAGTGAGCATAGGCTACTGCTGTTTAGCCTGTTGCTTTAACAGGAAGAAAATTTACAGCTATTCCATTTATGAACCTAATAACATTTATGTAATTTATTTTCTTTTCTTTAAAAAAATGTTTTGTCTATTTACTTTGGTTGAATCTTTAAATATATACCAACAAAACATGAGTACAGTTTAATATGGCAAGTGGACCCAGATGACCTCGGACAGTAAACCAGAACTACTTTATTCTTGCACCAAGACTTTTTGCAACTTGTATGTGTATATTTAAAATGTGCATTTTCCTGAGAATTTCATTTATGACTAGTTTTATTTCGAATTTGGTTGCCATTTTAAAATGTACTTGCCTTTTAGTGTCAGTAAAATTTACAGCATAACATGGATTACAGTTCTGTTGTGTGTAGTAACAACAAAAGTTTTCAGTAGTTATTACTGTAAAGGGAACACATCATCTTTGGCAACACAAAGTTTTGCCAGTGTGGAATTAGAGGGGAAGCAGATGTATTATGAATGATTATTATATTATTTACATTCGCTATTTTTGAAAAATAAAAATGCATATTAGTAAAAAAAAGAAAAAGTATTTAAAGACGTCAGATATGTGTTTTGTACACAAACAATATATCTGATTGAGGAACTGTATGTTCTGCCAAAACATTTGTGTTCATTTTTTTTTTCTTCAAATGTTTGTATGACTTGTCCTTCCTACACTAATAAGTTTATATTGTTAAAACTACATAGTAATTGATCCAACGTTGGAATGAAAGGTATGGACAATCGTCTGCCAGTAATGTTTCAGACTCATTTGTGTGGTGTAGGAACTTTGGCAGGGATATAACCCCTAAGGTATTACATTTCTTGTCCTACATTTCTTGTTAAGAATGGGCAACAAAAGGATAGGACAAACACTTCTTGTTTGTATAATCTCCACTTTCTGTCTACCTGGAATTGTCATAAATGCTCTTTGAAGCCCAGGCCTCTCTACTCCAGTATTCCACTCCAGGACAATCAGCAACCAATGTATGAGGTGAGGCAGGAACCCTGACTGCGTCACACCTAAATTCAGAAAATCATAAACATCTGTGTGTTGGGCATTAAATTTCCATCCATTTTTTCTGCTCATCAACGTCAGAGTCATGTTTTAGACTCTTGCTTTAGACATGTTTTAGACTCTGATCCTGCATCAGTTTCAGCCAAGTCTCCACTGTTGAAAGACACAGGAGAACTTCAGTGATGACCACCATCAAGAGACACCATCAAAACATAACTATAAAGTTTCTCTGCGTATCTTCTTAAATGTTGGCATGATACTTTAGCTAGAATTTGTATGTTAAGTAGATCCACTCTTCTGCCCATTTTATGTAACAACTAAACAGCTGTCTACACTCACTGTGTATGTCTGCTATTAAGTTTAATTCTACCCATTCTGCAATTGTTTATCAATTTCTTTCACTGCATTGGTATATATTTTCAACTGCCACATATTTTGTATTATATTAATGCATATATTATTATTATTATTATTATTATTATTATTATAAACTTTGTATTTTTGCATATGTTTCTCTCTTGTCGCAAATGAGTTCTACAACTACCAGCAGATTCACCTAATTTAATGTCAAATCTCATTGTCCATTGGACTGGTGCCCTGTTTAATATAATTATTAAATAATAATAATTTCTAATAATTTAATACATTTAATAAATAGATTTATTTTTATTTAAATTTATTTATATTTTTTAAAAATATTTACCCACCTACAGTGGTCTAACAACCTTCTATTTATGAAAGTAGCTTTGCCATCGCTACACTTATCCTCTTGCTTTTGCACATAAATACGAACACACACTAACATCACTAGCAACTTTTTGTGGTTTGTGCACAGTGATACTTTTCCAGCCTTTGGCATTTCATACGAAGTTATTCACTGACACAAACATTAACAGGTTGTTCAGAGGGTGAACATGCTTGGCCTCATAAGAACGTCTGTGCCCAAAACTCTGCATACTGGAAAGAGGAGACTATGGCTATGACTATGGCTTCCAGCTTCATAGAGCAAATGACTCGTTATACTTAGGTATTTACATGAAGTGAATGCAAAAACGTGACACCTCTTAAAATGGGGAGACAATTTTCAGAGTTGTGATGGATAACATTAAATGCCAGTTGAAAGAATGTGCATTTTGTTTGATGCCATCAGACAGTGTGTTATTTTAATTACCACAGACTTTATCCAACATCAATGTCAAATTGTTTGTGTCCAGTTGACAATATGTAATAACGGTATTCAAACACACCATTTATACGGCTATTAAAAATATTTTTTTTACTATTATAGTGCCACCAAGTGGCCAAACTCCTCCATTTTTGACACGTGCCGTCAGACTGAGACCTTACATAAGCTTACCAATTTAAAGTTTTTTCGGTATTATAACACCACCATGTGGCAAAACTGTGCCAATTGGGTGACCATAGATTGTCCTCAAACATAACCATGCCAAATTTGGTGAAGATTATTTCATTGCACAGTGGCTTAGTGGTTAGCACGTTCGCCTCACACCTCCAGGGTCGGGGGTTTGATTCCCGCTGTAGCCCTATGTGTGAGGAGTTTGCATGTTCTCCCCTTGCTGCGGGGGTTTCCTCCGGGTACTCCATTTTCCTCCCCCAGTCGAAAGACATGCATGGTAGGCTGATTGGCATGTCCAAAGTGTCCGTAGTGTGTGAATGTGTGTGTGAGTGTGCCCTGCAATGGATTGGCACTCTGTCCAGGGTGTACCTTGCCTTGTGCCCGATGCTTCCTGGGATAGGCTCCAGGTTCCCCGTAACCCTGAAAAGGATAAGCGGTAGAGGATGGATGGATGGATGGATCTCATTTCGTTCAACAGTTATAGCCATTTATGTAAAAGTGGCCACACCTACATACCTACAGTGGCCACACCTACACACCTACAGTGTTTTCGCATACTGTAGCTACCTCAAGTCGAAAGTTCAAACTTTTTTTCTTATATAAGTTTTGATAATGAGACTCCATAAATTTGTTTGGCACTGGTTTGGTCCCAATCGGATGAAAAACCTAGGACTAGTTTGCAAAAGTAGGTTTTACAAAAAAATCCAAGATGGCAGAAATGAAATAGGATATAGGCTTTGTTCATCTGGTTCCAACGATTCCATAGATATAAGACACTTGAGTCTGGGACAAACGGTTCAAAAGTTATGGCCATTTTTTTAACATGCTCACTATAGCGTCACCATCTGGCCGATCAGGCTGAAACATTGTGATGCTGTAGTACTCTGGGGTACTACATTCCCTCAAAGTTTCAGCTCTCTAGGTCTTATGGTTTGGTCTGCACGGTCAGTTTTAGGGCAGAATCATAATATTTTTAAAAAATATATAGCTGCAAGTAGCAATTATCAGCCGTTTATGGCCCTTAAAGACGTTAAAAGATATTACTTAATATTGTGCAATCCTATAAGCACCTAAATCAAAGAAAAACCAAGATAATTTTAAGGAATAACGGCCTTCATTAAGCTTGTCTAATAGCTGCTGAACATTGCTCGACCAATGGCAACCATGTTTTTCAGGATTCACAATTGTCCACGTATATGCTGATTTTACCTTGCACAAGGACAATTCTTGCAAGATTTATTTAATAAAGTCTATTGGACCAATGGTTCCACATTTAGTCCCAATTTCATATTTTCTTCTGTTATAGCGCCACCAACTGTTCACAATCAGTATTTTTATGAATTGTCCTCAGATTGAACCCATACATAAGTATGCCAAGGTTGGTGAAAATATCTAATTTTGTTCAAGAGTTAGCCATTTAAGTAAAAGTGGCCATGCCCCCTTCAAACTTTTTGATGTGTCCTTAATTATTGATTTAAGTAGTCCAAAGAATTATCCTGCTATAGTATAATTACAGTTGAGCAAAAAACCTAGGACTAATTTGCAAAACTAGGTTTCAGAAATAATCTCAAATATTTAACCAGCGATTTGATTGACAGCAGTGGTCCTAGAGGCAAAGTTGTTCAGAATCAGAAGATCTAATGTATGATACAAAGAATATGTGTATATCTGAAACATTGAATGATTTTTAATCATTTACACACCATTTATACAGCCATTGTAAAGGTTTTTTTTTACTATTAAAAAACTCCTCAATTTTTGACAAATGCCCTCAGACTGAGACCTTACATAAGCTTACCAAGTTTGGTGAAAATTTCTCATTCTGTTATAGCCATTTTAGTAAAAGTGTCCACGTCCACTTCAAAACTTTTGATGTGCCCTTGCGAGGGTAAATCAGAACGTCAACTTTTTTCGATAATTATTGATCTAGCATGTCCAAAGTATTGTCCTGCAATAGTTTTGTTTCACTTGAGCAAAAAACCTTTTTTTTTTAAAAAAAAAAACCTAGGTTTTTAATATTATCTGAAATATTTACCGAACGGTTTGACAGACACACATGGTTCTTGAGGCAAATATGTTTAAAATGAGAAGGCCTATCATTTGCTATATATTAGTTATGTTTGTTCAAAACACTGCATTATATACAACCGTTTACACTGACAAAAACTGTGATAGTGCCACCTAGTGGCCGATTTCTTTCAAACTTTGCACAAACCTCTTAGACCACGAGTCAAATAGGCCCACCAAGTTTCATTCCGATAAGCCACTGCTAACCTTGTCTAGTAGCTACTGAAATTTGATTGGCCAATGGCGGCCATGTTTTTCAACATATGTGAATGTGCTCATTGATTTGAGAAGAAGAAGAAAAAATATATATATATATCTGCAAGCAGCAATTAAGGGGCCAAGCACAGAAGAGGCTAAACAAGAAGCTAAACAAGCATCGCAGGGAGCATCAAGACCAACTGTAAAAAAAGAGCAATTTTAGACATTTGTATTTGATTTTAGGCAAAATGGTTGAACATTCATAAATACAATCAATTGTTATATGATTTAATTGCTTATCATATTTGATCAATAGGTGATGCTGTGACCAAATTGATGTGATGTGGTCAGTGTGCAGTTTCAATGGCACACAAAGTTTGGTGTCAATATGCCAAAGCCTTGCAGAGATACAGCCTCTGAATAGTGTTGGCATCATGTCATCAAAGTTGTTGATGTGTTAAACAATAACAGTTAAGTATATGAACACAAAATCCATAACTTTTTGCCGGCATGGTTTGAAGATGATCTGAATCGAATTTGGTGAAAATTGGGCCAACGCTCTAGAAGGAGTTCAAACAACAAGGTTTTCAACGAAATTCCAAATGGCAGACAGCAAGTTCGATTGAATCTATCATGTCCAGTGTCATTACAATAGGCAAAAATAATTTTTAAAAAATTAGCATTTTTTGTAATTGCATTATAATGTTCCCAAAACACCACAGCTACCCTCAAGGTATGATTGAAATGACAGGAAGTTTAGTCTGAATATGCAAAAACACAACAGAGATAAAGCCTCATGTCCATTTTGGAGTTCACAACATCAGATTTGTTTGCGTGTTGTTTGAGAATGGTTTGGTCTATCAAAAAGCTTTTGATAACTTTTTGCCAGCATCGTGTGAAGATGATCTCTTTCGAATTTCGTGAAAACCAGACAAACAGTGTAGAAGGAGTTCAAAAAAGTAGGTTTTTAAAGAAAATCGAAATGGCAGACAGGAAGTTTGGCCGACTATGGCAAAATTGGTATCTCTGTTCTCAGCATGACCAAAGGAATATAATAAGACCAGTTTACTTACAATGGGAAAAATTAATCAAAAGCAATTATCATTTTTTGCAATTTCATTATATTTTTGACCAGATAGTGGCACTGCTTTGAAACTTTTCGAGTACCTTCAGGGCATGGTGAGATGTACCAAGTTTCGTAATGATATGCAAAGTTGTTTGTGAAATACAGCAAAACTGACTCCAGAGACTCAGGCATTTTCTTGGATGCGAGAGATTCACGATGAATTATACAGTGGGTCCACTTGGCTAAAGGGGCTAAATTCTGTGAATAACTTTTTTGAAATAACTGTCCCTAGATGATGCATGCCAATTTTTGTGCAAATCGGACAAACGGCCTAGGACGAGTTCAAAAAAGTAGCTTTTTCAGAAAATTCAAAATGGTGGAAAAATTTTCATGATGGAAAATTACATCATAGGGTGCAATCAAATCGTCTTGAACCAAGGAATCAGAGGGGGAAATAATTTTGTTTCTATGATGCACGGTTCACAAGTTATTAAAATAAACATGGGGCAAATTTGGACAGTTGGTGGTGCTAGAGGGATTGAGTTAGAGACTCCAAGTTTGCTATATTAACAGATCAGCCTGTCCTCTATCTGTTTGCCAAATTTCATAACTTTCCCACAAGCAGTTCTATGGACCACCATAGACTTCCAGAGCAGAATAATAATAATAATAATAATAATAATAATAATAATAATAATAATAAGAAATCTAACGAAAATGATAGTAATAATAATAATTAAAGCTGCAAGCAGTGTTTAACGGGGCCAAGCACCAAATGCACAGCAGGCACAACACGGAACCCGAAGAACAGGAAGAGGAGAAATAGGATGTACATGAATTAATAAAAGATAGGTTCAGCAGCACAGCTGAGAATAAGATTCAACAGGAAATTAACAGAACAGAGGCATTTATTTGCATGCCAAGAGGTTGAAAGGTTAGTGCATTGCTGAGCCAAAAGCAACCGAATAACATTACACATACTTCTAAGAACTTGCACCACACAGGAATCAAACCTTTAGAACTGTTCCACACAGATGACACACGTTTGGCTTGATGCTGAGGAGAAAGCATTAGTTAGAATGTTAACAGATACTGGATCATAACTTTTGAACAAATATGAATATCAAAATTCTGTTCAGTCATTTTTGTGCGGCTCTGTCCTCTGATCATCTTAGCCTATTTTAGTAAGAATTGGACAAAATTTGAATGAGGAGTAGCGAAGAAGTTTAATACTGTACATTTCAAAATAGTGACTATTGTAATGGGTGGAGTCTTAATGTAAGATATGGGCATGCTCTGAGGTATCATAAAAGATGTGAATGTCGCTCATACTGCTGGGAATATCCAGCTTACCTTGGCAGCGATTTCCCTTGCAGGCCCTTGAGTTCCCTTTCCCATAGGTTCCAAGAATGGTGAAGCTCTTCAGGTAGCTGCGGATCATCCCACACCCTCCATCTGTCCCACATGCACTGTACAAGGACTGTCCCACAAATACTGTACAAGGCTCAGGTGGTGTAAGGGACAATACACCCCAAAAGGTCATACTGACTGGCCAGGTCTTTGTAAATCTTCCTCATAGTAGTTATAGATCAGTCCACTACTCATTGTTTGTAGGGCAGGATGTCAGATGGGCAGTGCCAGTGAAATCCAAGAGCTGATTCTTGAACATTTTGTTGCCTGTGGCTTAGCCATAGCTCACAGGGGTCTGATCTTATGTTTGAGGGAAGATGGCTAATGATTGAGGCACCATTACTTGAGCACTGTCTTGCCACAGCTTGTCTACCAGGGCCCTGGCAGTGGTCCTGCATGTGAGACTTTAGGGAGAGAGCAGGTCACTTCATGTACACAGGTGCACAGCTGCTGGCACTCTGACAATCTGCACTGTGCTCTGGAATGCAGTTCAATATTCCTGAAGAACTGAGACTGTGCAGAGTATGCAGAGCTGGATCCAAAATGAAGAAAGAGGAGATGCTACAATCCCTTCATTCCCTTCATTCAGGTCTCTTAGCAATAAGATGGATGAGCTCAGTGCACTGATCAGGACCCAGAGGGAGTATCGGGAATGCAGTGTACTTTGTTTCACTGAGACATGGCTGCATGAAGATATTCCGGAATACTCAAATGCTTCCAGGGCATTTGAGTTTCAAGGGCAGACAGAGACAGAGACTGAGTGGTAAGAAAAAAAGGTGGAGGGGTCGTGCTGTTTGTAAACAACAGATGATGTAATTTGGGACATGTTACTGTGAAGGAGCATCACTGTTCTGCAAATGTTGTACTGTTGGCTGTTGGTTTATGCCCATATTATCTGCCAAGGGAATTCACAGTTGCCCTTTGTTATTGTATACATCCCACCAGCAGCTGACGAAGAAGCAGCATGTGATGTTATACTCTTGGCTATTGCGAGACTCCGAACTGAGCATCCAAACAGGTTTATTGTCATTTTAGGGGATTTTTAAATTAGGTGTCACTCTCCACTACATTACCAAATTCCACAGTTTGTCAACTGTGTTACCAGAAAAGAACACTGGATCTCCTGTACACAAATGTGAAGACAACAACCTGGTTCTGACATCCATATACTGGCTTGTTGTCTTTAGGCAGTCTGTGACAAAGAAGACCATAAGTAGATAGTCTCAAGAGGCAGAGGAGACTCTGCAGGTGTGCTTTGAGACCACAGACTCAGCTCAGTTCCTTTAATGTTTGCAGCTAAATGTTAGAGAGCTTCTACCAGTTCATGGTAGCCAGTGCGGTCTTCTTTGCAGCAGTATGCTGGGGAGGCAGCATCAAAGCTGGAGATGTAAACAAACTCGAAATACTGATCAAGAAGGATGTCTCGGTCTTGGGCTGCTCTCTGGACGGTTTTGAGGTGGTGGTGGAAAATAGGACACTCAATAAACTCAGCCGTTCTGGACAATAAACAGCATCCCCTCCATGACCTACTGGTTAAATAGCGGAGATCCTTTATTAGGAGACTCATTTGGCTCCACTGTAGAAAGGAATTTTACAGGAGGTTGTTTGTACCAACAGCGATCACACTGTACAACAGCTCATCACTGTGCTGGGGCACTATTTTGCACTGAGCCCGTCTTAAGATAAGCTCATTGTACGATAGTTGAACTTTACAACTATCCACTATTCATATCCATATGCACTGCCACTATACTTCTATTCATTTTTCTTTTTTTTCTTTTTCTAATATTCACTCATATACACTGTTGACAATGTTGGTACTACATTGCCACTTTAATCCCGCTCAAGTCTGCTGCTTATATTGACAACGTTTACACACCAATACACTAGCACAACATACTGTTAGATTGTATTTCTTTAAAAAATATATATATATTATTAGTTTAGTTTTTGTTTATTCATTAAAAATGTTAAATTACTTTTAGAATACTTTCTAACTGTCTGTGCTGCTGTAATATGTGAATTTCCCTGGGATGAACATCCATCCATCCATCCATCCATCCATCTATTTATTGTGATCTAAATAATCCAGAATTCTAAATCAGTGCATATAGATGACATCTCTTTACAACATTCAGGGAAGTTGCATAGCATCAGATTAAAAAAAAAAAACACCTATCTTTTATAACTCTTCAGGGTGTGTGATAGAGTGGATGTAAATGTAAAAAGATTTATGTATACAGATTTATGTATACAAATGGGGTAGCTATACTGACAGAGTGCAGGCTAATGTTACCAAGTTCAGGTGTGTGTGTGCGTCTTGACCTTTCCTAGCCTGTGGTAAGCTTCACTGGTTTCAAAGACTTGGAAAAGCATGTGGCATCACTGGTATCATTTGGCATTTTCATAAGTGAAATAGTGAAATGACCCATCTGCAACAGAGTACATGGCAATACATACATTATGTCCTAGATATCATTAATAAGATATCCAGAGCATCTTTATTTCATGAAGGTTTGTAAACCATTATATGTTAAGTAAGAATAAGTTGTAAGGTGTGTAGAAGCTATTAATAAAGCAAACATAAGAGCTTATCAACTGAAATTTATTTAATCCATTTACAATGGTGGGTTGTTGCATATGCAGCACACGTGAACAAACACTGCTATCCTTGGACATTCCTGTGTGATGGGAGTTCAGTTATCCACTCTGTCGTGTTTCCCTCATTAGGCTGTTTACCCATTGCACTGAGTTAAGTCATATTTCTTTCCCAGTAGAGTAGTATAATGCTTTAACAAAAACTTCAAGAAAGCAAACTGAGGTCTGAGAGTGTGTTTTCCTGTTCGAGAATGTTTTTTACTTCCCGACTTCGTCCAGATATTTGCGGTTCAGTTCTGCCTGTTCCCTCTGATTCTCGATCCGCGCCATTTCAATCATATTGCGCAGCAGGTGAAAGGTGAGATCAATCGATATGGGCGGGTCGTCATTCCTCTTAGTAAAACCGATGAGTTCCTCCAAACTGTTCGGGTTGGGGGAAGTTAGGGAGTGCGAGCCGATTCTTAGTTCGTGCCCTCGACCGTTTCCGCCGCCGAGGAAGGACATAGTCTCGCCCTTTCCCACCCTAAGTAAAACTTCATCCAGCTGGTTTTCGTAGTCATCATGGTGATCAAAGAGGCTTAAATCCAGTGGTCTACATATGCTTGTTGGAATGTGAGTGGATAGTAAAACAGCAGCTATTAGCAAGAGAGAGGCGACAGGCTTCATGCTGGACAGAGCAGACACACCTTGGATTCAAGAGACACAAAAGCTGAATCAAGTGCATGTACACTATAATTAAATAATTATGTACAATAATTAGTACACGTATGAACTATGACCGAGGACTTCACTTCAGTATAAAGAAAAAATTAAGTAGCCTAACTGAACCATTGTTGAACCATTTTTTGCCTGAATTATTCACTGTAATAGCAGGTGTGCACTAAATTATGCATTAAATAAGATTTAATAAATAAAATCCATGAACAGATAGCAAGGCAAACATTGACGTTATATTAAAAGCTGAAACGCCTCGAATATTGAACAGATTGTCAAAAGATACTTACTCTGTTGTATTCCTGCTTCAAAAGTTCTGACAAACAAGTCGGATACGGGATAAAAGTAGACGGATCGTTCCCAGTGGCTTTGGAACCGGAGCGGCTCAAGTGCAATGGTTATATACATCCAAGAAAGCTCCATTGACGTCAGTGCTGGTGTATAAACTGCCTGTAAATTAGACAAGCTCTGGAGTGATAGCTGGCCAGCCGGATGGCTGTGTGAATCTTACGCACAGGAAGACTTCAATGAAACGGACACGGATAGAGAACTTCCCATACAAACCCAATTGTCTAGATTTTCACAATTTAGAAAGTATATAATATCAGCAGACATACAGTTTGTGCTGACTATGAGCAACTCTCCACCTTGTTGTCTACCGCTGTCTAAAACAGTGTTTGTGTGTGTGTATGTGTGTATGTGATGTGTGGAGAGAGAGATTGATTGATTGGGAGCTGGCCATGGTTCTGAAATACACAGAGGCTCACTCTGTTGATCATATCTTTTTTTACCAGCTTTTATATTATTGTCAATATTTAGCAGGCATAATTTCAATTCAGTAAACAGCAGATCTTCTGCTTAAAATTAAACAATAGGTTTCAATTTTCATGTGATTAGAATCTATAAAGTCTGATAGACATGACCAACTCTAATTTGATCACTATGCAGTACTTAAGGAACAGTCATGGGCACATACAGGGTAAAATGCAAAATGTTACCTTCTAGCTAATGCTTCCAAATGATTCTGCTTACACACTGTGCACAGACTTAAAAGGGAACTCATAGCTAGTCTTGCCAGAATCCCTGCTTATACTCTGTGCACAATCATCTCAAAGCATTACAGTACAAGAACATACCTAATAATCTTTTGTTTCTCTCTTCCCCTCCTCTCTCTCTCGCTGTTGAGCTACATGTTACTCTTGAGATACTGGTGATCCCAGCTCCTTCTGTCCTCCGGACCTGCCTGATCCAACCTGATGGACCTGCTTCTTCTTGGAGCCTCATTCACCTGAAAATCACTCACTGCTGCTCAAAATGGCCTCTGATGGATAACATACAGATCACTATGGGTTTACTGTGGATAGTACCACACAGACACCCTAAAGATAGCTGTGGATGTTCGTTCTTGGATAGCCTTAAGACAATTTCTAAGAACAGTTTACACTCAAGTCTCCATCAATGAATGATTGATAACTTCAGTTTGATACAAGAAACTTAAACTTAAATGATACTAATACTCAAGTTCCTTTTAACATATTTAGTACTGCTCGACTTTATAGTATATAGTTATAGAAGAATAATGATTTATAATCATGGCTCCTCTCAAGGTTTCTACCTCTTGTTGCTTCAGGGAGTTTTTCCTCGTCATTGTCACCTCAAGCTTTTTCATTAGGGATACAGTTAAATGTATGCATTATATGCATTTCTGTATGTGTCCATTGTTAAAAGTGCTATACAAATAAAACAGAATTGAATTGCAATTAATTAAGCACAGCACATGTTTTATTTGCTCAAGTAATATTATTTTAAACCCAGATCAAATCTCCTTCTTTCAAATTTCTAATCACAACACATACAAATCAAATAAAATGAGACATCAAATTTATTTAATAGCTATTTTATTTGCAGCCATGATAGGGTAGTGGGTCGTAGTGCCACCTCACAGCTCCAGGATCCTGGGTTTGATCCTGGCATCGGGTGAATGTCTGTGTGGAGTTTCGCATGTTCTCCTCATGTGCGTGCATACTGGCTAAGATATATTACGCTTAGGATAAAGCAGTTACTGAGAGAACATATGAGTGATCTGTTTTATTTTTAACTTAAGCTTTATAAACGAAAGATCATTTTAAAATGGACTTAATTAGTTCTTTGAACATGGATTTAAACAAGTGTCACAAAGAATAAGTTAAGTAAACTCAAACCTTTGTAAGTTAGTTGTACTCAAATACTCAAATTTTAATCTTAAATGCTTTAAGGTAATCAGATTCCTTAACTGATTTGAGTAAACTTAACTTGTCAAGTTTAGGAATTAGCATAATAACAACAATTGTGACAGTTCAGGCTGTCAAATAACCAAACTTTTGAGTAAAGACCATGACCTTAACTATTACATACAAGATAGACTCAGACACAAGGCACCTTCTTGGGCAGTCTTCAATGCTGCAGGAAAGCTGGAAGTGGACACACATCCATGAAGTCTGTCCTAACCACCTGACTGATACATACCTAACCAACTGACAAATGATGCATTATTTTACACATGCACGCATGCACACAAGTAATATTCTTGTGGAAAAACTGATAAATCTCTCCTGTAAAGGTGAAATGAAACCTAGCCAGAGAGATTTTTATTTCAATTAGAATTGCCTACATAAGTAAAAATCATTAAATTCACAATTCAACTGCCTCACTAAGTCCTGCAGAGAAATGACTATTCATAAAATGCTGTTTCTGTCAAATAGGCAAAAAACATGGAATGGCAGGAAGTGTTCACCGTGTTCAAGTCTTCATTGTAAATATCCTTCAAGTTTGAAGGACATTTACAATGACAGGATATTTTGTTGAAGGATGGTGAGGACATATACAAGTAAAATGTAATTTTTGGCAAATGTAAACTATCATTTAAAATGGTAACTGGTAATAATAATAATAATAAAACTGACAGTCTGTCCTCCTAAGTGTAACGGAACAATATTATATGTATATTGGCCACAGCTTGGTTGTCTTTTCCTTTTACACTTTATACCTAAAATTAAAATGTGTGATGAGTGGGGCAACAATACAATTCACTACATTTTATTGGCTTTCCATGAGAGGTAGGAATTCCAGGCCACAGCAACAATCTGCACAACAGCCAATCTGCAAATAATGACATTTGTAATGTGTGAGATTTGAGACTGCAATTGAAATTATGCTGCTTCTACAATGCATTCAGGTTCTAAAGCAGAAACTACTTCACATGTGTAAATTTCAAAATCAATCAAGTGATCTGAATGTGAGGGGTAAAAGCTCATTTTACCTGTGGTGAAGGGGGATGAAATAAAAATTGGCAATCTGAACAGCAGGCCACAGCTGAAAAAATGGTGTTAAAAAAAGGAGACAAATATTGAAATGAACAAAATGGAACTGTATGAATACACATGCAGTACACAAAATATCAAATCAAAAACTGTTCTAATAGCAAAAACTTTAGCAAACTCTTCTTTAGCAAACAGAGTCTTTTTTAAGAATAAATGAACATCATATTGCAGAGTTGAAGGGTTCCTCAAAAGACTACGACTTCAGTAAATGAAATGTGATCATATGATCTTGTAACCTGGAAAATTTCAATCAAACAATACTGTGTGTTTTGTGTTAGTCACCAGGAGTTCTTTGTACACAAAATATTTTAGTAAAGATGGGTTTAAAAAAAAAAAAAGTCTATGAAAAACATATTTAAATAATCTCACACTGATAATTAGGGTTGCAACTAAAGATTATTTTCATAATCGATTAGTTGGCTGATTATTTTTTCGATTAATCGGATGGGGGGCAAACTTTCAGTACCATTTTTGTTTTGTTTATTTACAATAAAATCCACACACTGATTGTTACAAATATAAACTTCAGACTAAAAATTTAACCAACTGTTTGTCCAAAACAGAAAAGAACCCAATACACACACACACACACACACACACACACACACACACCAGAATAT
>JANDJT010000102.1:28373004-28385753 GCA_024331685.1 Stegophilus panzeri | reverse complement strand
AATTGAACTTTTTGGCTGTCATACTACACACCATGTTTGGAGAAGAAATGGCACTGCACATCACCCTTAAAACACTACACCAACAGTGAAGTTTGGAGGTGGAAGCATCATGGTGTGGAGCTGTTTTTCATCGCATGATACTGGCAGACTTCATATAATTGAAGGAGCAATGAATTGAGCCCTTTACCAGGAGATTCTTGAGAAGAATCTTGTCATCCACCAGGATGATGAAGATGAGATGTGGGTGGACCTTCCAGCAGGACAACGATCCACAGCATACAGCAAAGGAAACTCTCAATTGGTTTCAGAGAAAATAAATCAAGGCGTTAGAATGGCACAGCCAATCACCTGACTTGAATCCAATTGAACATGATTTAAAGACAATATGTTTAGAAAAATGGGCCAAAATCACACCTGAATACTGCGGACAATTAATTTCTTCATACAGCAATCGTCTTGAAGCTGTCATTACAAACAAAGGCTTCTCCACTAAGTATTAAATAAATTTCAGTAGGCATGTTCAATTCTTTTTTCCTGTGTCATTCCTCTTTATTACACATAACTTCATTTATGGACATTAATGTTTGGATTTCTTTATTATCTGTGGATTTCTTGAGTTAATACCAAAGTCTGGTGAAAAGTTTATGTGAATAGCCTCATTAGAAATATATTTACTGAAAGAAATGTTGATGTGTTCAATACTTATTTCCCCCACTGTAAAACGCACATTCGAATGCAAAAATTGTGGCAAGCACTTACACAAAATTTAATGAAAACATGCTGTTGAAAAAAAAATGGCACACAAGATATTAACAATGCACCAGCAATGTTTTTTGAAGAAGAAAAATTTAGAAAGAACAGTTCTAGCGTTTTAAATAATCCAGCCATGTTGGGGATTGAGCCGCTTAACCTGCATGAGCTGAAGCTGAACAGTGAATGAAAACCGGTAAACTGGAGCGCTTTGCCACGGGGATAATTAACTCACACAAACGAATGCTATACACATATTAGATTAATCAGACATATACACAACATAAACGTAATATTACAACTTCCTTCTGCATAAAAAAAGACACAAAGGCACAAGTGAACTTGAACTTAACACACTAGGTAGAACGGTAATGCACGTTGTGAATATGCTCTTTCTGTAACAACACACTAAAACACAGACAACTAAAACATAATGAATTCACAATACTGTATTACAATAGTGTACTCATTGTAATATTATTTCAGGGGATCATGTTTTCACAATGGCAGTTTTCACATGTTTTTGTTTATGCATATATAAAATGTGTGAATATTTGCTTTAATATTTGCATTTTCTTGTCAACTAAAATGACTAATATTCATTGCCATTTTAGAGTAAAATTGAAAAAATTAATAAATATGACGATGAAATATTGACTAAATATAAGACAAAAACCATGCTGTTATACTATAAACATATCAATGGCATAAAATGTTCTTAACATGACAACAATACTGTTTATCGCAATTATTTCTGGGACAATATATCATCCAACAAAAGTAGTTATTGTGACCTATATGTAACTGTGTGTCTATGAACCACAGATAAGCACCAGTGACAGTGACAATAACCTTGATACCTTCTTGTGCACATGCACCAATGTTGCAAGACCTTCCATCAAAATCACCATCAAAATCACGAATTAATGCATAGTGCAGTATTTGTAATACACACCACTAGCATATAGCCTTCTTTTCCTGGAACATTTATGGAAATGTGATGCAGTAGTATATTAGATTGCAGTGTAACTGGAAACCCCCCAAAAAAGACCTTTTCTGCTCAATATATTTCTGAAAACTGTAGGTTTTGATCTGAGCGACTCTGACAAAGGCCAAATTGTGATGGCTAGACGACTGTGTCAGAGCATCTTCAAAACAGCAGGTCTTGTGGGGTGTTCCTGGTATGCAGTAGTTATTAACTACCAAAAGTGGTCAAAGGAAGGACAATCAGTGAATCGGTGACAGGGTCACGGACTTCCAAGGCTCACTGATGTACGTTGGGAGCGACAGCACACACAGTGCATCGCAGCTTGTTGTGTATGGGGCTGTGTAGCCACAGAGCAGTCAGAGTGCCCATGCTGACACCCACCCACTGTCAAAAGTGCCTACCAATGGGAATGTGAGTATCAGAACTGGACTATGGAGCAATGGAAGAAGGTGGCCTGGTCTGATGAATCACGTTTTCTTTTATGTCATGTGGATGGCCAGGCATGTATGCAAGACTTACCTGGGGAAGAGGTAGCACTAGGATGCACTATGGAATGATTAAAATTGTTCAGGAAAAGTTTGAGTAACATGACAAAAGTGTTGACTTGGCCTCCAAATTCCCCAGATCTCAATCTCAGCTCTCAAGCTGTACAAGCAAGTCCAATCCATGGAGGCCCCACCTTGGTGCTAGATACCACAGCACACCTTCAAAGGTTTTGTGGAGTCCATGCCTTGAAGGTTCAGAGCAGTTTTGCCAGCACAAGGGAGACCTACACAATATTAGGCAGGTGGTTTTAATGTTATGGCTGATCGGTGTATATACATACATTCATATATACACACTCAGGTCCATAAGGATCGGACAATTTTCATAATTTTTCTTCTGTACACCACCACAATGGATTTGCAATAATCAAGATTCATACCTCATCCCTCAGACATGAACAATGACTGCAATGTTTCGAGACACCCACACCGGTGATAAGACAAAGATTTAACACAAAGTCACAGCTGCCCTGCTAGGACAGTAATTTATTTTATGGCCTTGTTTACTTTACTGGGCCTCAGCAATTAAATAATTGATTTAGAACTACTATTTGATTTAGGATCTACTTTAGGCATTTAATACACACCTGCCAGGAATTTTCCACAGCCACAGTATAAATGCTTTTAGTGCCTTTGTTTGGTTCTCTACAAATAGATCAAATTACGTTCTCTCATCAATGAGTCAATTTTCTTTGTACTGTTCAATTAGTAATAGGAACTGAAAATGCCCATTCCCAGTCTTTATGATATTTAGTTGGTTGGTGTTCAACTAAACACTAGCAGAACTCAAATATTAAGGGGGGATCGGGGACAGGTCCTTCCAGAAATTTACAGGATTGTCACTGACCAAATATCATGGTTTACAAAGGTCACTGTATCTTAATGGCAGATCCTGGCGAGGAAATGTAGTACCTTTTACGTAATGTAACCTTTCATAATATGTCAGAGAACTAATAATCCAGAACAGCAGTGTGGAAACAGACTGGAACGCTGGTCATGCATTTACTGGCTTGTCTTATTAAAGCAGGTCTACTCCATACACCGTATGGTGCAAGCAGGGACAGGAGTAGAAAGAGCAGCAGCAGCTTGAAGAAGACAAACAGACATTTGTCTCTCACTCTCTTGTCTTAACAGATATAAATGGGCTGAGGATCATGCCAAAGAAAGTTTGATAGCATCCTGCAGCGGACTTCTCTGATAATCTTCACAGCATTGTTCTGGACCACAGTCATCCAGGTTATTTTGGATATCTTTTAGTAGTAGGTGAAGATGACTGGACTTATCTTACAATTCTGAAATCTCCAGAATTAACACAAGTTCTACCACAAATTATAGGACAAGTACACACAGGGGCCATCATTACAGGATAGTGCATAAACTTTGAATAACTCCTGACAAAATACAGTGTGGAATTTGTCTGTCTTAAGCTTAAGGACTGCTAATGGGGTCCACAAACCTGGCTACTGTAAGTGACATAAAATATAAATTACCTCACCATTAACTATAAAAGAAACCAGTAAATTTCAAATCATATAAACCACTGCTTGTTGCCATGTTTAAATGATGCACCAGTAATTATCATATACTCAGAATAAATCATTCTCGCCCAGGAAAATGGCACTCAGCTGAAAGGAGATTGGTAGACTGCTGAAAATCAGCACAACAAGATATGAAGTTATGCCTTCATATCCTTGAAGATATGCCTCTGGTGGCTAGGAGCCATGACTGACACACATTGCATTCAGGTGAAATGATCTGTGATCAATTTGGCACACACCACACCTCAGCATGCTAACTGATCCACAGGGAACACAGCACAAAACCATTTAGTTGATGAGACGGGTACAACACCAGGACATTGAAAATACCTTTGCTTGTGCTCTTTGCGTACCATTGATTTTTGTTCTAAACTACAGATAACACTACAGTTAATATGTAACTGTCTCCACACCTGATGACTCATTTGTTTTTCTAATTCTTTCAATTGTTAGGTTTACTTTTTACTGTTGAAATGAGTTCTAGTCAGCCTTAATTCTTCACACATCATCAGTTTCAAGAACTGCATTAAGCAATACTTGAGCACACTTGAAAACAGTACAGCTTAATTGGTTACTAAAATGAAATCCACAGATTTGTTTTAGTTATCAAAGCAAACATGCAGACAAAACTAAAATTTATCTAAATTCACCTACATGAGTCTCTTGTGTTTTGAGATGCATCATTACACAGATTAAATTAGAACTGATTGATAAACTGGTCATAAATTATATTAATGCCTAGTTACCATTAATACCACCAAATTTATTAAAATGTTTAAGAATATATGTTTAAGAGTAGTTATTGACTGCTTATATATCTAGAAAATGTAATTGGAATTTAATTGTATCAGGGAACCATCATGATGGAACTAACTGGTTTTAATTAAATGTTTTCACCGCCATCTGCTGACAGAAAAGTGCTACTGCAGGAATAAAGATAACCCATCCTGAAAAAGTGAATGACAAAATTGCCCTCCAAAAACTAGACTATGATGGAAAATTGTGATGAATTTTTTTTTTTACTGCGGCTGAGCCTTTTTGAGCTTATGTTTTTCTCCAAAAGAGCCATTCAAACATTGATAACTCAACATTTTGTCTTATAAACATGGGGGAATAAATTATTACTAAAAATATCCATCTTCTGTATTTCTGAGCTCTTTTTGAACCACAGGAAACCATCCTACACCCGTGCTGCCTACTTTAATGTTCAATGGTATGGGGCCAGCAAACAAAAGGGTGAAAAACACCAAACTAAGTTTTTAGGTGAAAAAGAAGCAGGACTGAGTAAGACCGTGGGCTGGAGTTATGATCTTTTTGCACTGATGTGTGACTTTGGGATTCTTACCAGCTGTTATTATTTGCACAGTCCATGGTTTTTTGACCATTAATGCCTGGTAAGCTCTCCAGAGGCCTGCTACGGTCATCTTTCTCTCTGAAAAGAGCAGCCGAAGATCCACAAATCACTGTAGGGAGAATATGGGAAAGACGCTGCATGTTCACGCAGTTTAATACACAACTGCATGTGGAGCAATGTTTTTTTTGTTGTTGTTGTTTTTAAAAAAATTAAAAACAAACAAAAAAAAGCATACCATATATACACAATGTGTGCTATCACTGGATATCAAGCAACTGATACACAATACAACTACTGAACATGCAGTGTGCATGTCATCAAACAGTATACTACGACCGGCCGATGACTGATTTAATATTTAAAAAAATCAGTATCATGGAACTTGTCTTTTAAAACATGAAACTATTGGCCTCGGTTAGAAAACCTAAATATCATAAAGAAATTTTTGCCATCATGATATATCTTGATCAGTGTATTTTAAGTAAATAATTAAAGTTACATCCATGTGCTGCTGAACTTGGACAGAGACTGTACAGTGGATTCACTGACTTTATTATTAAACTGGACATATAACAGATGCAATAATATAATGAAGGCCATTTCCACTAACCAGAAACACCACTGTCCCCATTATCTGCCACCGTTCATGCATGCCAGCCCAGATTAACACTAACGATGCTGTCGGTTTAAGGCTCAAGTTAAAAAAAAAAAAAAAATACTTGTCATAGATGACACGTAAGTAATATTGTACCATTTATAATGATATAACTATCATTAAATACTGCCAAGGAAATAACGGGTCCTACCTTCGTATAATCTACGCTGTCCTGTTGAAAGTAATGTTAGCCTAAATAACTTAGTCAAACATTCAGCTACTTATTAACTCCAGTGTAGTGTACCCAGAGAGCTAACCGGGCTAGACAGCACACATTATATAGGATATACCGCTTCAAAATTGTTTTTAAATTTTTTTTTATTATATATATATGTATATGTATATATTATAACAAAAGACAAACAACGAAGTAGCAGAAGCTTTAACCCGCTACAGTTGAATACTACGTCGTACAAGACGTCCAACACAAGTTGGGTGTACTGAACCTCTTTAAACTGAACTCCAATACCATGTACACAAATACAGAGAAGAAACTTACAGAACCGGAAGTGTTCATGAGTCTTTTTCTTCTTCGTCTACTGTTGGTTTGTGATGGCGGTTGGCAAACCAACTAGAAGGCGCATTTCTGCCACCTACTGAACTGGAGTATGGAGCACAACTTGCTTGACAAGAAAACTTCTATTAAATCCTTTTTACTAATCCTATAACATTCAAAAATCTAAATAATTTCCTATGAATTATATAATCTGTTTAATCTCCTAATATGTCCTTGAGTGAATAATTGCTTTCTCCCCATTCTTTTAGTGCTTGTAATAATTGTAATCTTTCTCTACTCTATGCTGTACACTCTAGCAATACATGTTACTGTTTCTAGGTGTCCACACTTTTCACACTCACGCGTTTCATGTTTCCCTATTGTGTAATAAACATTTGATTTAGTCTTCTGTGACCATTTTGCACTCTAATCATTGTCACATCCTTTTTTCCTGTTATTAATCGTTCTTCTTTCCACCCCTACATTTCCTTATACATATGCCTTCCTCTTATTTCCTTTTCCCATATTCTCTGCCAATTCTTTTTTTATTCTTCTTTACTTGTGTTAAAACCAGTCCCTTAGTTTCTGCTTTACTCATCTCTACCCTGATATTAATATCAGGATCTTTCAATGTCTCCTTGGCCAGTTTATCTGCTTCCTCGTTCCCTTTTACTCCAACATGCGCTGGGACCCACAAAAAAACTAACCCAAATTCCAAATTTCTTAATATTATATAAACTCTGTAGAATTTCATATAAAATGTCTTGTCTTGCTGAAGATACTCCACTCGCTAAACTTACTAGTGAATCTGTACCTATCACATAACTTTAAGGCTATTTATCCACCCACTGTAACGCCAGGGATAAAGCTATCAATTCTGTCATAAATACAGGTACAGTATATCAGTATACAGTCTATCTGATGTTCTACCTGATTTTGGGTCTTTTGAGCCATCTGTATATATTTGAGTCATGTTCTTATATGATTGATGAACAATTATTTTCAATGGCACATTTTGTTCCTTATTGTGTATCTCTTTATGTAAATATAGGTCTGTTTCTGGCATTGGGTATAGCCATGAGAGTATAGTAGGAATTATCACAGAAAGAGCTACTTCTATCTCATTCAGCCCCATTTCCTGTGCCTCCTTATTGACTATCCACCCAAAACTCATTAATCTTCCATATTCATATTCCCAACAGTTTTCCAGTACCTTTTCAACTGGATGACGTTCTTCATGTCCTTTTACATTGATCCAATATCTCATTCTTACATTTCTTCTAAAAACTTCTAGAGGCATTTTCCCCATCTCCACTTTAATTGATGACACTGGAGATGTTCTAAGTGCTCCGCAACTTATCCTTAAAGCTTCAGTTTGAACTACTTCAATCTTTTTAAGCCATGTTGTGGATGCCGAACTGTATATCACAGTTACTAGATGAATCATGATCTAATCAGAATTCTATCAAAGCAAATAAAAAAATTAATAAATGAAATGCTGTAACGTAGAAAAGGTAAGACTACGTACTTATTGCGTTTTACAAGGGAAATAACTATTGTTACCATTGTGCATCGCGAAGACTGCCATGGAATCACTTACTCCGTTTTTAGACAGTTTCTATGATTGGAGATATTTATGGGTGGGAACTCTTCCTCTGGGACAGAGCAGTTGGCAACACTGGGTTGTGACTGAAGCCAGGTTGGACGGAAATGGCGTAGAGTCCGGAAGTGACTCAAATATGGAGGAAGAGTTAGATGGCGGGGAAAATGGAAGAAGCAAAAATAGCAAGTGGACTTTAGTAGAAAAATGCAAAAGAAGGAAAGACTGGAGTCAAATGTCAGGTACAAAAAGTAAGAGAGAAGATATCCCATCTATAAGAAGAAAAGAGGATTATAAAATATTGGTGAAGTTTATGTCAGAAGTAGTAAGTAATGTGAATCCTTTAAAATTGACAAAACATTGAAAGAAATGATAGGAAACATTGAAAGTGCTAATATGTTGTGAGATGGTAAACTTATCAGTTTCTTTAAATATAGCAAACAACAAAAGGCAGCTTTAGGGATCAAAAAGTAACATGTTATGTTATGGGAGAAAAGAAATGGATTAGAGGAGTAATCACAGGAATACCTACTAATGTTTCTGTCGATACAATTAAGAAAAGCTTGTCAGGAACAAAAGTGATGGATGCGAGGAGGCTGAAATATACTCAAAACAATGAATGAGAAGATGGATCAGTGATGTTACATTTTGATGAG
Source organism: Stegophilus panzeri (assembly GCA_024331685.1). Lineage (NCBI taxonomy): Eukaryota > Metazoa > Chordata > Actinopteri > Siluriformes > Trichomycteridae > Stegophilus > Stegophilus panzeri. The sequence continues at coordinate 28,377,171 of JANDJT010000102.1, read as the reverse complement.
GAAAAAAATTCCAGATAGAGTATTTTTAGGAGTTATGAGTTACACAGTTTGACCATATAGTCCACCCCCGCTGAAATAGATGATGTGAAGTAAGGAAAAATTATGCTAAGGTACAAATTGTTAAGATAATAGAAGGATTAAGATTTGCCAAAGCAATAAAACAAGTTCAGGTTACAGAAAAGAAAGAAGTAGAGAAGATAGATGCAGTCCTGAGGATGAGTAAGGAATGTCTGAACCAAGAAATGGCAAATGAAAATAATATCATGGCGGATAAGTTGGCATTCATTACTTTTATTGCGGAAGAAGTGAACTGCTCGGCCCAAACTGTGAGTAGAACAGAAAAAATTAAAACAATCATACGAGCAGCAGATAAGTATTTGAAGGTAAATGGAATAACAGTTGATCAGATAAACGAAAAACTAAAAATGCAAGTTACTAATACCCAGACTGTATTTGGAGGCTCATAATGGTGTTGATAATCCTGCATTGGAATGCAAGAAGCTTAATATCAAATGGGCAAGAATTCGAAAAACTTATAGATCATTTCAAGACTAAACCTCATATAATATATGTACAAGAATCTTGGTTAAAACCAAATTTAAACTTTGTGGTTCAAGGGTATTCTGCAGTGTGCAAAGATAGGATTAAAGGAAATGGAGGGGGAGTAGTAACTTTTATTAAAGAAGGAGTAGCATACAGGGAGGTGTGTGTGAATGAGGAATTTGAATCTGTAGTGGTTGAAGTAAGAGCTGGAAATTAGAATATAAGGGTAATTCATTTTTAGCCTGAATGATGATGTTGGCCTCAAAACATGCGTAAATGTCATTTAGTTCATCTGGGAGAGGGGTCATTATGGCATATCCACAGTGGGGCTTATAGTCAGTGATAGTCAGAAATCCCTGTCACAACCGACGTGAGTCTTTGTCATTTGTGAAGTGACTGTTTAGTTTTTGTGCATGCAGCCTCTTCGCCTTCCTGATCCCCCAGGACAGATTCTTCCTTGCCAGGCTATATGCTGCAGTATCTACAGATTTAAAAGCAGCATTTTGGGCTCTCAAAAGTGAACAGACTTCCCCAGTTAACCACGGTTTCTGATTGGCATGCCTCTTGATGGTTTTGACCACTGTCACATCATCTATACATTTTTTAATATAGTCAGTGACGGACTCTGTATATTCCTGTAGGTCAAGAACGCTGCGATGTGTTGCTGCCTCTCTAAAAATGTCCCACTGTGTGGTTTCAAAACAGTCTTGCAGTGCTGAAGTAGATTGTTGTGGCCACATTTTAATTTCTCTAACCGCTGGCTTGACCTGTCTCACCCTGGGTCTGTATGTTGGAGTGAGTATAACGACCAGGTGGTCAGAGTCGCCAATATGTGAAAGGGGTCTGCTTTAAATGAGTCTTTAATATTTGTGTACACCAAGTCTAGTGTATTTTTCCCCCTGGTTGCAATATGTTGGTAGAATTTAGGCTGAACAGATTTAAGACTTGCCTGGTTAAAATCTCCAGCAACAATGAAGAAAGCATCAGGATTGTTCATCTGTTCCTTGCTGATGTTATTGTAGAGCTCTGACATCTTTCTTGCAAGGAAACCTGTCCTTCCCGTTAGTGCTCCATGGAACATAGACAGCCATTATAATGACTGCCGTCAGCTCCCGCGGCATGTAGAAGGGTCGGCATTTTACCATCTGTCGTGGAAATTAGACAAACACTCGCAGACTTGTCCTCTCAGATGAAGAAGTTTTATTACAGAAAGTCAGATTACAGGATTACAAAAATGAGAGTGTGCTGAAGCGCTTGTGCTGAACATGTACTATATATATGAAGCGTAGAGCACAATACACTTCTATGTACCGATAAGGAGCAGTTTGAGGCATTTCAAACAGGCTTTGTTTCAGGGTCAAACCCTTAACAGAAAAACATGTTTTTGTCTCTGTAAGCAGATAAACATTCTGTACTAATCTAAATGATATGGCATGACCTTCTTAGGTGTTATCCTCTGATGAACATGAACAGAACAAGAACAAAACTATTACAAAGTAAAAATGTATAATTTCCCTCATGTCATTAGCTCTACATGCTAATAAGTAGAAACCACCACGGTATCTTGACACCACGCTTTGTTGATTTAAACAGCCAGTCCACCTCCCCTTAGCTTTCTGGCTTGCGAGGCTAATCTGTCTGCTCTGTATAGCATAAGCCCCTCCAGCTGGATCGTGGCATCCGTGATGTTCTGATTTAACCACGTCTCTATGAAAACATAGACACCGCAGTCCCTCACTCTGCTCTCCACAGTCTGATGTAATCCAACTTATTGTCGAGAGAGCGAACATTTGCCAGAATGAGTGTAGGCACGGCCGGCTTGTGTTGATTAGTGGTTAGCCTGGCCTGTACTCCTCCACGCTTTCCCTGCTTCTGCATCCTGTCACACCACTTCCTCACCGCTGTTGCCCCAGGTGTGACTGTGGATTTTCTTGGGCCTACACGGCATGTGAGTCCAAGCTCGCGCAACGAGCTCGATAAATGTTTATTGTAACAGAAGACTTTGTTATGAATGTCCAGCAGATATTGACGCTCATACACATGTTTTCCATTCACATCACTCACTCCATAAACATACAATAACACTGTACAGTCACTAGGAGAGGCCACCGAAAACATCGGTCGTGCTGCCATGTTCTGCATCAGGGCCAAGATCATGCCAAGATCTAAAGAGTTCTGTAAGGCCTTCAGAAAAAAAGGTTGTGGATGCCTAGGAGACTGGCAAGGGATTTAAAAAGATCTCCAAATTATATGAAATACTTCCTTCCACTGTAAGGAAAATAATGTATAAATGGCGCAGATTTCAAACAACTGCCAATTTGTCCAGGACTGGCCGTCGAAGCAAATTCAGCCCATTAGCAGACTGTCCGATGCAAAAAGAAGTCAAAGACCAGGCCTGTTGGAATATTGTACTCTGGACAGACGAATCAAAAGATAGAGTTGTTTGGCCACAATAACAGCAGACATGTTTGGCCAAAGACAGCTTTTCAGGAGAAGCACCTCATACCAACTGTGAAGCATGGTGGTGGAAACATTATGGTTTGGGGTTGCTTCACTGGCTCAGGGACTGGACAGCTTGCATTCATTGATTCAACTATGAATTCTGCATTATATCAAAGAGTGCTTGAAGATAATGTGAGGCCATCTGACCAAAAGTTGAAGTTGAACCGAAAGTGGACCTTTCAACAGGATAATGATCCTAAGCACACTAGCAAATCCACCAAGGATTGGCTCAAAAAGAAGAAATGGAGGGTCATGGAATGGCCTAGTCAAAGCCCAGATTTGAATCCCATTGAAATGTTGTGGGGGGATTTGAAATGTGCAGTACATGCAAAAAAAACCCTCAAACATCTTGCAACTGAAACAATATTGTATGGAAGAGTGGTTCCTGCAAGGTGGATGCAAAATGCCTATAAGAAGTTATTTCTGCTAAAGGGGGCAATGCTAGCTTCTGAGGCCAAGGGTGTACTTACTTTTTCCATAGAATAATATCACATCTATTAATATTTCTGCTGAATAAATTATTGAAAAATCTAATTTTCCTTGTGGTTGTGTTCAAGTATATTAGGTACCAGGACTATGACCTCAGGCTATGCAGCAAATTTCATGACAGCACCTCCTAGAGGTCAAAACTTGATGTAGAAATGATGTAGAAAACGCTTGAATCTAATCAGTGTTTTTGTTACTCCTCCTACAGATTACACCCAAAAATATCACATTTGGATTATATCATCTTAAGACCTGTCTACACAAAATTTTTCAAATGGATTTTTGATATTGAAAACCGTTCACCCACAATGTGCCTGCAAAGACAAAATACAGGTTCCTAAGTCATATTTCTGCAATGCATTTACACATCAGCACCAAAATTGTCATGTATATTCAGTTTTCGTTAGTGGGTAAATACCGGTTTTTGACCGTTACATATACAAAATGTCTGATTAAATCAGTAACTGTCAGACACAAATTAAAAATAATAACACTAAGCAGACTTAGTGGTTAGCACGTCGCCTCACACCTCCAGGGTCCGGGGTTCGAGTCCCGCCAGGGCCCTGTGTGTGCGGAGTTTGCATGTTCTCCCCGTGCTGTGGGGGTTTCCTCCGGGTACTCCGGTTTCCTCCCCCA
>JANDJT010000102.1:28340456-28371882 GCA_024331685.1 Stegophilus panzeri | reverse complement strand
TCCAGGGTGTACCCTGCCTTGTGCCCGATGCTCCCTGGGATAGGCTCCAGGTTCCCCGTGACCCTGAAAAGGAGTAATCGGTAGAAGATGGATGGATGGATGGATGGAACACTAAGCAGACATACATTAGACAAAGTACATTTGCAGTTGCACACCTAAATAAGGTCTCTGTGTCTGCACAAATATTTTTTCCTCAAATGCTTCTCCTGTAACGTGTACTCTGATTTGCTCGGATTATTCAACTCATTCAACCACACATACACATGGACATCATAATCAAAGTTATGGCTCTACTTTCCTGTGATTGCTTAGGCAGCAATTATAGTGCATATGTGAATGTGCAGCTCAGAGAGTCTTGGTGCTTGGCTCATGGTGCTTGCAGCTTTAATCATTATTCTTTTCTCATTTAAGTCTATGCCAGTCCCTACAACCATATGGAAAGTAGTTGTGACATTTGGCACAATAATTTGGGACAGTGCCAATACTCAGTTCACCAGTTTGGTCTCTGCCCCTCAATGCCTCTAGCCTCTAGCCACCATTAGTTCAGAGTTCAAGGTACATTTACACTTATAACTTGAACCATTTGGTGTAGAGAGGAAATTTTTCTTCCACATGAATCATGTCATGTTAATCATGTCAAGTTATGCCAGTTCATTGCACCCTATGATGTCATTTTCTGCCATTTTGATTTTTCTGAAAAGATGTACTTTTTCAATCTTCTCCTAGGTTATTCATTTGGTTACAACATTTGGCAAGTAGCATCTACATACCAGTGGAACTTAATAATTATTAAAACATGTTGACATTTGTAAAGGACATGGCCACCATATGTCAATCACTTCTAATGAGGTGGAGTCAAATTTACATAAATAGCTGTAGCACATCATTATGTTTATTCACACAAAAACAGAATTGCATATTTTCTTATTTTCAAAACACAAGATTTTGAGAACATATGCAAAGTTTGGGGCATGGTCATACATAATGTATGGAGCTAAGGTCAGATAACTGTTTTTTAGGAACTGTAAGTTCAATTTAGTTAAAACTTGGTAAGGTTCATCTATGTGCTTATATGTAAGTGGATTTTTGATGATGACCTAATTACTTAAAAAAACATGGCCATCAGCCAGTCATATTTTAGCAGGCATTTGACCGGGCTAACATTGAACTATCATCAAGAAACTTGAATGCTAGGTTAGGGTAGGGGCCGAGTACAATCTTATGCAGTCTGACTCAAATTAGCCACTGGGGGTGCTATTCATGTTTGTGCATACAAAAACAAGCATATCTTTTGGAAAATAAGGTGTACACTGAAGTTTGATTTTATTGCTGAAACAATAAAAAAGCCTTTTGAACTATTTAACCATGCACACAAATGTATGATAATTTGCATAATATGCAAAACCCACTTTTGCAAAATAGTTCTTGGATTTTTGGCCAAAAAATGGAGGAGTGCTTATACTCACTTGTGGCCACTTCTAAAGTTTCTGCTATCTCTCTGATAGATGATGGCCTCATTCACTTGCATTGACACCTCTTTGGACCACATATTGAGAGTTACCATGATCAGTTACCAAATGCAAATTTGGTGGTGAGTGTGATAGGGTTGATTAGCCCAGTGGTGGTGCTGTAGCGCAAGGTTTTATGCTTTGGTCCATATCTCATGAACCATAAGTCCTACAAAAATTCCTTTTTCTATTGATTCCTTGAGTTCAACCAAACATTAGCCTCAAGAACCATTTAGCTCCACACCCTTAGATTTTGAGCAAGTTGTGTAAAATGCAAAACTTACTTTTCAAACTAGTCCTAGAATTTTTGGCTTATCTTTGCAAACTTTGAATCAATTCAATTTTATTTATATATCAGCTTTCACAATGGACATTGTCACAAAGCAGCTTTCAGAGAAGAAATCTGGATATATGTTTAAATTTGTCCATTTTGAGCAAGCCAGAGGTGACACTGGCAAGAAAAATCCCATAAGATGACATGAGGAAGACATCTTGAGAGGAACCAGACTCAAAAGGGAACCAGTCCTCTTCTGGGTGACACCTAAAAGGACTGGTTATGACTAAGAGTCATTACTCATTCACAGCTGTATACTATAGAGTCATGCAGTGCTACATGTGTTGAAAGGATCGTGAGTAGAACCATCAGTCAGTACGTTTACATGAACAACAATATTCCGATATTAACCAGATTAAGACAATACTCTGATTAAGAAACTAGCATGTAAACAGCAATTACTGATTACCTTAATCCGACTAAAGTCATACGCAAAGTAAACACAAATCGAATTAAGACATGTGGAGTATTCCTATTTTAGTCGCATTATCGATGTGCATTATAGAAATTTTCACCTTAATCACACTATTAACGTCATGTGGGAGTTTTCATTGCATTTTGTGACAGGACATATACACACATGGAAGTGGTCAACCGTTTGACGGCAAACAAGAGACCATGGCTGTGTCCAAAACCGCATACTTACCTACTAAATACATGTATTTCTTCTACTATATAGTAAGTATGTGGTTTCGGACATAGCCCATGGCTTTGTCTGAACATCTATTTGCATGTATAGCATGACAAATTATTAACTGCACTTGAAGCTTTCATAAAATTTATGGTACCATAACAAAGACGAACTGTATGTCGATACGTGAAATTCTGGAGGGAATGTTGGACGGCATGGCGTGTGGATGTAATGACGTGTGCCATTAACATGTAAAACGGGAACATTGAAGGAATCTTCTCATGTAAACACCTTAATCAGAATATTGTCTGATTCAGAATAAGGTCAATATTTAGATTATTGCTGTCCATGTAAAAGTAGTCAGTGTTTAATTTGATTTCATTAGCATTTTAACTTCATTAACATTTTAAAGTCTAAAGTATCAAAGTGAAGTTATAATTATTATTAGACATATTATTAGGTATGCTTTTGTCTTGTAATAGTTTAAGAAGATTTACACCATAAGCAGAATGCAAGCAGAGACTCTATGCAAGACTAGCCATGACAGTGTAACTACCTTTTAGAGAGCCAGAAGGCAACACAGGCATGAAGGCACTCTAGGACATAAAGCAGCCCACCACTCCACCGTCAACAAACCTGAGTGAACGTGTGAGACAGAGGAGGGTTCAATAGCATCCAAACATCCCAATTTATCAAAACACTCTATGCCCATAAACCCTCCAGATCTGCACTTTACCTAAGAGAAAAGCTATCAATAAAAGGTTTGCCTAAGCATATAAGTGTTCAGCCTAGAATTAACGATGGAGATGGAGTCCTGACAGTCTATTATTCTAGATACCAACAAAGAACCTACACCTTTTGAAAGCAGGTGTGGCAGATCATAAAAGACCAAAAGTTTGCTCAGGTACCATTTAGTGCAGTGTGGATAAGATAGGGGTGATGTGGTCAAATCTTCTGGATTAGCATGTGTAGCTCCACAGAGGGGGAGAGAGAGAGAGAGAGAGAGAGAGAGAGAGAGAATGAATGAATGAATGAATTTGATTCTGGACTGGTCAGATTAAGTTGGTCAAGAATGTAGTTCAGAGAGACCATGTGGTAACTTAAATCTGAACCTTCGGCATTCCTACCCAAACTCCTTCCTAGGAACTGATTATCTTATCTAACACCTTGAGGGGAGTTTGCTGAGTTGGTTTCCATCCTGCCATAAAATATATGGTGTCCTTCCCATTTGATAAACCGGTCATTGAATATAAATATATGCATGTACCTCAAATAGGTTTAGGGGTATAATTAGGATAGGCAAAATACAAGAAGGAGCAATTTTGAGCAGAGTTTTATAAACATCCAGTCTCAAGGGAGACACTTAAATTTCTCTCTCTCTATCCCTCCCTTCGATGTAATTCCATCTGCATCCTATGCTGGTGACACTGTTCCATTCATTCTATTGCAAGTTTTCCACTTTTTGTATTCTTAAACATATTTTGTAGTCTACAATGAACTTTGTAAATGTGTCTGTAAAGTATTTAGTAGTTCTTATTGAAAGGTAATGTTTTATAATTTAGTAGTTCTTATTGAAAGGTAATGTTTTATAATAATTTTTGATTAAAGTACAGTAATGGTATGATAGACATGTCTGAAACGGACCTCTTACAAGCTAATATAAAAGGCTAATACTTGCAAGTTTAAGTGCATAATGCCTATGTTTGCAAGTCAATCAATTCTCTTAGCTAATAGAACGATGGCTTGATAAATGCACAGTAGTGCTTAAAAGTTTGTGAACCCTTTAGATTTTCCTATATTTCTGCATAAATATGACCTAGAACATCATCTGATTTTTACACAACTTGTAAAAGTAGACATAGAGAACTCAGGTAAACAAATGTGACAAAAATATCATACTTGGTCATTTATTTATTGAGGAAAATTATCCAATAGTACATGTGAGTGGCAAAAGTACCTCTAGGATTAGCAGTTAATTTGAAGGTGAAATTAGAGTCAGGTGTTATCAACCAATGGGATGACAATCAGGTGTGAGTGAGCACCTTGTTTTATTTAAAGAATAGGGCTCTATCAAAGTCTGAGCTTCACAACATGTTTGTATAAGTGTGTTATAGCATGACCAAAAAACTTTCTGAGGACTTCAGGAAAAGGTTTGTTGATACTCACAAACTTTCATGCACCACTGTATACAAGTCTCTGACTCAATGTCACATTCCCTTAAAAATCTTTAATTTAACTTAAACACTGTGGCATTGCATGCCAACATTAACTAAAAGGTTGCTGTTTCATCACTTACATTGTTAACCTAGTAAACTCAAGTCAGATCACTAGTTATATTTTGGAGTCAGATATTTTAAGATGTAATGAAATCAGTACACTCTTTTTAACCACTGACTGCTCCTGTTTCTTTTGCTGGTTTTAGGAAAGCTGTGGATAAAGTATGGCAATCTTACACACTGTCCTATGGTGCTATTCAGCTGTGTGCATGTAAAAAGAAACACAGCTTGTAAAGTAAGGTATACTGTGAAACCAAATTTTCTGCCAACTTCAACAACCCACTCCCTGAGATTTATGATAATTTGCATCATATGCCAACCTTATATCGCATCCCCCCCATGGACAATGCCCTTCCAGACCACCAGAGGGCAACCTCACATTTATTTCTTCTGTTGTTGTCTGGCTGGTGTCCTTTCATTGTGTGCACCTGTTTTGCATTTCCCCTCATCAGTGAACTTGTCAGAGTTCTGTCACCTTAGTTGCTGAGCACTGTTCATTGTGTGAGTAACTTGCATTCCAGTTGAGCTTTTCTAGCCTTCTCATCTTACCTTGTTTGTGTCTTACTAATTCTTTTGGTTCTTTTCCTACCGTTTGTTTATCATTTGTCGAATAAAGGTGATTTGCAGTAAATAGTTGTGTACGAGTCCCTCAGTTGTCCTCACTGTGAAAAGATGGGTATCGACATCATATAGTTGCTGTTGGAAAGTGGTCAAATATGCTGAATATGCTGGAAAAGCAAAGAATGTGCAGGACCTAGAGGATTTTTCTGAAGAACAGTGGACATTTTAACTGCTCAGGACAAACAAGGGACTCATGAACAACTATCACAAAACATAAAAACAGTTGTGGATCATCCAGGTAATGACACACAGTATTAAGAATTAAGGGTATGTAAACTTTTGAACAGGGTAACTTTTATAAGTTCAGTTATAATCTTGTCTTGTGGACTGTGATAGTTTATTCAGGACAGTATTAAATAAAAAAACATGGGATTTTTATGATCCCTCCTATTTTATTAACAGTAAGATTTAGTAGATTTTACAAGGGGTATGTAAACTGCATATGGTCACCTGTGCAGGATGCCCTCATATGTTCACAAAAACATGGATGTGGAATTATAAATCAGACCATAGCTAGCAGATGTTGAATGAAATAACTTGCAGAAAATATAAAGTATTGCATGTTCTCCCTGTCCTTTGGGGGTTTCCTTCCCCCAGTCCAAAGACATGCATTGTAGGCTGATTGGCATTTCCAAAAACACAGTAGTGTGTTAATGTGTGCTATTGTGCCCTGTGATTGGTTGGCACTCCGTCCAGGGTGTCCCCAGCCTTGTGTCCTGTGTTCCCTGGGATAGACTCCAGGTGACCCTGTGTAGGATATGTGGTACAGAAAATGGATGGATGGACATTCTTTTTGCTTGCAAATCAAAAGGGTTAAAATAACATTAATAGTGTATCAATATAAAAGTAATTTATTTTAATAATAGTTTGTCATAAATTCTGCCAAACTCCAGAAAAGTCATCCTGATGACAATTTTCAACTGAACCAATTGAATGTGTCTTGGATATGCAAAAAAAGGTTTTTACAACTGCTTTAATGTAGAAATTGCATTCTTAATAAAGCTTTAGGTACTAATATCAGTAGAAAAGAACAACTTGCATATACGTCATTGTGATGGGTTGTATTTCAAGAGCAGCAGTTTTATATTAGGAACTGAATGGTAAATGGTCTGCACTTATATAGTGCGTTTTAACTTTAGTGGTTCTACAAAGTGCTTTACACTGTTTCTTATTCACCCATTCACGCACACACTTGCACACCAATGGCAGCAGAGCTACCATGGAAGGTGCTTTCCTGTCATCTGGAGCAACTTGATGTTGAATGTCTTGCCTAAGGATGTAGATTCATGTGAGCCTGGTATCGAACCACCAACCCTGCGATTAGTGGATAACCCGCTCTACTACCTGAGCCACAGCCAAAATTATTAGGAAGTGAGTTACAAGTATTACTGAATTTGTAATTGTGTATTGGAATCTCTGCAATTTACCATCATGTTGTTATCCCATATATATCCCAAACACACATCTCGTCCATTTTTGACTTGACTGTGCAGAGCAGACAATGTTAAGGTATAAGTGTATGATAAGGTCTGAAGGCTCTATAGCCCTTATTGCAAGATCTCACAAGATTTTGGATGTCATAGCTGAGATTTCAGTTTAAGTTTAAATTTTAGTTAGTTTGGTGGGTTTGTTAAAGACACTGTGCAGAATACCATAGCAGACAATTTGGGAGAACATGCAATTGCCAGATTTGTTGAAGATCTTTTTCTTGTGAATACATGTGCTAATTATGTATGGCACAAAAGTCTGAAATTCATGAGATTGAAGTTAGTTTTTGTGTAGCAATCATCAGAAGGAAATGAATGCATGAAATGCACATCAGGACAACAAAGGGACACGGAGAAAGCATGTTGTGGTGTAAAAACAGTGTATTTTGTTTGCATGTTTGTCTATTTTAGTGATATCTACCTGATATTGGACATCAACATATTTGAAGGCATATTACCAGTTGAATTGTCATACTGGCAATGTGTTGATTTCCAAGAGAATTTTCACTCCCAGTCTCAGAGAATCCAACCAGAAATTCCCTTATAAAATGAACAGACAAAAGTTATCCCCTTCATATTGTTTGATACTCATTCATGCAGAACAAAGTTGGGAGTTGGGAAAAGTGAATATCAGCTGGCTTGGCAGGTCATTTTGGACCTTAATGTGAAACTAGTTGTTGCACCAGTGTACACAGCAGAATCAGTTGCTTTTCCTGGGTTCATAATTTTCAGGCATATAAACGAAATAATGTTTTTTGCAGGTATAACGCTTCAGTATGCCATATGACAATTGCATGACTACTGGAATGAAACTGAATTGCAGACCATACACAGAGTATGAAAAAGGGGGCAAAAGAGTGGATGATCTTGAACGAATTAAAGCTACCGTAGCCTACCATGACAACACTGAAGCATTGAAGAAGGGGAGTAGAGAAACTTTATAGTTACGCTGAGTTTGTGTATCCTTGGTTGAGCCTTGATCCAACTGGTGCAATGGAATCAGACTAGTCAGCCATGACATTGAATGAGATTGTAGGGAGAGAGCCCAGGGACTCATTATTGTGCCGAACATACAGTACCTCTGTAGTGTTTAGTCTGCTTGTCCGGGGATCACTGAAAAAGACGTATGACTTTTTGATGATGGGTGGACCGATTTCAGCAGGAATTGCACTGAAGTCCAGCTGCAGTCTCAGTTGAGTCAGTTTAGCCAGAGATCATGGAGGCTTTATGACTCACTGTGCACAATTCTTCAGTGGAGATTGCACTAAAAGTCTGAAGATCTTCTCCATCTATGTATTTCGGTGTTAGAAACTGAGATCATTGAGTTGAAATCATGACCCTAAAGTTGTTGATCAGAGATCCAGGTGGATGGATGCCCACCTCACAGATGAATGTGAGATTCTGAGATTTATAATGTTGACAGTTGAGGCAGGTCAGTATTACAGCTCTCCCCATAAGATGCTGCTGAGTTGTGACTTAATTGTTGAGTTCCGCATGCCTTTAAGGAGGACAGAAGGATAATACATTCAGTATATGATGGAGGAATTTATAAATGTCCTCAGCAATTCTCTGATTTGATGTCTGAAAGAAAAATGTCTTTGGTGATATAATATCTGTACTATTGGTTGTAGATTGCTGGCTATCCTACTGATAACGTCAAGTGAATTTTAGAGGTGGTGCAGTTTGTGATGATCCCAGACATGCGCAAAGTGGAGTTTATATGAACAAGAAATATCTTGGTGCTCTAATAGCAGTGTTATTCTGCTCCTGTGTCCAGCTTTCATGGTATGGTTTATGGCTGTATTGTAAATGGTATACTTTAAGGGATCTATTGCTGGCAAAGTTTCCACATATGGGTGCAACATGTTTCGGACAAGATTCACTTAACCATCAATAACCAAGGCTTCCTTATGGGTGAGCAACGACAAACAGCCACCATTCTCAACATACTTGGTGAACTTTCTAAACTGTTGCTAGGGCTTGCAACCATTACCCCCATACCTGCCTCATTTATTCCACCTCTTTTCACACCAGGTAAATTACAATGCCAACCGAAATGCTACAACTTTTGACAAACCCAGGTGAGCGGTGGGAGGTAGCATGGTGTTGAGTAACCTTACTGCCTCAGGGAAGAAACTGACTGAATAGTTTGGTGGTGGTGGTATGGATACTCCTGTACCTTCTGCCACATGAAAGGAGGGTGAAGAGTCCATGCAAGGGGTGGAAGGGGTCATTGAATGAGATGTCGATGGTGAATAGAGAGACCCCAATCCTTTTTTTTTTTTTTTTTTTAAGCTGTTCTCATAATCTGCTGTAGAGTCTTGCGGTCAGAGATTGTGCAGTTCTTGTACCAAACAGTGAGACAGCTGGTCAGTATGATGTCTATCATCTGTCTGTAGAAGATGGTGAGGATGGGAGAGGTTTTGTTAGCTCTCTTTAGCCTCTGTAGGAAATGGAGGTGCTGCTGGGCCTTCTTGGCTTGGCAGGTGGTGGTGAAGAGTCTAGGAGAGGTCCTTTGTCATATGCACACCAAGAAACCTGGAGCTTTTGACTCTGTTCACAGTTGTTCCATTGATGTGCAGTGGTGAGTGGTCCACTCAAGGTCTCCTGAAGTCAATAATAATCTCTTTTGTCTTCTTAACATCGAGAGATATATTATTGTCTCTACACCATTCTGTGAGCTGGTTCACCACCTCCTTGTATACTGACTCACCATTGTTGCTGATGAGGCCCACAACTGTAGTGTCATCAGCAAACCGATTTGAACTATATGTGGCAGCACAGTCATGAGTCAGAAGTGTAAACAGCAGTGGACTGAGCACACAGTTCTGGGGAGCACCAGAGTTCAGTATGGTTGTACTGGAGGTGGTGTTGCTGATCCTAACAGGTTGGTCTCCTGGTCAAAAGGTCCAGGATCCAGTTGCAGAGGAAAGTGGTCAGCATGTTCAGTTTTTCTATCAGTTGTTGTGAGATGATCGTGTTGAATGCTGAACTTAAATTTTTTAACAGGGCCTTTTACATAATTGTCCAGGTGGGTCAGATTCAGGTGGATGGTAGCAAATATGGTGTCCTCTGATTAGCATTATGACATTAGGCATACTGGAATGGGTCTAGTGTGGTGGGAAGTCTCCTCTTTGTTTCATGACTAGCCACTTGATGCACTTCCTGATGATGGGTATAAGTGCAAATGGCCCATAGTCGTTCAGGGAGGACACAGATTATTTCTTTGTCACAGAGATGGTAGTCATCTTGAAGCACACAGGGACAACTGCTTGGCTCACATTCCCTGAGCTCCTGACCAGGTTTGTTGTCAGGACCAATAGTTTTCTGTGGGGACAGAGTTTTCCTGATATCTGCCGCAGGCAAACAAATTACTGGGTCTGTGGAATATACAGTGGTCTTACCTGCTGGCATGTTGTTCTGTGCTTCAATACATGTGTAAAAATCATTTAGTGCAGCTGGGAGTGGGGCATCACCATTACAGACATGTGATGAAGCTATGTAGTCTATGATGGCCTGATTACCTTGCCACATATGCTGTGGGTCCATGGTATTTAGGAAGTGACCGTGGATTCTTTCTGCATGGTTGCGCATTGCCTCTTTAATACCCCAGGACAGAATAGCCCTTGCTGTGCGGAGGGCTGCATTGTCATCAGATCTGAAGGCAGTGTCTTGGGTTTTCAGTAGTGAGCGCATGTCAGCAGTCATCCACAGTTTCTGGTTTGCACATGTGATGGTCATCAAGGAAGTCACATCATCTATTCACTTGCTGATCCAGTCACTGAAGCTATGTATTCCTCAAAGTCTGTGGTGTGGTTGTTGTATGTAGCTGCCTCTCTGAACATATTCCAGTCAGTGTGCTCAAAACAGTCCTGAAGTGCTGTGATGGCTCCCTCAGACCAGGTTGTCACCTGTTTCAGAACTGGTTTGGCACATTTCAGATGTGGTCTGTATGTAGTCTAACAGATATGCTGTCTGAACAGCTGAGATGGGTACAGGGTGAAACTTTGTAAGCACCATGAATGTTTGTGTAAACAAGATCTAGAATTTTTGTTCCACAGGTTGTGAAATCAATATGCTGGTAGAATATTGGAACCACTGATTTCAGGTTTGCATGGTTAAAGTCCCTGGTGACAATGATAAATCCATCACGGTGTTTTCTCTGTAGGTTACAGATAACCACATAGAGTTCATATAACATAAACAATAGCTAAAACCTTGTGTTCGCACCAGGTGGAATGTACACCGCAATAGTGAGCATGGTGGTAAACTGTCAACACTTTACTGTCATAAACTCCACCAGTGATGAACAGCAGCTCAAGAACCCTATAGCCAACCCTAGCTAAAACTTGTAAAGGTTTTCAAAGATTCTTACACATTGTGCATTTTACCCACAGCTACTAGCTGTGAAGCTAGTGTTGAAGGGATAGCAACATTAGCTAGAGGGGAGAGAACATCTTTACATTGTGTTTCTGGATCACCAAAACTACTGTCACCACAGTCATCGGCTACAGTACATCACAGAGTGGGAGGAATAAGGCCATGAGGAACATTGTTTGGTACCAAGACCTGACATATTGCATCCCACCTTAATTAGGGAATTTCATGCATTTCAATCTGTCCGCCCAGCTCCATGACCCTGAGGTCATCCCAAGAAAAGGCTTATTAAAATTGGCTTACAGAGTGAGCTCCTCGTCATAACTGTCAAGTCACTAACCACACTACCTTTCTCATACTATACAGCCAACTGGCATGTCGGATACAAGAGCACATGCACAACCAGGAAGTAATAATAATTCCATTCAAGATTACCTGAGTACTGATTAAGCACACCTGTCTTCAGTTCATGCAACTACATTAAATAAACCAACACAAGTTCAGTTTCTTTGCAAAGTCCTCCTGCAGCTATTGAACTGATCCTTTCTTTATTCATGATTGTTTCATATGTGTGATTTTGACCATAATACATTCTTCCAATTCTTTTATTATCCTAGCCTTGCTTAGCCTGTTAGCCAATAACCAGAACATTTTGCCTGTCTGCTTCAGGTTTAAAAGGGTTCATGACATGAGCAATCAAATATTCCTTGATCTATTGACATGAGGTCATTGTACCATTAAAACCTCCTGCAAGTTACATAGCTTAATACATCCTCTTCAGTATAAAAATAGCATTTGAACTAGAGCTGCAACAACTAATCGATTATGAAAATCGTTGTCAACGAATCTCATTATCGATTAGTTGGTCTGCGTGCGGCACGGGGTCCATTTACTCACTATGTTACTCCTGTTCTGAAAACACACATGGGAGAGTAAATAAGTTGTGTCCCAAATGAGGTACTATACACTTGTACTATACATTATGTACTCTACCGTCTATTGCAGTGTTTCCACGGACCCCTAGTCGTCAGTGGTGTAATTGCAGGGGGTCTGTAGGAAAGTTTAAAAAATGTAATATAATATTTTTTTGGTTAAATGTATCAAAATATATTCAAATGAGATGTTTTAAAATTAATCAATTTGGTTATTTGCGTGCATTCACAATATCACATTAGCCGAGCTGACAATCGTTCATTGATGGATTTATTTGTAATTTATTTAGAAATGAAATGATAATTTGCAAATACCTATGAGTGGTAGACAAGTTCAAGTGTTGCACTGATGGATAAAATAAACAAAAGATCATCAGAGAGTCAAATTCAATGTCACACCAACAATAAAATGTAATTGAACCGGGTATTTGTACCAATGGTATTTGAACCAATCCCTGGGGAATGACAGGTTCTACCAATCAACCAGGCATTGCTAGGACTGTAGAATTCAGTGCTTTTTGTGCATCCATAAAAAGTAATGCATAAATACTCTATCTATCTTTAATATAAGTATCTATGTATTACTTTTTATAGATGCAAGAAAAGCATGGAATTAAACTACAGTCCTACATTAATATATATTCTGGGGTGTGTGTGTTGGGCTCTTTTCAGTCTTATATAATTGGACAAACAGTTGTGTAAAGTTTTAGTCTTAAGTGTATATTTGTAACACTCACTTTGTGGATTTTATTTTAAATAAATTAAAAAATGGTACTGAAAGTTTTCCCCATCCGATTAATCAATTAATCGAAAAAAACCCCCCCAAACAAACAAAAAAACCAAAACACAAAACCAATCGGCCAACTAATCGATTATGAAAATAATTGTTAGTTGCACCCCTAAACTAAGCACATTTTCTGTCTTTACATTTTATTCGTTTTTTTGTTTCAGCTTTAGATGGGTTCCCCCAGTACAGTGTTGCCATGTCTGCTGATATTGTATTGTGTTTTTTGGGGGTTTAAATCAAAACATGAAAAGTGGAGTTGAAATTTCTAGTGATATCTGGCAACCTTGAGTTTAAATGAAGTGAATGCGCTGTCTAATAGAGTTGGTGAAGAGAGAGCGGCAGCGTAGTTGCTACACTTGATTATGATTGGTGAGGAATTATTTAATAAAGAAGATTTAATTACACACCACCTTGTAGCATTAGAATTATTATTAATTTACTGGCGCTCAATGCTGCTGTGTCTATACGAGCAGGTCACAGTCGCAGGTTCAGGTCAGTCTGTGTGATCAGTAAAAGATGGTGGTTTGTGAGATCTGTGAGTTGAGAGAAGCAGATGATGTACAGTGTTACTCTTATAATCATCATGATGACTTTGCAGTATTTGCACACTTGTTTGGTTGACTGAGTTGATGAAAAGCAGT
Source organism: Stegophilus panzeri (assembly GCA_024331685.1). Taxonomy (NCBI): domain Eukaryota; kingdom Metazoa; phylum Chordata; class Actinopteri; order Siluriformes; family Trichomycteridae; genus Stegophilus; species Stegophilus panzeri. The sequence continues at coordinate 28,358,288 of JANDJT010000102.1, read as the reverse complement.
GTGAAAATAAGGTCATAATTTACTAGATTTTATGTTTTTTGTGCAAAAAACTTTACTAGTATTATAATTACACCTCAGGGAAGATAATAAAATAATAAGTAAAAAAAAAAAAAACATGTAATGACCCCTTTAAATAAAACCATAAACTGCATTTGCATCCATGTGTTTGCAACTGATGACAGAGCAATTGATCTGTTACAAAGTTGTTAATATTTGCCCATTCAGACATGACTGTATGGCCAGTGTATTAAGCATGGATGTTTATGTATGTTCATGTATGTGTGTGCTTATTGTATGTGTTTATGTATGCATACATATACACATATGTAGTTGATGACCATATTGTCAAATCTTGTCTTAGTATTTCATGAGAAGAGTAAATCTGTGACAACAGAGGAACAGAAAGTGGAATAACGATAGAAAATTGTGTGTAATTACTGCATTTGTCTGTTTTCAGGAAACAAAGTATCAGTTTGCCCCCTACATTTGCCCACCACCTGTTGGACATGATGATTAAACAAATTAGTGACTGTGTGTGTGTGCGCGCGTGAGAGAGAAAGAACGAGACGGGGGGAGACATTTGTTGGGGTCAAAAAAAGAAGGAATTTGGTCATATTTATATCAACAATGTCTGACAAAATGGTATAATTATCCCCCTGGCCCCATCTAATCTTTCAGCTTGTAACACATTTGCCATCCTGTTTCCAGACAAGCTGCAGAGCCAGGCATCTTTAAGCACATCGTAATAACATCTGTTTGAATCCATGAGCTTTATTGGGTAACTTACAGACATTATGTGGAATTAGTCCAGATTGATGACAAAGGAGGGTCAGGGGAAGGTTTATTGGACACATCATGATGCATGTGGCTTTAAATAAATTTTCTTACTAACAAGAGAGATTATTTTGTGCTTTATTTGCCAAAAAAAAAAATAAAATAACAGAAAACAGAATGCAAATTTACTAATTGAGCTCAGTATTTCTAAGAGTTATCACCTGAATATATTTAATTAAAATTCAAATGGGTGTTTATTAGGTCTAGTATACTATGTGCTGGGCTGCACTTTTGATAACTGAGCACAGATGTCAGTCTACTGAGCTGAAGTCGAAAAATCTGAAGGTAGGTATAAATAGAGCTTCACATTTTCCAATTATAATAATGAAGAATTGAATTGTAGTTGTCTGTGGATAGAATTTGTGATATTTTAATCAATATGACATTAAATGATATTCAGAGGAAGCTAACCATGGACATAAAGGACTGAACTGGAAAAACTGTTAGGAGAAAATGTAAACAATATAATTTGCACCTGTGCAAGGCTAGCCTTAGGAAGACATTACAAAGAGGAGAGCAACTGGAATAAACAAGCACAAAGGTCTGAAAAAAAAGCACCACCTGAATCCAGTGGGTACTGCAGCAAGAACATGGGAATGAGCACATTATTATTTTGACTTCAGAACTATTCTAACTTGCCTGTACTCATTGGTTTAATTGAACCGGGAGAATTATCAAGTTTGCCCACAACACCAGAGAACATAACTCGGCAGTGACTTGTCGGATGATTTTGGAAAGACACACTCCCAGAGGGATGGCACTCACAGCTTAATTAGAACATTAGGTGACTGTTTCAACTCCACTGGGGAAACTTGAGCTGATGGTCTTTCTGAGTTCAAGGCTAATCACTGAACCACTCATGGGAGACATTGTTTAATGTGTATACAATCATGATGCATGACCGGTGCATAGTTATTAATTACATAATTACACTAATCACATCCAATTAGGAAATAACCATTATCAAGGTTTCCTTAAAAATTATACTTTACATTATAATAAAAAATGTAATCAGTACAATGTTAATAAAATGGTTAAGAATTTATACTTTATACAGAAAACAAGCCAAACTGTTTTGTTTGAGCATGAAGGAAGTAAATGCTGATATACTTAGTCACTTGCTAAATTGTTTTACCCTCTGTGTAGTTGCTCTTCCAGCACTTATACGTCAAAAAGGTCAAGTTCAACATGGTGACCTCCCTGAAGGGGCAGCTGGTCTGGATATGGTTACGAGTTCAGTGTTGCTGAAATGCAGGAACTTGAATGTCATTGAAGCATTGGTGATTATTTAATGTCATCCTTGTAATGCTTGCTATGTTAATTAAGCCTCAGGCTCTGCTCCAGCAGGGGAGTTGCTATGGGCTCATTCTGGCTGGCCCAGTTCACTATGTGCTGTGGACAGGATCTTCAGCGGCATTCTCTAAATGCACCTATGATCCCTGAGAGAGTATTCAGTTTGCTGCCAGATGGTACTTTAACAGCCCCTATTAAATGCTTTGTATTGCTGTAGTTCAGATGTGATGCGTAGTAGAACTGTCTATGTAGTAACACTTAAATAATATGGGTATTAATTGAATGTAGAAGCAGCAGTTATGTATTTTGCTTAAGTATGAAGCATTTAAGTAAATTTGTCTTTTTTGTGAAGCTTCTGCAATGCCACCATTTATTTACACGATGGTGACTTAATTATTGTGCTTTGAAAAACAATTTCCTAACAATAGAGTTCTGGGCTTCTTTAATCTCTCCTAAACCCCTAATCATAAAGAAGACTGCAGAAATAATGGTGATTTAAAAAAAAAAAGGATTGATCAACATAAATTATTATTAACAGCACAGAACTATCAAAGATATATGACTGTCCTGAAATATTTACATGACCCTCTATACATCTGTTACAGTAGACAAGTATATCAGTAAAAGTCATCAAAAATAATTATAAAATATTTGGGACAGTGGGTTGAGCTAGGCTTTTATGGACCCTTTCTTGTAGTCATTACTTTTATTTGAAAAATTACAAAATCAAACTCTAGTTATGATGAAATCTAAACTTTAAAGAGGACAATTAGACTTGAGCTGTTTTGCTATCCGCTATCAAAATATTGTATCTCCTGAGTTATCTCCTGGTTTCCCTGCTTCTGAAGCAGTTAAGTGTTCAGTAAAGGGGGAAGGTTATACAATTTACACTAGAAATAGGAAGTGAAGGCCTTCTGGGAGACACTAAATTGAAACTAAGGCTGTTCCTGATGGACCACAGGATATGCCTGCAAAATATAGCCATATCAAAATGGCAAAAAAGTCTGTTAGTGCCCAATGATATTAACTGAATAGCTTATAATGTTCTATGTCCCTCTGAGAGTACTTGCAAGGTTGAGGAGAGACTGCTGGTGAAGCCACATGGTTTTGATATCACTTTTATTTTAGCTCAAGATACAGTAGGTTTTCTCTATGCCTCACAGCTTATTGCTGTATTTCACTTGGTAAAGACAAATGCAAAATAGAAAGTGAAGCAAACACACTTCTCATCACTTTCAAACCTGGAATAAAACTATTCTCTCTGTATTAGAAATGCTGACTTTTTTTCACATGCATATGTATTTGTATATGCATAAGTACTCATCGCAAATTTGATCACAGAGGTCTATAGAGTTCTTTTAACTTCAAGGCTGGCTTTTTGGTCTGAGATGCACTGTAAATTGTGAACTGCTAAAGTTCTGAATACTTATCTAAATGAGAGATTTGATTCTAAAACATTTTCACTTCGTCATTGTGGATTATTACAGTGGATATAAAAAGTCTACAAAGTCTAAAAAGTCAGGTTTTTGTGAAGTAAAAAAAAAAAGAAACTAATATAATTCATGTGGGATATTTCCCTCCTTTATTATGAAATTGCAAAGTACACAAATAATAATGAAATAAAAACAATCAGTTTTTTTCCCTAAAATCACAATTTTAGGGAAAAAGGAGGAAAAAAAAACAATAAGCTAGTTGCATAAGTGTTCACACCCCTAAACTAATACTTTGTTTAAGCAACTTTTGTTTTTATTACACCACTCAGTATTTTTTGGTAAGAGTCCATCAGCGTGGCACATCTTACCTTGGTAATATTTTCCCACTCTTTCTTGTAAAAACATTCTAGATCCTCTTCCAGTCACCCCACAGATTTTCAGTTAGATTCAGGGCTCTGGCTAGGTCATTCAAAAACATTGATCATCTTTTGGTTAAGCCATTCCTTTGCTGATTTGGATGTATGCTTTGGATCATTGTCATGCTGAAAGATGAAATTCATTTTTTTTTTTTTCTTTTTTCTTTTTTGCACTAAAATCATCTGGCATTTTTAGCTATTCGTGATTCCACCTTGATAAAAGCCCCAGTTCTGTCTGTAGAAAAGCAGTCCTAAAGAATGATGCTGCCACCACTATGCCCCACCGTGGGTATGGTGTTCTTTTGGTGATGTGCTTTTTTGCACCAAACATACAGTACTGTGCAAAAGTCTTAGGCACCCTATTTTTTTTTTTAGTACAAATGATTTTTATTTGATGAATTCTGCATTATCGAGTCAGTACAAAAGAATTTTAGATTTCCAAACATTAGTTTTCCAAAAAACATGTTCCAGAAAAATGTTTGTATATCAGTAAAGAAAGCAGCATATTACGTATGAGACCACTTTTCAAAAAACAAAAAAACAAAAAAAAAAACCGTAATGAAGGCTGCTGGGTTTTGCTGCAAAAATAAGAAGTGCGTGTGACAAAGTCTCCAGAAGAACTGTGGCTGGTTGTGCAAGATGCTCAGCAAAACTTACAGCTCATTTCCTGATAAAACTGCACTAATTGTACTGGAGACTACTATTTAAGAAAAAAAAAGCAAAGGGTTGTCACGCCAAATATTGACTTTGTTTAATTTGTTAGTTTACTGCATGTTGTAGTATTTTTCTTTTTTTAAGTAGAAATATTTAATGTAATTATTTTTGAAGGCATCTTTACTGTACAGCATTTATTTGCATGTGCCAAAGATTTTTGCACAGTACTGTACCTTTCTGGAATTATGGTGTGAGCACAGGTGGGTCCACCAGCTGGCCATTTCTGCCTGATGCACCTCGGATGGTACCATTGTGCTGACTTCAGTGTCATCGGCTGGGAGCCACCCTTCACTGATGTTTTGCTCCTTTGAACCTGGATCTCAAGTTGGTGGAGCAGTGGTAGCTATCCCCACACCTTGTCCTTTATTTGGAACCAGATCCAAAAAACTCTTATGTTCTGTCTCCTCTGCCAGGTCACTATTTTTTTTTTCAGGCTTAAACATGTATAACTATAAATTAAAATAAAATGTTTTGATATCCATGGAAAATATGACATGATTTCAATGCTTTACCTGTCTCCAGATACTAATCTATGCCATATGGGAACTCCATATTGGAAGTGCTGCTTCAGTGCATTCCTGAGGAGCCGTCTGTTAGTGTCATTGGACATCAGGCTGAAAGTGGCTGATTTAGTGCTCAGTCCATTCTTTTGTGGAATTATTTATTGTTTAAAAGATTGTAAAAGACTATAAAAGAGAGAAAATCCTTTCACACATGCTCTCCACATGTCAAAAGCTTCTGTATAATCTACACAGATAAGAAAAAATATTTTACATTGAGTAATGTAGGCATAAACTAAAGGGCCTTAACACTGGAAAAAAAAAAAAATCTTCAAATAAAAATAGAACACTTGCGTTCAACAACTGCACAAGAATTATTAGGAAAATCTTTAATACCTGACAAACTGCTTAAGAATCTGGTAACATTATGTAGGAATGTGAGCATAGCTCGCCAATTGCTGATCAACTAGGGTGGTGCATGATTGGCCTCTGTTTTTCTCTATTTTTATTTAAACCATTCCTTGGAGAGAAAAACAAACAAAATAACAAAGAACCCCCAAAACAAATCAGACTGTTTGACCACATCAGGTTCTACTCCTGCCAGCCAAGAACAAGAAACTGAGGCTATCATGGGCACAAGCTCACCCAAACTGGACAGATAAAGATTAGAAAAAATCACCTGGGCCTTATGTCAGTGTTACCTTCTGGCTCTCCCTTTTAGTTGTGCTGTCGTAGCTAGTCTTGCCGGAGTCCCTGCTTGCACTCACACAAAGTACATTGTCCTTAACCATTACAGGACAATAAGCATACCTAATAATCTCTCCCCCTCCCTCTATCCAGCTACACGTTACTCCTGAGATACCAGTGATCCTGGCCCCTTCTGCTCTCCAGACCTGCCTGATCCATCTTGATGCCCTACTTATGTTGGAGTTCTCATCAATTGGAAGTAACATGCTGCTGCTGAGGATGGCATCCCTCTAAATATACTTGCAAATGTCTATCATGTAAACTGTATATCTCTCCATATATACATTAGTAAACTTGGTTAAAGTTAAAATTGTCAGTATATTTGAGTGAACTTGACACATCATTAACTTGGTAGATCTGAGCTCGATTCTTGGGATTGTTGAAACCCGTAGTGAAACTCAACAAGACACAAAGTAGAAAGTATTGGAGTAAAGAGACTTAAGCAGTCTCCCTTTTGTTTCTGTTTGAATTTTTCTTTTTTCCACAATGAAAAGGTTTGTTCATCATGTTACCTCACTGAGTTTTTTCTTGCCACTGTCTTCTCTGGCTTGCTTGTCTAAATAAATAAATAACAACAAACTTTGATGTTGGCTTGAGAAAGAAAGCAATCAGCCAGACAGTGTCTCAATACTTTTGGAGCTAGGTGGCATCCCGGTACTTTTGGAGCTAGGCGGTGTCCCAATACATATATAGCTAGACTGCGTTCCGATACTTTTATGCTTCAGGCCGTGTGCACTCAGGTGTGTGAGAGTTTTGACAGATAGAGCCAGGCTCTGAACATTCCCTCAGTGTAAGTGAATGGGAGTTTTTGGGAATTTTCATCATCTACAATGGGAATACCAGGAATCCGATCAGTTTGGAAAAATCAAGCCTGACCAGTGTCAACAGTCTGAAGGACTGTGCGGAGGTTCTTGGCAGTAGCTTGAAAGCTGAATGAGTTATTATTCAGAAATTCTTAATGCAAGTCAATTGAGTTGTGTTAGAAATGTTAAAACGTTCTAATATTATTACAGTGACACCTCAGAGACTTTTTAAAAGGTATATTAACGCATTGATAAAAATGCTCATTTTCTGAGCAGATGGAGGAATTCTTACCTTACTGTGTAATGAACCAGCAAAACTTTGAAAGGGACAGCTTATACAAAATATGTTGATGAGGTAAGCTCTGATGGTACAAAACTAAGACGTGGGCCTCTTTTTGTGAAGGTGCTGAAAATGTCACTGTTGGAAATACAGCTGCTTTCTTATAGGTCTATTCCGGCCACTGTCAGACACCATGACATTCATATGAAGACAGAGAATTTTAAAATTAGCTCTACATAAGTTACATTAAATTCCACTTTATAAAAATAGAAGAGTGAATTAATCAATTTGACCAAGTAAACATTTAGAAAACAAGACAGAAGACATCCTGAAATCTCAGTGGCTCTGTGGCTCCGTGACTGAGTATAACACCATTTTTTTGTAAATGGCAGCTTGTCCATACATCTTAAATTTCATTGCAATTGAGTGACCAATGGTTTTAAAAATGCTATTTGACAGATATAAGCCAATGTTCTAGTGATTTGTATGTCTTAATTGATTATATTTATTGACTTAGATATCCTTTCTATATTTTAATATTTGTGGTCATTTACACCTCACACTCCATAAGAATGTTGATGGGCACAGACCTGATGTATCTCACACACATCTAAACCTGCTCAAAACAACCTGCTGGACCAATGATCTTAAACTCAAATTCTGCTAAGGCTACATAAACAATTTTGTGAGCCTTTGAAGCAGCACAATCTAAGTCTATCCATTTTAAACATATAAATTTTTTTCTGTTGATTAACATCAATAACCTAGGTTAAGAATGACTAACAGAAACTATTCTGTATGAACTATTAGGCGATAAAATTTTTATTATACTGACCAAGGTTAAATATATATATATATATATATATATATATATAAAATCTGTTTTCCACATATCAAAATATATACAAAAAAAAGTTTTTAGAAAAACTCTTTCAGGATTATCTCTGCTTAGAACATACACATCCTTAGTCTCCCATGTCCCTTGTCTTTTGTGCCCCATCTATTTTTTTTTTTTAATTATCACAAAGAGACAACGATAGCTACAGACTTTCCAGGGCGACCATGGTCCAGAGTTAGAATTTATTTATTTAGGTGTCATGAAAATTAGTGTCTGTTGGTGATGGGTTACTTCTCCAGATTTACTGAGCGAGCCAAACTGACATCAACAGCAGCATTTGAAGTATCATTGCCAGAAATGGTATCCCATCAGAAGTCATAAGAATTCTGAGAGTTTTGGAAAATTTGTGGCACATTATGTGTGTTATCCCTTGTATGCAGAGGTTTTGACTCACGTCTCAGCCTCGTCAAGCTGCCACTGTTGGCCCCTTGAGCAAGGCCCTTAACCCTCTCTGCTCCAGGGGCACTGTATCATGACTCACTGTGTGCTCTGACCTCAGCTGAGATATGCAAAAAAAGAATTTCACTGTACTGTAATGTATATGTGACAAATAAAGGCTTCTTCTTCTAAAACAAATCACATAAAAGCCCAATTACTTAATGTAAACATAACCAGAACAGTAGAGCACAGACAAAAGGAATAATCAAACTCAGAAATAATAATGTTACAGATATAATGTACTTAACACACTTACAAACACCCTATTTCCAATATTATACTGTTCCTATAACAAAAACTACAATATTATTTATTTTGTTTGTAAAGCAGTTATGAACACCAAACACAAACACTATTTGGCCTTTACATGTGGTTTGCTTCTTACCTCGAGGGATGGTCATATCAGGTGACATGAAGGGGATCCACGTCTGCTCTATGCAGCTTCTTCAGTGGTGTCCCACAAGGCTTAATGAGGTCATATACTCACATGGGTTTTCATACCAATGCTATGCTGATGACACTCGGCTTATCTTCTCCTTTCCTACCTCGAACACTCATGTTTCTGCATAGATCTATGGCTGGATCTCTCATCATGGTTGGCTGCTGAAACTAATTCCCTGCAAGATTGAGCTGCTGGACATCCCTGAAGATGCATCCTCATGCAAAGATCTTGTGATGTCAGAGCTCACTATCTGTCACTGCATGCAACCCTGGGGTAGTTCTGGACAACCAACTATCATTCTAGTCTTACTTCGCTAAACTGATTTACTCATGCAGGTTTCTCTTCTACATCAGAAGGACCAGCTATTTCTGTCCACAGAGGCCACTCAGGTGCTTGTTCCCTTGTCATTTCGAGACTGGACTACTGCAACTCACTCCTGGCAGGTCTGTCCTTGAATGGCATACCTGCAACAGACCCAGAATGCAGATACACAGTACGATTTCAACTTCTCCCACACTGTGTAGCAACCCCTGGTCTACATCACTCTCCAAAGCTCAACTGGACCCACCATCCCTGAAGGTACAAGTAAGATATGCATCAAGACAAATCTCTGTCCTGGTAACCAGGTGGTTGAATTAACTTCCCTTGGCTGTCCAAACAGCTGAGTCACTAACTGTCTTAGAATGAAAACTATAGACCTAGCTCTTCATCAACCACTTAAATTAGCACTTACAGTTGTAAGCAAACCTTTGGGCACCCCTGGCCAATCACACATTTAATTGTTTGACATGAAAATAAGTAAACATAAACTCTGCAGCAAACAATTATTAATGCAAATATTAATGCACAGTTACTTTGTATTTGTTTAACTTAAATACAAAAAATATAAATTGTTATTTGAAAAATTGTTTGCAGACCTACAGTATATATTGTGATATATCTATTGTCAGAGAAATCTATTGTCGATATGAATTGTGATGTGATATTTTTTCATTGTCCATACCTATCTGGAAGGATTGTTCATTAGCTGATTAATTGAATAAATAGGTATTATTATTATTATTATTATTTTTATTTTTATTATTATTATTATTATAAAACGACTATTATTGTTTTTAGACAATGAGTGTGTTGGTGTCTAACAGGATTTTAAAATGCTATGACTTTACTTCTGTGCATATTTAAGTTCGAGAAGACTTATAGTCTCCACAACTTCATTTATTAGAGAATGTCAAAATGTGACCATGTGAAGGGTTTTCCCAGGCTGACATACGTGTACTGTATACAGCATACAGAACTTTTCCCAACAAAATTCTCTCTCTCTCTCTCTCTCTCTCTCTCTCTCTCTCTCTCTCTCTCTCTCTCTCTCTCTCTCAGATTCTATGCATTCCTTTAAGTTTGGTCATGCATTGAGTGGAGCCCTGACTTTCCCAAAGCTGATATTAATAACACAGTCCATTGTGATACAGTTATTTTCATGGAAGCCTAGGAGGAAGTCATGTGATTTTAATTAGTCCCTGGGGCTAGCAAGGTCTCCATTAACCACGTTGTTTTAACTCACACAGCCATCCATGAACTGGAAAAGCTGAGGAAGTAGCAATCGCTGTGGCTGGGTGGGTGTCTTTATTTGAAGCTATTTTGAGCACCTTTTGTTAATGGGTTTCAGTTTTCAAAACATTTTCTCTTTTGTCTTTTGCCTTTAACCATGAGCATTAAAAATGTGAATAGTAATCAACTGGTATATTGACTTTCGGATCTGCTTCCTAATACCATGTCAAATGTCTGAGAGGAGTAAATATATGATTATAATCAAATAAAATCATATTGACCTATCAGAGTGCACTCCTCATTTTTTAAGAATATCTGATCTTGGAACCATCATATCAAAAACACTAATACATTTAAATTGTCAGATGGGTTGCTACATAAACACGTGGCTGAAAAAGACTCTATCTCATAACTCTTATAATATTTGCATTCATGGCTTGCCTTTACTGCTCTGCTTATTCAAAGGGAAAGTGCAGAATTGTGCCAAGCTCTTTATTACATCTTTCAGAAATATGCCAGTGAGGCAATCGTATGCATTTATGGAAACTCTGCAGTGTTAACTGATTTGCATTAGCAAAGTGTGATTATACTGATATATATAATTGATATTTATACTCGTGGATGTCATACAATAGCTGTGATTTTCCAACAGTATAAGGGTCAACATGGGGTCATAGCAAGATCATAGTCATCCGTTAATGCTTAAAAAGACATAAATGAAACATAAAAGAATAAAAGGATATTGTGTATAGCTGTTAAGGTATTTTTTTATAAGGTATTTTTGCCACAAAAGAAAAATCCCTTGTGTGTTGCCATACAGCCTACACATTTATCATTCAAGCTGGTGCAATTTATTTACTATTTACTCATGATGGCCAAAAATATGCACTATTTTTACAAATAATGTAAGTTTTGGCCATTTAAAAACACAGACATCAACTCAATGATACTAAACATTTCCTCCCCAATTCACAGCAAAAAAAATCTACGGATTATATAGGGATTCTAAACTGTAGCTCTGATATGGATTATGACTGTGAAAAACTGCTCAAATGTTCTCCAAATGTTTTACACAGGTTTAAGCAAGGCCACATCTGCATGTTGCCCCTAAAAAGCAACATAAATTTCCTCACATTTGCCTTATGAATGTCAGCTCCATGTTGTGTCCCATGTTACACAAATACTCACCACACATGTTAAAGCTGCACATGCAGCAGGACTTGGGTTGGGGCCTCAGTTTGACCGTCACATTAAACTGACACACCCTGCTGCTGGGGCCAGATCAGGCCTGGGCAGAAGGAAAATAGAAGATCCATATTGAGGCCTGTGACATGCTGGCCTTCCCCTTATTCCCCAGTTGCCTGGAGCAGCCGGCCTGGACTGGAGCACACATTAACTGAAACAGGTGCAAAAAAGAAGGCTTGTTTTTTCTTTATCAGCTCCTTCGGAAATCATAAAGCAAAAATATTGCTGGGAGACAGTTTTTCAGGCTGCCCTGTGAGCAAACTGAGAGGGGAAATGGATCAACGTGTGGCCACTGAGAACAGTAAATCAACAGGCAAAAGGAGAGCTGAATGTACTTTAGAGACCCCTGGGATCCAACCCAAGGCCAGGGCCTCTGTCAGTCATGGTCTAGTGTTAATGTCAAAGCCAGCTGGGTCTGGCAGCTTAAGGATGGGTGGAAATGATTGAGCTGTCTTTGTCAATTGCTGCAGCTCTAGTAGAGGCCATCATGTTATAAGCAGGAGGCCTTGATTAAGAGATGATGTAAATAGAAGAGAGAGACTTCACAAATGCTATTCTATCCTACTCTATGCTAGGAATACTACTGTAGATTTTATTTTCAGCTGTTCTGTTGCTTTAGAAATGTAACAGTCATGTAAACATTCCAGACATGGTGTAATGCTAACTTTTATTCTTTTTTTTTTTTTAATTGACACAAAGTTCACCTTAGCTCCTGTAGTCACATTAATCAGTATCAATCCCTGCCATATTGCATAAAGTAAAATGTAAGACTGCCAATTTACATGCAGATGCACAAACAAATACACCCTGTATACCACTCATGCTTCATAGAAAAGTGTATCTGTGTATCATATTTGCCAGTATAACCATATGCTGTGTTTAAAATATATTATTTTCATCCCTTATGAATAAAACTAGGCTAAAGGTGCTTTAATTTGTGTCTCTTTTATGAGCGTGTACTATTGACCTTTTTACAATGAAAAGCATTACTGCATAAGCATATTTAAAAGTTGAATTTCTACCATTTTGTGCACCAATGCATTTGAGAATATTAGGAATGTAACCAAATATGAATTATTAGGATTAAACACATAATGCAAATCAAAGTTTCAGACTAGGTGTGTGCATTGCAGGATGAACAAGAAAAGTTGCACAAGTACAAGGATTTACTTTATTTTGGAGCTTACAGCAGCTCATGGAAGATTGTGGGGAGGGTTGCCAGGTTTCTCATTGCAAAATTCCCACCCTAAACACAACTCAAAACCCCCCCCCAAAAATCGCATGTTAGTGCTTAGAAAATATGGCATAGAAAAAGCTAGATAGCTCCATCTAGCTCACAGAGAACACATGATGTGCATAGGGCAGCATATCTCTGCAGGATCTCCAAAAATCACTTGTCATTTAAAAAAAAAATCTTTCTGGAAAATCATACCACGCCCAGTTTGACACTGCGAGTACATTTACAGTTTACTATATACAGTTATATAGTATATTCTGATTGCATGTCCAGCACATTTTTCTGATCTTTCTGGAATGTAACAAAGACAAAAATAAAAGTAAAACTGGTAAAACATTGTAAATAACAGCCTATGGCTGCTTTGAAACATAAGCTAACAAGAAGTTAGCTTGCTTAGTCAGTCACATTAGATAGAAGATAAGAACACTTGCCAGAAGTTTCCACATGCCATTTGGTTCAGGAGATTTTTTTTAAATATAATTTGTGAATGAAAAATTACTTATTTTTTGTGTGTTGTAAATTTTTTATTAATCGGCATGTTGCAAGCCTTTCATAATAAACAAAGAAATTATTTGTTCGAATTGTATGAAAATTATTCAGAGATGTCATGGATGACACGGAAAGACAAGTAAAATTGTTATAGTAGTAGATAGTCATGTCTTTCTTACTTTAAGGAAAATATAAAAATCGTCCACTCAAGCTTTTCAAAATTTTCTCTACCCTGAATCTCAGTACAGTATCATTCCTTAATCACAAGGCCTCCTTTGCCCCTATTCTTAGATATCTGAATGTAAATGTATCTGAAAACATATTCAAATACTAGACTGCTCTTATTAAGCTTTAAAATCATTATCTTATCTTTTAATATTCATATCCAACTTCACTCAGTTTCACTCCATAAAATATATTATCCTTTTGGTACACTTCAAACAACACTGTTTTGACTGTCTCTAGGCCCACAATGCTGTTTTGAAGAGACTATTCTGACTGTTTAGGATTGATCTTTTTTTTCTTTTCAAAATACTATGGGTGGCAACTTGGAAATTCCAAAAAATGGTCAACATACAAATGTGAATGTATACTGTGATAAATATCAGTATCGAATGATATGAAAAAAATATTGTGAAAATATTTTTGGCCATATTGCCCAGCCCTAATGTTGCCTGCAGAATTTCTGTTTTTAAATAATTTTTTTTACTTAATATTTTTTCAACACTGGTGTTACTCACTGCAGCAAAGCATCCTTCTCAATGTACTAGCAAGCCATTTTTCCTACTACCAAGCCTGCTTTTTCTCAGAGAACAAGTAGCTCAAGCCAACATGTCCAACTAGAAATAAATTGAATCCTTACTGTGCTCAAGTGGTGTATAATACAACATTTTAAACTAAACTTTTATGTGAAATCAGGTTTTCTTTCAGTCACTTGTTTACTACAATTCATGTATTTAATGCATCCTGCAATTAAAACTAGTTCTTAGTGAACCTGCAGGTGATCTTGGCTGGCATCCATGTGAAGCACACACCACACAGCGATTCCCATAATACACAAGTGGATATCATACCCCCCAAAAATAAAAATAATAATTTGACCTGCAGACCAACTGCAAACAGTCAAATTCCCTTATTTTGCTCAATGTAATTGTCTTCATTCCTGTGAGGGAAAACATTGGTATACAAGTCAAATACAAGGGGCTCTGTTTTTGCTGGTTAATTTTTATCTTTTGGTTTGAAAATCTGTGTGTTACCAATCTTGGAGGTAGCACTTCCAAGACAGAAAAGCAGCTCGGCTAGCTATTGCCAAGGGGCGTTATCTTTTGCTATTCTATGGCTAATTTGCACTATTCTATCTCAAAATGCATATGCAGACATTTCATATGATTGAGACACCCTGCTGGACATTGGTGAAAAGGTGCAAAGAATTTTCATTCAGCCTACCAGATCTAGACTTTGTCAGCTTGTCCACTGTTTTCCCTAAAGATGCAGGTGCAGGCTTTGTGTCGATAGCATGTCCTGGGTGAACATAACACAAGTGGAGTAAGAGAGAATGCCTCTATGCTAGGCTAAGGACACAGCCTCATAGCCTACCCCTGTCCAGTCTGCTACTTGCAAATATATGCTCTCTGAACAAATAACTGGACAAACTGAGACCCTGACTCACAACACAACATGAAATAAGGCACTGTAACATTTTTTATCTTCACAGAAAATTGGCTTCATGACAATATACCATATTCTGCAATCCAGCAAAACTGATTTACCATTTTCATTCTGAACAGCTGGTAAATGGTGCACTTATATAGCGCTTTACACTTTGTCTCATTCACCCATTCACACACCAATGGTAGCAGAGCTGCCATGCAAGGTGCTAACTTGCCATCAGGAGCAACTTGCGGTTCAGTGTCTTGCCCAAGGACACTTCGGCAAGCACGCCAGGAACCGAACCGCCAACCCTACAATTAGTGGACAACCCGCTCTACCAACTGAGCCACAGCCGCCCATATGCAGCACAGCTGCATAACTAAAAACAAAAGGATGGGACAACTGCATGTTTGAAACAACATGGTGCACAAACCCAGCAAATATTGCTTACTACTGTTCACCTGATTTGGAATTCTTAAGGATTCTCCCAAGAGAATTCACCAACATCATTGTTGTGGCTGTGAGTTCCTTCACAGGGAGACAAAATAAGCTAAAACATTAGCAAACAACTGGCACACCACCCAAAAGCAGCAATCATTGTTGCTGAGGACTTTACTCAGCAAATGCCACCTCAGCCACCACACAGGACCACACCCTCTCACAGTCTACAGATGAGGTAAGACAGAGATCTTTAATATGTCCCTGGTCCTGGCTACTGTCCCCACCTGCTTTAAGGCTACAACCATAAACCTTAGTGCAAAAACAACCACTATCACAACCTTCAATTGCTATTATGCCAGTCATAATAAAATGCTTTGAGAGACTGATCATGGCTCACATCCAGTCTAGCCTCCCACCCACACTAGACCCATATCAGTTTGCCTACTAAGCAAACAGGTTCATAGAAGATACAGGCTCTCAAAGCATCCATACAGCATTCATCCACCCTGACAAAAAAGGCAAATTATGTCAGAATGCTGTTTCTGGACTTCAGCTCAGCATTTACTGTAATACCATCATATATCATATACAATCATCCCCTTAAAGCTGTTGTCAAAGATCAAGACTCTAGACCCCAGTGATAAAAACATCATTGTCTGGATGCAGATGTATCCTCCAATGCCTTGAGCAACTCATCACCTGGGCCTGGATGAGTTTCAAGCCAGAGAAGTCCAGGTCCCTGGTTGTGAGGAAGGGGAAAGTAACTGACCAGTTCTGTTTCTCCATAACAGACATCCAGATCTTGTCAGAACCCTGCTGGTCTATGAAGTCCCACTGTCAAGGGATTTGAGACAAAGATCAATTACTTCCTGTGCAAGCGGCTGGGCCTACCACAAAGTCTATCACAAAGCACTTGTATGGGAACACGAACAAGCTTCAGCTCCCTTTCAGCAGTCTGTAAGAGACTTCATGGTTACTTGGACAAGAGACTGACATCAGAGTCTCCTCATTAAGGTTTGATGTGATCTATGGAAGAAAGTGGGCATAGGATACCATCAACCAAGCCGAATCACAATTGCAGCACAGTGTGCTAGTGGGGTCTGTGGCATCTGGATGGGCAGGGCTGAGTAATACTTCAAGACTGCACTACAATCAAGCCAGAGGGAAGGAGCGATGTCAGCTGATCCAGTAGGAGCTTCAAGTAGAGGTGAAGGAACTTTGCCCCAGCAAGATGGTGGCGATGTGGCAAGATGGTGTGTGGACCAAATGGGAGCAAGCACATAGCCCTGGGGTGTGATGGTGTTGAGTGTGATGGTGATGGGGCTGTTGCATCCAACCTGAACAATCTGTCATCTTTTAATCAGGAAATCCAGGATCAAATTGCAGAGGGAAGCCCGGTAGGTTCAGCTTTGTGGTCAGTTTCCATGGGACTATTGTATTGAAGGCTGAAGTCAATGAACAGCATTCTGTTCGGTTCTTGTCAAGGTGGGACAAGGTTAGGTTTAAGGCTGTAGATTTGTTAGCATTGTTAATTTGAGCAATATGCAAACTAGTAAAGAGCATATGGAGGGAAATAAGTATTGAATGCGGCAGCATTTTTTTCAGTAAATATATTTCCAATGAGGCTATTCACATGAAATGTTCACCAGACATCAGTAATATATCAAGAAATCTGGATATATAAAGAAATCACAACATTTGAAGTCCATAAATAAAGTTATGTGTAATATAGTGGAATGACACAGGAAAAAAGTATTGAACACGCTAAGAAAAAGCAGTTGTAAAAAAAGCAGTGGATTAGTAAATTGATGGTCTATAAAAAGGCTTTTCATTACCTAGGTGTCACACAAGAAACATCTCCCCAGCTCTCCCAAGACCTTCGCAACCTTATTGTTGCAAAACATATATTGATGGAATCGAATACAGATGTATTTCAAAACTTCTCAATCTTCCAGTAAGCACCATTGGGGCCATTATCTGCAAGTGGAAGCAACATCACTCTGTCATCAACCGGCCACGCACACAAGCTCTTTGCAAGATTTCTGACCAGGGAGTCAGAAGAACAGTCAGAAGAGTAGCCCAAGAAACAAGGACCACTCAGAAAGAGCTCCAGAAACACTTGGAGGCAGCAGGTGCCAGCGTCATAGAGAAAACAATAGGCAATGCACTCCACTGCTCACACTCACCCAGCAAGACTCTGTTACTAAAGAAAATGCATGTTGAAGCTCGTTAAAAGTTTGCTGCAACTTATTTGGACAAGCCTATGAAATACTGGGAGAGTGTAGTCTGGTCAGATGAGAGCAGAATTTAACTTTTTGCCTGTCATACTACACATCATGTTTGGAGAAGAAATGTCACTGCACATCACCCTAAAAACACTACACCAACAGTGAAGTTTGGAGGTGGAAGCATCATGGTGTGGGG
>JANDJT010000102.1:28322489-28332974 GCA_024331685.1 Stegophilus panzeri | reverse complement strand
AAAGCTGCTTTGAGACAATGTCTATTGTAAAAAGCGCTATACAAATAAAATTGAATTGAATTGAATTGAATTGAATGATCCCAACAACTATGGGTGAATTACTTCAACAGCTGCTGCACTGCACAATATAGTTTTACACCTCCTCTTTTGACTGCAGAACTAAGAAGAACTTCACTGCAGCAATATTATACTTCTCTGCAATAACCAGCAATACTCACTATGACAGCATAACTAAAAGGGAGAGCCAGAAGGTAACACAGACATGAGGGGACATAAAGCGGCCAACCACACCACCATCAACAAATCTGAGTGAATGCGTGAAAGTCCGAATGCAACAGCATCCAAACATCCCAGTTTATTAATCACTCATGCCCATGTGCAGAACTAGAACCCTCTAGTTCTGCACCTTTACCAAAGAAAAAAACTATTAACAAAAGGCTTGGCTAGACAAATATGTTTTCAGTCTAGACTTAAACACTGAGACGTTAACACTAATTGAAGGCTGTTCCATAACTGTGGGGCTTTGTAAGAGAAAGCTCTGTCCCCGATGTAGCCTTCACTATTCAAGGTACCAACAAAGAGCCTGCACCTTTTGATTGAAGTAGGGGTGTCAGAGCATAAAAGACCAGAATTTCTCACAGATACTGCGGCATGGACCATTCAGTACTTTATAAGTCAAAAGTACCATTTTATAATCAATGTGAAATTTGATTAGGAGCCAGTGCAGTGTGGATAAGATAGGAGTGATGTGTTCTAGTTTTTCTGCATCATGTAGTGACATTATATTTCTATCTTAGCAATATTTCTGAGATGAAAGAAGGCTATCCTAGTATTATTATCTACCTGAGCTTGAAAGACTGGAGTCAATAATGAAACCAAGGGATTTTAATGCTGCACATGATGTCCATCCAGAGTTACTATGTAATCAAAAAGCTTACTTCTAACTGCATATAGTCCTAGTGCAAGTACTTCTGTCTTGTCAAAATTAAGTAGAAAGAAGTTAATAAGCATCTAGTGTCTAATGTCCTTTACACATTTATCAACTTTATTAACCCGGTGTCTCTCATCTGGCTTTGCTGAAACACACAACTGTGTGTCATCAGCATAACAGTGAAAACTAATACCATATTTATGAATAGTTTTACCCATAAGTAGCATATATAAATAAAAAAAAGAGTGGGCCTAAAACAGAACCTTGTGGAAGACCAAACTTTACCTTAGTATGCATAGAGAAGTCACCATATATACAAATTACATGATTTTGCATGATTTTGTATACTACAAACTGATTACGATCAGTCCAAATAGACGTGAGCCAGAAGAGGGCCATTCCCTTAATTCCAACAATATTTTCTAGTCAATCAAGGAGAATAGTATGATCAACAGTGTCAAAAGTTGCACTAAATCCTGAATGATAGGCCTAAATCCTGAATGATAGAGTTCATGAATGTTATACCTATGTAGGTATGGGCATATGCTATAGAACAGCTGTGCTATAACCTTTTCTAGGATCCTGGAGATCAAAATTTTCAAATGATGATCAAATAATCAAAATTATGTGATTGAATTCCAGCTGTTACAGTTATGGTACATGCATTGACCCTTATATATAAAATAATAGCCAATTAAATACCCATGTCTCTCTTATTCATATGGCCCAGTCTTAAAATTAATGCTAGGTTTAATAAGGTGGCCATGGACAGAAATGCACCCGACCAGTATATAAAGGATAGAAAATATACCAGTGTGTGAATTCACAATGCAATGTAAAAAAACAAAAACAAAACTAAGGTGGTCACTGTTCTCAATTTAACAGTTCTTCCAGAATAAGGACAAAACCTTTAACAACATACCTAACCATATAACTGCATGACACTAAGTTGCAGGTATTCCTTGCACATATGTACTTTGTTGTTTTAGTAAATGTAAAATGTAAAGTAAATATTGGTGTACAGCAGGGCCATTTTTGCAGGGACTTTTTTTGGTGGTGCAGTCAAAATGTCCAGATGGGCATCTTTTAATATATGTGTACATAATGAAGAACTGCAGGCTTCCTGCTCAATGTTACTTTTCATTTTTGCACTGCCAGCCACAAGGACACTGGGATATCAAAAGGCAAAACCATGCTCAAAGCAAGCTAGGAGTCAGGCAATTGGCAAACAGGCATAAACAAGATCTCTAACACAATATTTCGCGTCGAACAAAGACACACGAGGGAGACATCCAATAATGTGATGGGGCGGAGACAAGACATAAACCATAACAAAACACACGTGTAGAACATAAACAAAGTCAATGTCAATGAAAACCCAGAAGCATGCACTGTGGCGCTTCAGGCAGTTCATGTGCACTGCTTGCTGAGTGTGAGGGAAATCCGTGATAGATGTGACGGAGTCCCCCGCCAAGGGCGCTTCTTCTGGAGTGCCGAAAAAAACACTTTCCCCCCGGCGGTCCTGGCCCTCTGGGCAAAATATCCAAACAACCTCTCAGGTCCCACGGCAGGCTTTGTTCAACAATTAGTTGGTTCCTTGAGGAGCAGACATCAGGCTGGGGCAGGCTCTCCAGGGTCGTTAGGCAGGAACCAGGCTTGGGAAGCTTTGTTGTTAGCTTCAGACATTAGCAGAACTTGGTAGGCCTTTTTGTTGGCCTCAGGCATGAGCTGAGCTTGATGGGATATCCCGTTGGCCTCAGTCATGAGCAGAGGGAGACCAACTCGTGGGTCTCAGGCTGGAGCTCTGTAGATGAGGTCACTAAGTTAACCTCCGGCTGGAGCTCTACAGGGGAGACCACCTCATTGGTCTCAGGCTGGAGCTCTGGAGATGAGGTCGCCACGTTGACCTCCGGCTGGAGCTCTGCTGGGCAGACGACCTCCTGGGTCTCATGCTGGAGCTCTGGAGCTGAAGTCACCACATTGACCTCTGGCTGAAGGTCTGCAGGAAAGACCACCTCATGGGTCTCAGGCTGGAGCTCTGGATATGAGGTCGCCACGTTGACCTCCGGCTGGAGCTCTGCAGGGAAGACCACCTTGTGGGTCTTGGGCTGGAGCTCTGGAGTTGAGGTCGCCAGGTTGAGTTCCAGCTGGAGCTCTGCAGGGAAGAAGACCTCATGGGAGTCATTCTGGAGCTCTGGAGCTGAGGTTGCCACGTTGACCTCTGGCTGAAGCTCTACAGGAGAGACCTCCTCGTAGGTCTCAGGCTGGAGCTCTGGAGATGAGGTCACCACATTGACCTCCGGCTGGAGTTCTACAGGAGAGGCTGCCTCATGGGTCTCTGGCTGGAGCTCTGGAGTTGAGGTCACCACATTGACCTCCAGCTGGCACTCTACAGGAGAGACCAACTCGTGGGTCTCAGGCTGGTGCTCTGTAGTTGTGGAGGCCACCCTGTCAGCCTGGGCCTGGAGCTGAGCTGTGGAGGCCACCCTGTTGACCTGCTCATAATAGGTGGGGAATGGCAGAACAGGCTCGCTCCTCATACTGGTCCCCCCCAAAAGTTCATCCAGGTTGTAGGTGTACTCTGGACTGCCAGACTCCCTTATAAATAGTCCCACAAATTGAGTTACCTTGTTGAGTCTACTGGACCCTGTACTTGCCAGATGCTCTGCCCACTGGCGGGCTGGGCCAAAGAACTGGGATAAAATGAACACTAGCCATACCCTCTTATCCGGCTTGGGGTTTGCCAGGCTCGAAAAATATAACTAGCAATTGAACAGAAAAATACTCAGGGTAGCCAAAAAATCCATCATAAGGATCTGGGTGATCCATGGCAACCCACTGAGGAAACTTGATTGAGTTGAATACTGGCACAGTTTTCCTTCCTTCATTCCTTCCATCTCCTTCGCTTTCCTGCTGCACCCATGTTGTAGGCAAAGTATTCTGTCATGTAACGAGTTTAGGAGACGGATGCAGATGCAGTTAATGCTTTTATTTAAGAGACAGGCAGACAAATCCAAATCAAAAGACAAAACTGTGGTCAAAAACAAGTGAGGAGTCAGGCGATCGCCAAACGGGCATAAACTGGGCTAGGCAAGAATCGTGAAATGCTAGGCTATAAACAAGATCAAAAACCAAACAACGAACTGAGGATCAAAGGGCTTGGTACGGTATAAACTCTAACACGATACTCTGCGTCAAACAAAGACACACGAGGGGTTTAAATAAGAAATCAAAATTAAAACATAAACAGCTGTGAGTAGTAATGACACGTGAGGGAGATGACATCCAATAATGTGACAGAGGCGGAGACAAGATATAAACCATAACAAAACACCATAAGTGTAAATCAAATAAACAAAGTAAACAAAAGTCAATGTCAATGAAAACCTGGAAGTGCGTGCTGTCACACTTCGGGCAGTTCATGCGCACTGCTCAGTGCGAGGGAAATCCGTGATAGACGTGACAGCCATATACTGCTAAGCCAAGCGTGTCAGCTCAAATTCTGCACAGGCCATATATTGCCCAACCCCAAAGGGCCATAATCTAAGGCAACTAAAAAAACTTATTTAACATATTCTATTGATTAGCACCAATAATCTAGGCTCTGAAATTAAAATTTCTATGAAAAAGAAGAGCTAACAAAATAATTTAATTATATGCACTATTGGTTGATAACATTTATGATACTGATTAAAGTTTTTTTTTTTTTTAATGAATGCATTCCTCTGTTTAGCTATGCTATGGTGAGAACAGGATTAACCAGTTGGGATCATGTAAGCTGAAGTAGCCTGCTGGAGGTTTACTGCAGTAAGAGAAAAAATAGATCAGTATTTACAAGAGGTAATATATAATGTCCTTCTATTATTAACATGCAATTTTAATCATTTTCAGTGGAACTGTTGTAAATATATTTTATCACAACTTTATTAATATGGCAAGATTGCTTAATGGTATATTATTAATAATTATGTTTTTTATTATATGTCCTCATCACACTGAACGTCATTCCTTATGTCAAATATTGCTGTATCGTTATTAGATGTAAGTGTGACTTGTATCAAACACCACCACATGTTCAGTCACATGACTCATACATAGTCACTGTCTCAGTAATTCTAACTGCACACACTTGTTTCCAGTCACTGAGTCTACTTTAAATACCCTGTCTCCTTTAAATAGAAGTTTTACTTCTAGTTTTTCTAGTGACTTTGATTTTGGATTTGCCATTCTGGTTTGTTTGCTCTGTGGATTTTAATAAATCTCTGTGTTTGCATTCAACTCTATGCATGATTCGTGACAGCATATCATTACAACATCATCTGGATATGCTAGCATTATGTTTGACTAGTGTTTGCTTATTGGTCAGTGGAGCCAGGGAAAAGTTTACTTCTGTGCTAGCTAAACTGGTTTGTTCTTTGCAGTTGCACAATGATGAAATGAACTTTTTAATTTACCAGAGAGTGTATGTTCTTTTACTATTCATATTAGCCTGTCACAATGAGAGTTACCAAGTTATTTTTGGGTCATAAGACAGTGGTAATAATAATAATAATAATAATAATAATAATAATAATAATATCTTCCTGGGGTGGCGTAGAGGTGGCCACTTAGCTATGCTCCTGCACACTTTAGTACGGAGCTTAGTATTACAGATCTTATCTAGCACATTATAAGCTGTTTTGCACATGAGTTTGTAAGATGACAAAGATGATTCAATCTAACACCAAAAGAGATTCATAAATCTTGTGGTACAGATTTCTACAACTTCTGTTATATTCTAACAACAGTTCACTTAATCAAATATTGTCAACAAAAGCTGGATTATGGCACAAGCCTCACTGCGGAGCAAAAAAAAAGGTATAGTGCCTGTATGTGTATCACCCATGCTCTCTAGCGCAGACGGTGAGGCACAACAGTAAAGGGCTACTTTACAGAGGGGTTAAACATAGTTTATTTGTTACTCAATCAAATCCATACAGAGTTCAGGATTGATCCAGGGACCCTGGAACTGTGAGGCAGCAATGCTACTACTATTAAATATTATAAACATCAAAGTTTATATCTACTTAATTATATAAAAAAAATCTAGTTAATTTACCTATACTAAGAAAATAATAATATATGGGTAATGTCCTAGGGGTTGTCAGTTGTCATGAATATGGTCCTATTCTACATTTCAAAGCCTGAAGATTTTAGCAAAACATATACAGTAGTCATGGCCTGGGTTTGGGGTATTGGCCTGCACTCGATTAGCCATTATGACAGTTGGTTTCATATTATTTTATATTATATATTGGTCAGCATATCATTACTAAAAAAACCTAATTTGTCTACCTTGGTAACATATAAAAGAAAATCAAGCATTTCGCTTTTTGGGCCATTCTGTATGAAAGCAAATGTCATATAATATATTATTAAGTTATTAACACATTTGTGGTTTGTTTTTGAGTGTTGCAACTGTTATGATATTATATCTTTACATTTAACGGGCTGCCGATGATGTTGCAAGGTATTCTTAACAAGAACTGAAACCCCTCATTTTAGATTAGGCAGCTGGCTATGTCTTAGTTTCTCACTGTGTAAAAACGGTTGTTACTTCCTTAAATTTGGTACAGACCCACATGTAAAAAAAAAAGGGGGTGTGGGTTCCTCTTGAAAACAGTGAAATCCTCTTGAAATCAGATCTCTCTGCATGCTATCTGTACATGAACGTGGGGAACTTTATAAAATCACAAGAATTGGCCTTATGCACTACAATTCTGATGACCAAAACCACAGTGATTGTTCAATCTGTTCTCCAAATAACTGTATTATTACTACCGTAGAAGACAAACTTCCTTAGTCTGGAAATGACACATTGTCACTACTTCCTGTTTTGTTATCTTGGCTTAAAGAACTTTGTACATTGATTACTATATGCATACATACTACTTTCAAATAAAAGATGCATATTTGTGAATAATGGCATTATATTTTGTAGTCCTTTGAACTGCTTACACTAATTTTTATGCACACAACTGCAATGACCCATTATAGTGCAATGGGTCATTCCACTATAAAAAAAGAAGCCAATAATGCCTAACACAGTTTAACAAAGGGTAATTGATTATAATCTGACTTTAATGGTGTTGATTGTAGAGCCACACTTACTTATATCTTATATTATACCACTAGACATGCACACAGTAAAATTAACAATATTTTAGATTAAAATATTTGTAGTAATATGACACATAAAAGGAAGATACATTCACTAAATGCATTATAAATCAGTTGACAGTTTTGTGCACTAAGAACTTTTAGTCATGTCTGGTAATCATTTTAGCAGATGGTCAATGACATATTTCAACAGTCTTGCCAAGAAAGTAACATAATCTCACATCCCGTAGGCAAAATGATCATTTATGAGTGTTTTAAAAGCACTAATGCTACCAGAACTAATACAGTGAGATAACAGAAATAAATAATAAACAAAACAGTGCCACTTTTAGTTATAACAAATCTTGTAAATGAGGGATTTTGGAAAAACCCAAACTGGACTCTCATTTTCCCTATGAGCCTTGATAAGATACAGTTATGATTCAAATTTGAAAATAAGAACACATACAGAGGCATTGGAAATGTTTATTATATTGCTTTTTAGGTTGTAAAGAGGCTGTTAACTTGGCATACTGTAGGCACATTATGTAAATATAATTATAGATTAGATTTTCACTTTGATCAGTATTTGTCATCCTATATGCATGAAATGCTATATGTCCAGTTATCCTTTCCCCAGGTCCACTTTTAATAATACACTAATCCTTTAGCTCACATAGTCCCTAATATATCCTGTATATGTATACATAATATATCTTATATGTACTTATGGCTCTAAACTGTACAGTGAAGGGGAAAATGTTCTGTAATAAGAAGAGATGTAGTTGTGTCTATGTGAATTAATGTGTATATACCACTGCACCCTGTGAAAGGATCTGAGAGCCCTTTATCACCTTCCTGAACTACTGAGGAAAAATAATGCCCCCTCTGTTATTCTCATTATGACCATGGTAAGTGAGGCAAAGGGGATATCCTGTTGGAGAGACCAACACATTTATCGTCCTCATGGTGGTTTGGGGTGACTCAAGATTTACAAAATGTTCCACTGGCTTCCACTTACCTCTTTACAATATTCCAAATATAGAGTAATGGGCCTTAGATCCTCTGTTATTTCAGAAAACACAGACCTCTAAAAAGAGTGCCAACTGGCAAAATTGTGGGCCAAGCCCCAGAGAAGCCTCCTTTGGGAGTGTTCTCATCACTCCTGAAAACTGGAATTTAAATTTTTATTGATGTGCAGATGACTTATGAAGTCACATGCTCTAAGGCCCACTTATGCACAAATGTCTGTCATTACAATAAATAAATGTTTATAGATATTGCTCTCTAAAGAGAACAGTCATAGTCGTTAAAGATTCTAGCTGGCCAGCTCTGGGCTGTATAGAATGTAGGGTTTTTTTTTATTTCTTTTTTCCCCCATGCCTCAGACATTCATATTTGTCAAGAAAACAACACATATTAGAACATAATTTTATTTATAACATGATTTCATTTTGTGTGCTAGAAATAAAATAGGTTCTTACAAAGGCAACACAGTGGTATGCAAAGCTAAATGACACCAGGAAGACCATCTTATACTGATCATGCACAATTATCCTGTAGCTTTCCACAGCATGTAACTGACAATTTAAATGTTTTAATGGCTTAAACCTTGAATCAATTCATCAATACATTAAAATAGGCACAGACAGAGGCAAAGCTATAAGGCACTAAAAGTCCTATTGATATTGACATAGGCCCGATATTTTTAATAGCCTATGAAAAAGTTATTTATAGCAAAATGGACCTCAATATACCTTTTAGTGGATATGCCAATCGCAAAAATATTTTGGACATTTAGTGGCTATTAAACAACACAATTAGCCTTTGTTAGCAAGCAAGTATGATATGATAGCTGTTAGCTAATGCAGAACAAAATTAAATGCCAATAGCATGACTAAGTGTAAGACATTTCAATGGGAAGTTACAGCTAGAGGTTGCAATTTAGGGTTTTTCTAAGATGAAACCTCTGGCACATTAAAATTATTATCAGATAGCCTGAAACTGGTGCAAGTGTTCATGTGATGTGCTCCCATGGTGCGCAATGGTTGCTGGGATATGTAATCAAGTCCCAGCTATATGACACAGGTCCTGCACATTCTTTGCCTTTCCAGCATCTTCTGCATATTTTACCCTTTTCCAACAGTGACTATATGATGTTGAGATCCATCTTTTCACACTTAGGGCAACTAAGAGTGATCATATGTGATTATATGTTTTGTGAATGCTGAGATGTTTTTTCTGCTCACCACAATTGTAAAGAATGATTATATGAGTGATATTCATATGAGTGAATATGATTATATATCCTTCCTGGCAGCTTGAACCAATCTGGCCATTTTCCTCTGACGGAGCAGCGACCATGACATCTTAGCAAGAAGGCAGAGCAACATCCTTCACAGAGTGAGAAGGAGGAGCGACGCCCAAAGAGGAGCATGGTGTAGTGACTTCTGAGGCAGAGCAGGGAGTTAAAGCAGCATTCTCAGCCGAACAGAGAAGCTGAGCGGCATCCTCAGTCGAGCAGGGAGACTAAGCAATGTTCACCATTGAACTGGCAGGCTGAGAGAAATTCGCAGTAGGGGTGGGAGGGTGGGGAAAGATCTTACGCATGGCCTCCAGCCATGCCTCTGTAGCCCTGACCAAAGGTCACTTCCCCTCTTGTTCCATTCTCTGGTGCTCTCTCTCCAGGCTTCTTGGGTGGTGAAAAATTCTGCTGCATCCATTTTATCAGTCTTGCTTTCTGTCAGGTAAGGGAGGTGAAGACGGATGCAAGTGCAGAATAAATTTTAATAAAAATTAAACAAATAACGTAAACATTAGAAATATCAAAATCTTAAGCTATGAATACAAGGCATAAACAAGATAATGAAAGTAGAGCAAAGAGAGGCAAAAGCAAGTCAATGTGAGAGGTTCAAAACGTAACTTAAATACTAGTGCTGATTAACAAAAAGATGTGAAACAGGTACAAGTGTTCATGTGATGTGTTCCCAAGGTGCACAGTGATTGTTGGGATATGTGGTCATTCTTTTCCAGCATCTTCTGCATATTTGACCCTTTTCCAACAGTGACTATATGATGTTCAGATCCATCTTTTCACACTTAGCAGAACTGAGGGACTCATACACAACTATTACAAAGGGTGCAAACATTCACTGATGCTCAAGAAGGTAACACACTACATTAAAAGTGTAGGGATGTAAACTTTTGAACAGGACAGTTGGTGTAATTTGTTATTATTTTGTTTAAATATCTTATTTTTTCATTTACTACTGCCCTTTAGAAGTTACATAAGATATTTACATGCTTCCCAGAAGATGAAAGAATAAGAAATTGCATCAACACTCTAAATGGCACACAGTGTCGTAACCACTTATTTGAGAAGTCACCACAGTGCACTTATTTGTGATTAGCATTGC
>JANDJT010000102.1:28295978-28312916 GCA_024331685.1 Stegophilus panzeri | reverse complement strand
TGGCCACACAAGATACTGACTGTTACTTTTGAGATTGACCCCCCCTTTGTTCAGGGACTCATTATTCCATTTCTGTTTATCAAATGTCTGTGAAACTTGTTCAGTTTATGTCTCAGTTGTTGAATGTTTTTATGTTAATACAAATATTTATACATGTTAAGAAATTTGCTGGAAATAAAAGCAGTTGAATGTGAGAGGATGTTTCTTTTTTTTTGCTGAGTTTAGTATGATTTGCCATGCACGCTGATGATGTCACTAACACTACTAACACTAGTAATCCCAGTCATATACTGTATATCCCTTGCTTGCAATAACTGAAAAAGCCGGTGACCCACTGACACCCAACTGTTGCATTTTTCTTTTCTGTTCCTTTTCCATGATTTTTCTGCAGCTTCTTTCAGTTGTTGTCTGTGTTGTTTGTAGGGCTGCAACAAAGATTATTTTGATAATCAAGTAATCTGTTGATTATTTCTTCGATTAATCGATTAGTTGGATTAAACGGCCAGATTGTATTTTCTGGGTTTTTTTCTTTGAAAAAAACCATATTATTTCACATTCTGTCCATTGTTGTTCTTCAAACATTGTGTAACTTGAAGACTATGAAAAAGGTATTACACATATATCTATGTGGGCTCTGCTATACACTGTGCACAGGATTTTTTTAAATATTGACATTATATTTAGAAAACAAAAAAAAACAACTGATTGTCCACAAGCTTTAAAGCAGAAGTTAAATCACTATATTAAAAATGCTAAAAAAAGAAAAAAAAGAAATGAAAAACAAAAGCACAATCTAAGTGTTAACTGGTAAGAGGTTGAATGTTCTGCAGTAACACACACATTCACTCATCTGAACACAGTAACGTTACTTTATTCTGTAAATGTATGACACTTCTTACATTTATTTACAATTACATGTTATAACCCCATTACAGTTACTGCTCTCATGAAAAAACACAATTACTTTAGGTTCTAAATATAGCTAAATATAGCATCAAACAACATATTTGATCAAAATTAAAATTTTAGTCAGAGTTATTGCGCATCCTTTCTGTTGTACGCTGTTTGACACGCATGCGTGGACTCGCGCTCATTTTGTGAAGTTTAATGGAGACTCACTTGCTGTCAGGGTGAGCCTTTATGTAAAATTAAAATACTGGTGTGAATTTTTTACATTTACAGATAAGGATATAAACATAAAAATGTAATTTCTGTGCTGAAGAAAACATGTCTGGAACACATTAAATAGCACACGTATCTGTCACAACATCTGACACGACAAGCCACATTAATACACTTACGAGTTTGTTTGAAGCACTTAATATAAATCATTCTCATGTTTTGAACAACCTGGATTGTGCACTTTTTCTGAAGCAGCTCACTCTGTGACCTCCGCTGTTTTTCAAATGTGTTTTATTCATAGAAATGCGTTTTTCACCAAAGTGACATCAGTGACAGGGGCTATCCACAGTGACGTCACATACCCAACTAATCGATAATGAAATTTGTTGTCGATTTTATTGATTAGTTGTTGCACCCCTAGTTGTTTGCTTCAGTCTCCTATTCAGGAGGTGAAATGCTGCTCAACTGGTTTAAGGTCTGATGATTGACTTGGCCAGTCTAAAATCTTCCACTCATTCCCTCCTTTGTTGAGTTGGCAGTGTGTTTTGGGTCATTGTCTTGCTGCACAATAAAATTTGATGAATTTCTCTGTTTTGTCTTTGGTAGACAAAATGTCCCTGTAAACTTCTGAATTGATTCTGCTGCTTCAACCAAGAATGAAATCATCAATAAAGATTAGTGAGCCTATTCCAGAAGCAACCATGCAAGCCCAAGCCATGACACTACCTCCCATGTTTCACAGATGAGCTTTGGAACATGAGGAAATCCAGTCTTTCTTCACACTTTGGCCAGAACTTTTGTGGCTCTTTCTTTGCAATATCCAATCTGGCATTATGAGTCTTACTGCTCATGAGTAGTTTACATCTTGTGACATGGCCTTTTCTGCACTTGAAGTCTTCTTAGAATGGTGGATTGTGATACCTTCACCCCTGCCCTGTGAAGGTTGTTGGTGATGTCACTAACTGCTGGTTTTGGTTTTTCTTCACAGCTGTCACAATTGGCTATGCCTAATGTTTGTGCAATGGCTCTGATTGATTTTCCTTCTTTTCTCTGCATCAAAATGGCTTGCTTTTCTCCCATAGACAGCTCTCTTCATGTTGGTTTATCCTTATTAACAACAAATGCAATCTTTCAGGTGAAAAGTAGGGCTCAAACCAAGAGTAGACATTCAGAGCTATTAATTCAATAAACAATCAATTTAACAGGGCACACCTGGGCAGCAAGAAACACCTATCAGTGACATGTTCCAATATTTTTGATCACTTGAAAAAATGGGTGGGTTCCAATAAAAGGTTGTTTAACACATATAGATGTAAATATTAAGAAATGAAAGCTGAAATTCTCATTTATCGTCTCCTATTCATCTTTTGACCTCAAACCCAGATGTCTTTCCATGTATAGTGGGAAAAAATGTAGAATTGGCCTTACTGTTCTAATACTTTTGGAGGGGACTGTAGCTAGTTATAGTAGTAAATGTTATTATTGCCTTTGTATCATGAGCTAGCTAACAAGAAATTTTAAAGTTTACTATATTTACCCCAATGGTTTATCCTTTCCCTAAAAAGTAAGTTATATACAGATTTTTAAAATCTTTTTTTAAATCCTTGATGGTTCTAGGTGGTTGCCTATATGACCTAATGGCCGGGCTGGCCCTGAGTAGCAGAAACTAGACAGAGAAAGACACATCATACATAATAAGCTTGACATGTATTAAGTCTGTCTAGTCATTGGGGTGAATCTCAGTAACAGTAAAATGATGTAGGTGATGTTCACTCCTCTAATTACACCCCTTCACACTGCAGCAATGGTCCAGACTGAAATACTTAAGCAAACAAAGCCAAGTAAAGCCCCACTCAGCCCTTGAGATGAGCAGCAGATGGTCTGGGGAATTTATAAACAAAGAGATGCACATCTATTATATCAAAACCATTTTACATTTTATTTGGACCTCTGGTATCTCTCATCGCTCTTCCAACATGACAGTAATTATAGCCATCAAGGTGTTCCCTTGGAAACATCAGCCAAGAACTTTGCAGAACTGCTTAATCTCAGTGCACCCCACTGACATCATCTTGTAGTTTATTTTTAAAAGTGGCTGAAGAATGTAATAGCTGTAATGGCAGATGGACCAGATTTATATAGACATCTGCCACACTGATTAACCTATATATCAACTTAACCACTGCTCAGAGAGCTCTCATGCAAATAAGATAAAATATTGCCTAGTTTAGGGCATACACAATATCAAATGTCTGTCAACTGCCATATATGTCTAGATTCTAACTCTAATTCTAGCTCTCTCTTCATCTTAAGTTTTTTCCATTTGGGGCAATTATTTTCAATGCAGTGTCTGATCAAAATACAATAAATGTCACTGCAGCAGTTTTGCTAAATTAAAAAACAGGGAGGAGATAAAACTATGTTTTATATGTCAGTACTAAAATGCAAGTTAATATTGAATATGTGACCAGCAAATGTTATTGCATAAAAAGATCAACAGTATTATATAAAATGATTGGAATGTTGAGCTTTTACTCATTGGTGAAATGTATCAGTTTAAAGGTCCTACTGGAAAATGCTGTCACTATTTTCCTTCTGATTGTAAAACATTAATTATTGGAACATAGATTAATAAAATTCACATAATTTGGCATCAGCCATTACTACCCTATTAGAACAGGCAGATTAATGTGAATTATATCATGATTTTCCATAGTATAAAAGTGCCCCTTAACAATTACCTTGACTCAAATATTCATTTGAAGGGAAACATGCTTAATATACTGTATATGTAAAGCTTGGACATGGAAGTAGACATGGAAAACAGTCAGTAATGGCACCAACAGTTAAAGTTGAAATGTGACTTTTTTTTATCAGCAGCATTGTGTGTCACAGCATCACTGTCTGAGCATGTGCATAACCTTTTTGCATGTCAAATGTGGCTTAGAGGGACAGATACATTTACTTATTTATAAAATGTGGCCAGAAGGCATCTCAAGTCTCCTAAAGTAGTTTGAGCGATTGGATTTTAATCCGTTGCCATTCTGCAAAATGTTGGTTTGCCATTGCTATTCAGTTTAGTATGTCAAAATGTCAAATTGTAAAATCGATTTAAAAATACGGCTTTTTGGTCAAACTGCCACACATATTTTTAATTATGGCACAGATTTCATATAAAAATTAATGCTATCAATCCTATTACAACAATTGCAGATAGAAGAGCCTAGTTAGTAAATGTCTATAGTGGAAACAAAAATTATCAAAGACTGATGCTGACTGATGTCTTAAATTAAAAATCATGTAGTTCATGCCTAGTATAAGTAATAAGCCTATGTCATAAAATTCCGTTTTATGCCTAGGAATATAGTATTCAGACTGAACAGTTCACATAAAGAAATACAATATGAGGTGCACAATTTGAGTTGAGACTAGATCACATCGGGACTGGGATCCCATAAGATGCAACAAGAAAGATGCACAAGAGGGAGATATTTACATAAATGTTATGTGAGTATGATGGCCAATAGATATGTAGAAAATTTGCTATATATCTGAGTGGATGCCAGACAGTAGTAGAAGCACCGATGGCACAAATTTTTTATTTAATCATATATAGTATGATCTATCATCAACCAATTTTGCAATATTAATAACGTTGACATAAAATACATATGTGACAGTTCCACTGAAATTATTAAAATAAGATGCTAATGGGGGAAATAACATTTTATCTTATAAAACTAGATCTACTTTATTTTTCTCCAAGTGCAGTAAATCTCCAGTTCTTCAAAGGCCATCATCTTGTTCAAAGATGGAGTCATGCAGAGTGATAGGTGGTACGATAACTCATTGTTTACTATATGTTTGGCTTAAGCAATGCAGCATTTATCTCATAATATTGAATAAACGGAATAAACCGAATTTGTACAAATTCATATAAATTTTCTGTTTCCATGCAAGTCAAACTAAGATTTTCATGACACACAATAAAAAGGAAATAATGTCATTGCAATAAGTAAGAAATTGATTCCCTATCCTGAAATATTTATCAGAAAATACATGGTGTTCCAGTTAAAATGTTAATAGTTTTGTTTAAATACTGCTTTACAATTTGTTAGATATGACCATTTTAGGTGCTTCCTAATTTTAGGTGCAACGTATGCATCTGTGACATTTGGTGTAGGTGTAGGTTTAGCTAACACCATCTCCTTGCTAATATTAATCCTAATATTTTCTTAATAGAACTGGTTAGTTAGTCAGGTTTTTTTCTCACTCGAAAGCAATGAGCATTTATTCCTTACCAAAACCAAAGTTAGCTATAGCCGATTATGTGAGGCTAATTTTAGCAGTTAAAATAATTTAATTAAAATGTAATAACATTAAAATCACATTTTAACTCACTGCTAGAACCACTGAAGGGTTTGCGAAGACAAACATAACTAATGTTAGCCATAAAAAAATAGTCAGGTCAGGATCCAGCTGTCCACCTACAGTTAAAAGTCCAAGGTAACGCCTTTGAAGACAGTGATGTACACATTCTAGAAAGAACTCGTTTAATTAAAACTGGACTGTAACTATCACTGAGCAGTGGCGAAGTTCTGCAACATTGCCTACGATGCCATCCTGATATGTTTACTCCAGTGTTTTCATTTCAGTTCACATCTCACCTGTGTCATGGCTCATGATGATATATGTGTGAATCACACAATGTGGTTAAATGGTAGAGATTTCCCATCACCAGGTTGACCCGAGGAAGTTTCTTGAATGTGGCGAAATGTCTTCATGACTGAATAGTAAGTCCAGTTTCAAAGACTCTCTACTAAGACAAGTTTATTGCCTTACGTTTTTGCTTAATAGTTTTATGTATTTATGTATTTTGCTGGGGCGGCACCGTAAGGCAGTGGGTAGCATGGTCCATGGTTCAATTTTGAGCTCAAGATACTGTCTGTGTGGCATTTCACATGGGGTGTATTTCAATACCAAGATCACAAAGAATGGACTTGTGTCCTTGGGAAGTACATTCTTGGCAGGTAACCTTGTAAGAACAAACTTGCAAGGAGTTGTGAGATGTGTTGCATACTTACTATTACACAGTATCTTTACTCAGGTTGAATTGTACAAAGGTGTTTTGAATTTCCTGGATAACTTTTATACATTAAAAAAGGTCACAAAGCAAATGGGAGCATGTTAGCAAACGGCAGAGCTGTCGGTCCTGTGTAAACATGAGGGTTAATACAGTATGCACATTTAAATAAAGACTATTGTAAACCATAGCAGTCAAAAAACTATGCATCCTCAGCCAGTGCCAAATTTAACACTAGCTAAATTAACAAATGAGGCTAATATTTCTAATTGGAGTCTCCTCATTATGAAATGTTGGAATCAACTTTTATATTATGTCATTTATACCAAATAAACAAAGATTTGCCAATTACAGTGCTGTGAAAACATATGTGCCCCATCATGATTTCTTCTGTTTTTGTGTATATCTCATGTTAAATAGTTTAGATCTTCAAACAAAATACAACATTAAACAAAAGCAACTTGAGTAAACACACAATACAGTTTTTATTTATTTATTTATTTTATTGAAGCAAAAAAGTTAATCCAACACCTATCACCCATGTGAAAAACTAATTGCCCCCTTAAACTTAAAAATCTGGTTGTGCCAACTTTAGCACTTCCAATAACTGGAGAGCAGTCTTTCACTTTCTTATAGGACTGTGCTTATTACTTCTATGCTTTGGATCATTGTCTTGCTGCATAATCCAGTTATGCTTGAGTTTCAATTTACAGACTGAAGACATTCTTCAGACATTCTTCGGACATTCTCCTTTAGGTTTTTCTGGTAGAGAGCAGAATTCATGTTTCCCTCAATTATTGCAAGTTGCCCAGGCCCTGAAGCAGCAAAGCATCCCCACACCATGACACTTCCACCACCATGCTTGACCATAGGTATGATGTTTTTTTTGTGGAATTCTGTGTCTGGTTTACACCAGATGTTACGGGACCCCTGTATTCCAAACAGTTCCACTTTCAACTCATCAGTCCACAGAACATTCTCCCAAAAGGTTTGAGGATTATCAAGATGTGTTTTGGCAAAATTCAGATGAGCCTTAATGTTCTTCTGGGTTAGCAATGGTTTTCACTTCGCCACTCTTCCATGGATGCCATTTTTTCCCAGTGTCTTTCTGATAGTGGACTCATGAACAGTGACCTTTATTGATGCAAGAGAGGCTTGTAGTTCCTTTGATGTTGTCCTTGGCTCTTTTGTGACTTCCTGGATGAGTCGTTACTGTGCTGTTGGAGGAATTTTGGAAGGTCGGCCACTTCTGGCAAGGTTCACTACTGTGCCGAGTTTTTCCATTTGGAGATAATGGCTCTCACTGTGGTCCTTGGGAGTCCCAGAACCTTTGAAATAGCTTTGTAACCCTTCCCAGACTGATGTATTTCAGTCACCTTCTTCCTCATCATTTCTGGAATTTCATTCTGGAATTTTCATTCAGCATAGTGTGTTACAGGGTAAGATCTTTTAACCACCTACATGCTGTTCAAAAAGTGCTATTTAAGTGTTGATTTGATTGAACAGGGTTTGCAGTAATTGGGCCTGGTTTCATCTAGTCCGGCTGAACCCCATTATGGATGCAGTTTTATAGATTTAGGGAATTAGTAACTACAGGGGCAAATACATTTTCACACAGTCCCATTTGGTATTGGATACATTTTTTGCTTCAATAAATGAAACAATTTCTAAAACAATTGAGAATGAGCTATACACAAAAACGGAACAATCTTTTTCACAGAATTGTATATGAGGAACACCCATGTTCCCCCCATGTCTCTATATGGGTTTCCTGCAGGTTTCCTCCCACATTCCCGAAAACTTGCAAAGTAGGTAAATTGTCTGTGTTCAAATTTCCCCTAGGTGTGTCTTAGTCGTTGGGTGGATAAGGTTTTTGGTTTGGTTGGTTTGGCTGAGTGTGTGGGTGTGTGTTGCTGTGTGATGGACCGGTGTCCTATCCAGTGTGTATTCTTGCCTTGCACCCACTGTTCCCACAGCCCTGACCAAGATTTGCTGAATAATTGAAATTGAATTTAGTTTGTATATGTATTTTGTCATTTTCATTGGTTTATCTAATTGTGAGGTGTTTAAGTGATAATTATTCATTCATTCATTCATTCATTCATTAGTTTATCTTCAGTAAACAGTACACAGTATCCTGGTTAGGTTCATGGAGGATTTGGAGCAAATCCCAGTAACACTGGGTACAAGGCAAGAGAATTCACCCCATATGGGATGCCAGTCCATTTCAGGGCATTGTTCACACACTAACTCCAGATTCACACCTAGGAACAGATTAATGCAGCCAATCTGCCTATCTGCATGTTGTTGGACGGTGGGAGGAAACCTCACAAACATGGGGAGAACATTTGCTTGTATTTTCTCTTTTGTAAGTCACTTTGGATAAAAGTGTCTGCTAAATGAATAAATGTAAATGTAAACGTGCAAAATCTCACAGACAGGATTGAACCAGGGACCCTGGAGCTGTGAGGAGGCAATGATACCCACTGTGCCACCATGCCACCCTTTTTTTTTCTATATGTACACACACACACACACGCGCGCACAGGCATGTGCACACGCACGCGCACACACACACACACACACACACACACACGCACAGGCATGTGCACATGCACGCGCACACACACACGCACGCACACAAACACACACGCACAGTAATTTCCCTTCCTAATGTACTACAACACATACTACAATACATTTTAAGAAATAAAAAAGTAAATTACATTTATAAAGAGTGGTTCAATATTTGATTTACTTTTATACTGTCTACTGCTATTTATAATAATTTATGTGATATGTAGAAACTACATTTAATTTCATTATGTGCAAGACTTTTGCATAGTACTGTCACCCCAAATTATTCTTAAAATAATAATAAAAAATGCCTAAGATTTATTTTTATATCTTCTGCATTAGTATGTCATTGTCAAATTTTGGATTTTTGTATGCCATTAAAGAAAGGCATTTATTAACATAGCACAAGTAACGTAGCACTGTTCACATAATATACACATACAACATATAAGATTTACAATACCCAAGTGAAACAACAACAAAAAAAAAAAACCCTGGAGAGAGAAATGTGTATAACATCAACAAGGCAGTCTGAAATTTTGAGTAAAAAAAGTGACCCTTGGCTTCTCAGTCTATCCCTTAGTCATTTATCAAGCTCTGTTTATAGCCACTCAGAATGCTCACAGTAAAATATGCCCACAGGATTGACAGTAAGTGTCAATGAGGTGGCATTTCTCATGTCTTTTCTCAGTCTGTTATCATAGAATTTTGATCCACAGAGAGGGAGAGAAAATAGACAGAGAGGAAGAGTGGAGTGCTAAAGAAAATTTATTTGACCTTTTTGGTGCTGAAAAACTTATTGTGAAAAGATCATTAATTCCAGGGTCACTCCATTTGTACATAAATTGGTTAGAAATGTGTGGGAGACTTCCAAATATACACAAAAAATTATAAATCCCCCACCTCAACCTCCCCTTGTTTCCTTTCCTCCTCCTCAACAACCAATGCCTTATTCTAAATGAAAGCTTTTCCAAGTTGATGTAAATCACTGAGATTTTTTTCTTGAATATCCCAAATCCCAGTCAGAGGGAGGGAATGGCCTGGAACGTTTTGCACTTATTAGTCTGTAAATATAGTGCTGTTTTAAGCGATTACCAACTGTGAATGATTTTTCACTCCCATCCGTTCTTGAAGTGGGACCTGTCATTTGTCTCAGGGCCTGAAAAAGGGCAACTGTGAAGAGTACTCGAGCAGAGTAGGAGAACAATAAATTATGTTAATGCACACATTTTAAACGGCTCATATTTCTCTTGGCCTGTTATCAAGACTACTCTGCTGAGAATGTAAACTACCTTTCCTACCTCCCCATGTACAATGTTTAATGTTAATCTTCATTCAAAACATTTCTGTTAATGGAATAGCAAATGTAGCCAAATGTTACAGACTTCTTATTTTCTTTTTCTTTCAGTGACAGTTGTTTTTGGAATAACATCCGCCTGGCCCCATTAACTGTAGACGATCCAAAACATGATGATAGTTAAATAATAGTGAAATATTAAATAATGTAATAATAAAGATTTATATAACATTTTTAGACCAATGTATTAAATACTAATATAGAATTACTCCAGTGTTAACCTAATCTATAGGTACTCTATCTCTAGTGCATATAGAGTTGGAAGACACATGTATAAGCATAAATGTTTACTGATTACCACATCAACTGTTCTTAAACTTCCATTTAAGAAACAGTGAGTTTTGAGTAAACTGTTTTCAAAATTATTATTATTATTATTATTATTATTATTATTATTATTTTGTTTCTCTGCACAAGGAAACAGTTAACAATTACTGCTTGTGGTTGTCATAAGATACAGATGCAGTAGAACAGTTTTGTTGAAAGAACTCTGGAGTAGTAATTTAGTAGTAGTATTAAAGCAACTGGATGTACTGAAAATATTTGTGCAATGGAAGTTTGAAAGATGGGCTATAAATAAATTCACTAATTCTGGCCTAATAATGAGATGTCCATCACTGTTAAAGCAGCCCCATTAAAATCTGACCATGCTTCACAGAATTTCATTACATTTGCTATTGGCTGGACATTATCAACAGCAGTCCATCTCTGTTATGGTTCAAGTCTAACTCAGGGCCATAGTAGCACATGGAGTGCCTTAGTGAATTATGAGGTAAAGGCTTAACTGACACGTCCATCATGTCTACTCTGATACCAAACCCCCACACACACCCCAAAGCAGCGCAACTATATGTCTACTGTATGTGAAGACTGACTTTTTACTTTTGTTTCAGTTTAAGGTGCTAAATAATTAATTTGACATACATTGCTCAGTTACTTGTACATATGAGACAGCGCTTTCACATAAATCTGTGATATTAAACATCAGTTAAATTATGTAATACACCAAATACAAATTTTTTTTTTGGTATTCATCATTAATCATTAAAAATTAAAAAGAATTAAAAAGAATTGAAGTGGTACATGATATAATTTCTCTTTTAATTAAGTTTATTTATTTATTTACAAAAACAACTTTTAAAATTATTGAAACACTAGACTGCATACCAATTATATACTGAATTATATTAAATACTACATTACTGAGGTCTGGATTTTTGCAGCATTTTAACTTCTGCTTCTTTATTATTTCAGACTCAGTCAATTAATTTGTGCCAGATATGTAAAAAATTAACTAAATTAATTAGTGTTGTGATTTTAATGAATTTATTCACATATTCTAATAAAGAACACACATTTGTTTGAAGTTACAGGTCCACAGAATGTATCCACTAAGTTGCAAGTTTTTAAATATTAAAGGAAGCCCAATTTTTAATCTGATCATGGTGGAGTGAGAAACGTGAGAAACTCCAATTTTCGTCAGTTTATTGCTAGAGAAACTACTCTGAAGTAATTCCATTTTGCAGTAATGGTAGCATAACCAATGGAAGGGACATGTCATTTCGAGATACCAGTAAATCGTCACTGTCATATGCACAAAGAGAATTCTCAAACATTACTCCTTTCAGACTTCAGCATGTAAGAACATTAGTACAATAAAAGCCATAAAAATCTTAAATAAAATTAGTTCATCTTCCTAATTATTTCTGGTCACTTTTTCTTAATAGCTAAAACATTATTCTAATAAAATTCATTTTTGTTTTAATGACCTTAATACAAACTTCAGACAACCTGTTCCATGCCTTTTTGTCTGATGAAAACCAGATGCTTGTATGTTTAAGCTAATGATCCATCACAACAGCACCTTCACACTTATTTGAATGTTACAAATCTTTGTTATGAAAAGGTGTGTGAAGACTAGCTGCCTCTGTAGATCAGTGTGTCAGACACAAGATAAACTAATTGGATTTGGGACAAGCAGGAGTACTGTTTGTGTTTGTTTGTGTGTGCGAGAGGTCAGAAGAGGTTCAGGGAAGTAAACCCTCCCTGCAACCTAAGCAGCCCATATGACACCACAGACATGCTTCTCTGTGTCTGTGGGAATGGGGGAATTCCACTAAAATATTTCCGTGGTCAAATAAACACCTGAAGTGTCAAAGCAATATGGTGTGCAGCCACTATCCATGTTTCCTGCATTCATGTTGTTTTATTTCTCAAACAGGGAATCTGTAGTAAGTTAAGGTGAGAAGGGAGCTGAGTAAAGATAGAGCACAATTAAGAGAGAGAGACAGTTCATGGTCAGAATGTTACAGGTCAAGACCTTGAGGTTGTAATGATTAGATGATGAATGTTGCGTGTAAGAGCTCAAACATGTGTCAGAGGACAGAAACAATAAGAGATAATGGAGGGCAGAGGGTGTGGAGGAGGAGTGCACAGAGGGAGTGAAAGAAAAGAATTCACACAATGCCAACAGCAAAGTGTTTTTTCCCTCCGTTCTGCATGTATATAAGTGAATTTATATAAAATGCATTTAAAGGTTCAGTAAAACAGGCAATATACCTCACTGCATGTGGAAGCCCATGCACAAGCATACATAAAACTTGTTACCTGGCTGAAGGAATAGTCCCATGAATAGTCCCTTAAGCAGATAGAAGCAGCTGGCCAAAGCCATGCTTTGTAGGTTTTATAGTCATCTACACACAGATGATCAGTGCAGCTGCACAGAGTCAAAGATTTCTAAACATACCCTGGAGGAAGTGAACTCTGACCTCACACAGCCATAGGGTATGAGGCACTAAGACTGGCCTAGGGGTGTTTGTAAATACATTAAAGTTGAACCTTTTCAGTACAATAAACATTAATACTCTAATATACTACAGGGACAGAACTGGAATTGGTAAAAACTTGAGCAGGCAGACAGTGTTAATGGCCAGCAGCACAGCCTAATCCTTGCGTGCATCATGTTTCACTCTCTCAAATGAGGAATTTGTGAGGAGATGTGAAACCAAACTGCTTTCTAAAAATCACTCACCTTCTTTTCCTCTGCATGTGGATGGCAGTTTCTGTGGTAACGGACAACCATTGTGGCCAGTTCAGCTTGCTTTTAGAGACCATTTACACATATAATAAATTTGTTTCAGTTGCAGCAGTCCTGCATTCTGGATCATCTGACTCCTTAAAGATCTGCTCACAGAACTGACACAATGATTGGTTTGTTACTTATTAAGTAGAGATTATGCAAGTCAAAAATTAGATTACATTTGTCATCTTTTTCCCTTAAACAAATTTTACTATCATACGCACACACACAACCTCTCACGTGTACCCGTACAAATACACACACACACACACACACACACACACACACACACACACAGTCAATAGAAAACGATCAGTCCAGGGATCAGTAAATATGGCTGAGATTCTGATAATGTGCACGTTGTGGTGATGGAACTAGAGGGTGGTCCCAATACTTAGAAACCATTACTGTGACTTTTAAACAGAGGGCTCTCTAAATATCATCAGATATGCTATGTGGTTTTATTCTTTTATTTAAATTTAAGTCATCCAAAGAATATAAACAATTCAGAAAGCAGTAATTTGTGCTTCAATATCAAACAGCCAAATTCTTAGACGTAATTTATTATATGTTAGGTGGTAGGGAATGACATTGTTATGAATAGTAATTACTTGGCTTTTTGAATTTTCAAATTTTGTGTTTATGGAATTATGGAAACTGTATTTGCACAGTTTTATTTTATCCCTTCAACCCTTTCTTAAGTGTAAATTATAGGTCTGTAGGTCAGGATAAAGTGAAAATGAGGATATGAAAAAACTCAAATGTTACACAAGGAAGTAAGGTTTCTTCTATGTTAATAGACTTGATACAGTTGAGCTCTTACCAGAACACAGTGTATATTCCTGGGTTCTAGGTTTTTTTTTTGTTATTATTTGTAAACACTACTATTTATAGTTTGCTTGTACAAAAGTATGTTTAGTGAAAGAAATGGTAAAACTATTAATTTTCTTAATTTATTTATGGTTGTCATAAAAAAAAACAAAAAACAAAAACACCTAGACATGCTTCCATGATTATGGGAAGTTGGCCTGCAGAGGTCAAGTCATCTGACTGACGTTCACAAGATAAAATTATTTCTAAGGTGATATAATTCATGCATACCCTGTGGCTTGACAGCAAGATCACTGCAGTTCACTTGAACACAGCAATAAATTCAAAAGTCATATGCAAGTTAATTATACGTAGAAAGAAAACTAAATGTAATTTTGTTCCACCTTTAATGACAGTAATTTTGTTTTCCATTTTTGTTTTTTTCATCACAGTGGGCTGTCCAAATGTGGTTGAAATCATTGATGTAAACGTCTGCAAATACATTTGCTATGGAGCCAGACAGGGCGTATGATAAATCTCATATGGAGGAGCACTAAGCTCAAATTAATAACAAACTACAAACAGTTCACACAAATGATGATATGCCACGAAACTAGCAGAAAAACCACTGCCTAGTTTTCCAAAAAATTCAGGATGTCAAATATGGCCTGTTTATTGCCACATAAAAATGAGGGTAAAAGGCCTTGGGAGGTTTTAGATTAGTATCTACAACAAACCGTAATGATAGCTAAGTGTGCACACGAGGCATTACTTTAAAATGGGGTGGGCGATGAAAGGATTCTTCAGTAGTCAGCACCCAGGTGGTAAAGTCTCATTGGGTTCACTGAGTCAGAGAGTGGTCCAAGGACAACGAGGCTCCATCCAAAGATGGAGGCCACAGCATGTGGTGGGGGGTCTCACAAATGGAGTTTCACATGAAGCTGATGCCCCATCGTCTGTGGTC
Source organism: Stegophilus panzeri (assembly GCA_024331685.1). Lineage (NCBI taxonomy): Eukaryota > Metazoa > Chordata > Actinopteri > Siluriformes > Trichomycteridae > Stegophilus > Stegophilus panzeri. Next base: position 28,297,924 of record JANDJT010000102.1, on the reverse strand, counting down.
TACCAGGCAGTGCAGCAGAAGGTAACTGGATCCAAGGTGGGGTGAGAAAGGAAGGGAGGAAACTAGGAGCGAAACCATGAAAAATGTAGAGTATGAAAATGTCTCCCTTGGTTTATGGCTGCACAGACAGTCGTCCAAGAGAAACACATCCTTAAATTTAACCATAGATGCCTCTCAGCCTCTTTTTTTTTTCTCTTTTTTTTCTTTGCCTCTCTCCCAACTAGCTGGCAAGGGCTTGGTTTTCAGAAAGCAAAGTTAAGTTGCTTGGAAACTTTGTTACAAAAGCACTCAATAATCTACTTTTTTCAGAATCTGGTTCCAGTATGTGCAGCTCAGTTTTCAAACATGAACATGTGTAGATCGAGTTAGTTAGAGGCTAGTTTCATTATAGCTACAATATATTCTACAGTGACTATCTGTTATCATAACTCAGTGTTAAAAACATGATCAGTTGAAATACAAACAAAATAATCACATTGAAATCAAGAGGATCTGTAATATATTTTAATGGTTCACACTTTTTTTTTTTAAACTTAGGACTAAATACAGTATATACTTTCTAAACATGGTCTTGTCAAATGCAGTGATGAGAGAACTTGACCTGATCGAAACAGCTTACTGCAATTTTCGTAAATCTAATACTATACTGAATACTAGTGTTTGTAATTGTATTTTAGATTTAAAATGAATAACCTTTCATTAAGCAAATGCAGGATATATATACCATTATTTAATGCAAATATTTTAATTAGTTTTGGCAGGTTATTAAAATAAAAGCAATAACAGTCCTGGAAGCAAATTATATTTCAGAGGAGCCTGATTTGTGTGCAAACACCTTTCCTTTATCCCTTAAATCAGACTAACAGCACAGTGACTAGTGAAAAATTGACTTTGAACTTAATAACCTGTTTGTACTATAAAGGGGGGCATGCAGAATGCAGGCAGTTCTGGTGCATATTAAAATGTTTTAAAAATCTAGCAAAATATATAAATCGTAGCACGTTCGCCTGAAGGTTAAGCGGTATAGAAAATGGATGGATGGATGGATGGATGTATACAGTCAGTTGAAAAAATAAGTACACCCCATAGAAATTGTTGGGGTTTTTGGACAAGCAAACATTGAATCCTCTTTGAAACAGTGCCTATTAATAAAGGTGATACATTATATCAAATGACACATAAAATTGACATTTTATATAACAATTTAAATTAACAAAAAAAAAAAAACAAAAAAAAAAACCAGACCAGTCACATGGAAAAAGTAAGTATACCCCTACATTTATTTACCCTTACATTTCTTCAAATTTATAAAATTAGAATCAGGTGTTCAAGATTGGGTGCCAGTGATTAGGTTAGGTAGAACCTGCACTCACTATTTTTTACTTGTCTCATATCTCATGTCTGTCGTTCCCTTTGTTATTGAGGTGTGTGATGTTATCATGCCAAGATCTAAAGAGTTTTGTCAGGCCTTCAGAAAAAAGGCTGTGGATGCCTATGAGTTTGACAAAGGATTTAAAAAGATCTCCAAATTTTTATAACTACATCATTCCTACATCTGCTAGTAAGTCTTGCAACTGCTGGTGTCCAAGTGCGTGCTTCTACAATCAAAAAGAGATTGCACAAATTTGACCTGCATGGGAGACATGCCAGGAAAAAGCCTTTGCAATACTACAGTTTGCTAATGAGCATATAGGCAAAGACCAGGCCTTTTGGAATAATGTGCTCTGGACAATCGAATCAAAGATAGAGTTGTTTGTCCACAGTAAAGGCTACATGTTTGGTGCAGACCAAAGACAGTTTTTCAAGAGAAGCACCTCATACCACCTGTGAAGTACAGTGGTGGAAATGTTATGGTTTGGGGTTGCTTCCCTGCCTCAGGGACTGGACAGCTTGCATTCATTGATTCAACTATGTATTCTGCATCATATCAAAGAGTGCTTGAAGAT
>JANDJT010000102.1:28252038-28291713 GCA_024331685.1 Stegophilus panzeri | reverse complement strand
TATATATACACCCCGCTATGTGCTATTTAAATTATTTATCATAATAGGCCTACTTAGCTTTTCACAACACAGTTATCTGATATGACCTTTCATCATTTACAAAAGTCGTTATAATTGACTTTCATTTCCCCATGAATATACGTTTCGCAACTCAGAGAAGCAAAAGCTTTTCAGTATTTTTATATTATCTGCACGGCGTATGCTTCCTGTGTCTCCTGTGTCACACACACACACACACACACACACACACACACACACTCACACACACCTTTTATTATTATTATTATTATTATTATTATTATTATTATTACACAGCCTACCTGAGCATCCGTAAGTCCCAGCATCGCAGCAAGCTGTTTTCTGTCCGGTTTCGTGACGTACTTCTGAATTTCAAATCGTTTCTCAAGACCCTTCCTTTGTAGATTGGAGAACACAGCTCTGGACCAGGACCTTTTTCTTTTGTATGTCTGTGGCATTGTGTCTTTGGTGAGAACTGCATAGGGTCCTGTATGAAGTCAAACAGCATATGGTTGCTTACACCAGTTTTCAGGCACTGGAGTATTTATAGGCTACATAATGTCATTTCGAGAGATATCATTTTAAGTTTTAATAAATTTTAATTAACTGTATTATTTGGATGGCAATGACGGACACGATATCATCGTATAGGCTATGCCACAGCTACATAAGTCCTAGATAATATCTCTTGCTTTAACAGTGCAAAGCAAAATTAAAGTAAAATCGTTTGTACTGAGAATTGACAGGGGAGTGCCACACTACCTGGGAAAGTGTCCTGATACTGATGCCCTGATTGTCTGGAGGAACTTATAATGGAGGATGCGTCGCTCATCCCCGGCTCTATGGAGGCGAAGTATTGACTTGCGCTCGGCTGCACGGAGACTGAATGGCGATTCGAACTAACAACAGACGTGTGATCTGTATGCAGAAAACACAGTAATGTATGTAGTTATTTTATAAACAATGTCAAATGTAGAAATCTTTAAAAATCTACTGGGATTAATTTTGGGACTATTCTGCAGACAACAAAAGTGGCCAAGAAAAGCTCTCCAATAACGTGCTGCATTTTGGTGACTTTTTAAGACGGATTATACTTTAGCCCAACCGGAACAGGCCACTGTAAACACCCCTCTATTTAACACCGCCTTTTAAATGCATATGCCTATGTAAAATTGGGCATTTGATAGTCTTATCAGATAATTTCTTGATTCTTGAGAAGAAAAATATGTGTTTAACTTGGTATTTACCTCTTAGTGATGACGATTCTTTTGATTTTGGTTCGAAGTCTGTAGACAATATCCGATCAATGCCGAACTTGAGATCTTTGCTAGAAAGTGGAGGTACTGATTGAGAAAAGAATGTTGTTCTGGCCACAGAGGTCAAGTGTATTCCATGCCTATGGTAGGCAGACGCTGCGTTCACTCTCCCACCGAATACGGATGCGTCCGGCGCTAAGGGAGATGGGCGAAGCGGAGATGCCGTGGAATGAACTTGAGCCCTGGCTCCCATATGGGTCACGAGCGCTGAAGACCCAGCGACGTTTTCGTTGTCTCCAAAATGCAGTATGTCAGCAATGCAAAACGAAGGCTTCTTAACTGTGTCCATTGCAAAACCACCCGAACAATAGGCTGACCAGAGACTAAAATTTGACGCGTAAAGGGGATTCAGCCCGGCTGTATACATCCTCCTCTTTCAGCTCGTCTATATCTTTGTGTTTAAAAGAGAATCACGACATTAAGTATATACTATGTAACAGGAATAAGCGCTTTATTTAATGACGTGCATCGCTTTCTCTACACGCCAGAAATGTTCTCAAGTATGAAATCCCAATCTGTGGTCCAAGAAGTTCTACGCAGAAGTTTCTTCTGAGATGCTGATTGGTTCAGTCTTAGCCAATGGAGATTCAGAAACCGTTCCCACTTCCCCTTGATGCATTAGTGCAGCCCTGGGAAAGAAATACAACTACTGAAGACAGTAAGTGTAGCCCTTAGAATTACCATCGGATTTCATCGTTGCTATCTAATTATATATAGAGCACTACACTGCTAATGTGATTCAGCCCTCTGCTATTGCACTATGTTACTTCTTATGTTACTTGTTTCTTTTTTATCAGTTACATTGTCATCAGTGGCAAAGTATCTAGTTCAGATCAAATTGGTTTAAATGCTAAAGTAACCACAGCACCGTATTTATGTATTTATTTATTTATTATTATTTTTTTATTAATTTTTTCTAAAATAATAATAATAATAATAATAATAATAATAATTATTATTAATATTATTATTATTTTAAATAATTTATTATCTGGTCATCTGACCAATAATGAACATTACCTAACACTGAGATGAATTTAAAACTAAACCTAATAGTGTAAAATTGTACACTCATAACTATCAAATAAATAAATATGCTTTATTACTGGCTAAAAGAAAAAAAAAAATAGCTCTCGGTTCCTTGTTGGCCCAGTGAGATTAGGAAACAGGAGTTTCTCGATGCAGGCCATCCTGTTTTTAAGGGCTCTGATTCAAGCCTAAATGAGCGGATATTCCTGCTAGATTTATCCCAAAATAGAAGATGTCAGTATTTTAGGGTACAGCGGAGGTCCATATTTCCTCCGGAGCGAGGAGGGGGGACTTTATAATGACTGTTAGCGCTTCCTTTTTTCAATATTTGTGCAACTTTATCTCAACCTGCAAGTTGCATGGTGACGCAAATCCGTCTCTATGCTTATAATAAACAAAGGAAATCTATTCTCCACTAAAACGAAAACACAATTAACTTCTGAAGCGATACTTCATCCATATGTAGGCTACAGCCCAAGTGCAACCCCTCACTCTCTTATTATGGCTGTGCTAGAAATATAAGTGTAGAATTATTATTATTAATTAATTTATTTATTTATTTATTTATTTATTTATTTATTTTATTATTGCTGTCGTTACAGATACATCATTTACGAACACAAAGCATTACTTTGTTTCAAAGTAATATTAAATATCCACTGAAATTATGATTTTACTGTGCATTTCGTTTATCATTAACGTACATTAACGTAATTCGTTCATATCATAAATGTCTGTTAACATACTGTACGTGTACGTCGGATTTAAAATAAGAGTAACAGTTATTCCTGAGATGTTTTAACAAATGCGTCACTCTGTTTCTATCTTCCTTTTGAGGCGTTCATTACGGCTGATTTATTATGCCGGAAAGGTCTATGACCCTGACTAGCTCTTACCACGACGCTTTAGAGTGACACTTTTCCGGTTTAAATTTAGAGATGAAATGTAATGTTTACCCTGGATCTTACAGTCAAAACAATCCATGGAAAAGGATGTAGAAGAAGTGCCGTTAGTATGCCGAAACACGCACATTAATTCAGGCATGTAGAGCACATTGCTGTATTACAGAAAGGTTGTAGTCCTGGGAAATAATGGTTAAACTGAGAAATCGTTTATATATATACTTTTAGGTTTAACCAACCAACCAAACAAATAAACAACATAACAAACTGTGCTTTTAGAAATAATACTTAGACAACAAGGATGAATGACTTTTTGAGTTTGTCACATCCTCTCCTAGCACCTGAGTCCATCTATACTAAGTTTGTATTTCTTGTTCTGTAGCTATGTTTATAATATTTGACAATAGGCGATTTACTACGTTTAAAACTGTTGTTTATTAATTTCATATAACTATCCCACAGTTCTTTAGACACAAAATACATTCACACAGCAATGAGCATATTTTTATGATCATTTCTTTGTATATTCAGTTTTGGGGATTTTTTTTTTCTAGGAAGAATCATACAAATAAGTAACATGTAAACGCACTAATAATTTGTGGTGTGACTCCCGCTTCTGTTGAAAGTGATGATAAAGTCAGTTTATATTTCTGGCACTGGCAATTTATATTTCTGCACAAGACAACTGTAGCCATGCGTATCACTACTAACATGTTTTCAACAGTACATCATGCTGCACTTGTGTGTGAGAACTAGCTTTTTTTTTTTTTTTTTTTTTTTTTTCCACAATACGATTATAGACAAAACATCATAAGAACAACATAATATCCCGATTATGTAACATACAGCAACCCCATACAGATGCCATCTTAAATATAGGTTTGTGCAAAAACGCAAATGGAAGGCGAACCAAATTTAACCAAATTTCACGCAATTTCGTTGTCTTTATATGAATATAGGCCTAGTGCTTTTTAAGCTACGAAAGCGAAGCTCGCCTATTACACCAATAATAAAAGTTGCATCTTCTAATGCAACATGTTTCTTATGATAATTGTATAAACTGATGCCTATAGGCTATAATAATAATAATAATAATAATAATAATAATAATAATAATAATAATAATAATAATATAGGCTATAAAGTTTAACATATTGCAACTTGTGTAGGATATGCTATGTTATATGTATAGTCTGAATGGCTGCTTCTGCTTAATTTTCCTTGGGTTTTGTCTTGTCATGCTATCCATCTCTATTTTTTCCAGGTTCTGCTGTCTCTGATTCTCTCGTATTATTTAGTTCTGTTTGTTCGTCTTTGTTCTATCTGTTAATTCTGATTCATCGATAGCTTACCATATCACTGATTCATGTTTGACTCTTCCTTTATTTCCTTTTATTTTGCCTTTTTTTTCTAACAACTCTGTCAATACTGATTTCTGACATCGAATTCGTAAAACTCCATTTCAAAAAAGTTTTTGAAGTGCGTAATTTGAAGTGAACGGGTTTCTAAAACGGGAGTGGTGTAGTAAATATATTATAGTACAAGTATTCAAATAGCCCTAGATAATTCCGAGTCCATTGCTCTTACTTTATATTTCATAAAGCTGACAAGTATGCTGTTATTAGCAGTGGGTAAACAGCTTGCCTGCAGTGGCTGAGCTCATCATTCAGGGATAAAACAATATATAGATATATATTCAGCTTCTCGAGGATTGGTCTAAGGAAAATGGGTGCATTTCAACAATTTAAATGAAAATTAAAAATGCAGTCTTTTTCATGTGCGTTGCAGAATGTCATATAAAATTATTAAGAATTTACTCTAATTGGAAACACATATAACTGGCACTATCTCTTAGTTCATGTGATGAGGTGTATTTGAACTGCGCACTGTCTTTCTCCAAACAGTTGATGGACATCTGAGATTCGGACTAACTCACACTCGCCTCAGTCGACCTGCTCGTTAAACAACAAAAGAGCTTCCTTTAATGGAAGCTTCAATGCTGCCCATTAAAACCTCTGTATTTACACAAAAGCGGCGGCAAAGGTTGAAGTCGTGCCATTTGTGTAAAGGAACCCAGGCTGGCTAATTTCTCTTTTGGTCAATGTACACATGGCTAAATCAAATTCAGTGAACGTTGCAGCTCTCACTGCTAAATAAGACCAGGACTAATGGAAACGCGAAAAGGTCATGATAACAAACCATTACTGTTTCTGCTCCCAGTGTATCCTGGCAGTGGTCCCGTTAATGCGTAAATCTTAAGCACTCTCCACAAGTGCACACCAGTGGGCTTTGCCCATGCGCAAAAACGAGTTCTAGCTGTCCTGATTAGGCCGTGCTCTTTTCTGTGACTGCACAATGATTGATTGTGCACTTGTTTACCGAAGGCAATCACTGCTGAGGCAAACCAGAGTCTCTAGAGCTTTGGAGGATTAGCGTTTAGTGCGCATAGGCCTTATTAATTGTTAAAATGGAAGTAAGCAACTTAGACAAATTAAAAAGATAGTAAGTTATGACACCACAACATTTCGCTAGAGCTGTTTAAATTCCATCCTACACCTACAAGGATGTGTGAAATGAAAGCATGGTTAAATTATTGGGTTTTATGCACATTAATTTTATTATTATTATTATTATTATTATTATTATTATTATTATTTTTCAAGACTATGAAATATAGACCGCTACTTAGGTCTACCATTGATGATGGTTATTTAAATAATATCATGTGTTATGCTGCTACTGTTACCTATTGTGTAGTGATGGTTTGTTACTGTGATTTGTACTTAATGTTCATACAAAATTTTAGAAATGCTTGCTTAAGAATTTGGAAAATACATAGGATTAGGGTTAGATTTAGTTATTGTGATTGCTGTAAGAAATTAATTATAGAATTACTTAGGCCAACATCACAGGTCTATTATGCCAATAAATTTAGCCTGTAGCCAATTTAATTTAGTGTTTATTTGAAAATAAGTTGATTATCATTCTAGAGAAGGACTTTTTAAATCTTGTTATTAAAATAATTAATTATTGATTCCATAAATAAGTAGTCTATAGGCCTATATAAATAACGTTTTAAACATGTAATTGACAATGAAAGTAAAGACCTACACCAGTCAAAATGTTTCCAAACATTAGAAAAAGTGAAAAATTACCAAACACACTGTCCCAATTCACCAGACATGTCATTAAAAAACAATGCTTCTTTAGAGAATTATATAAGCTTTAACAACCTGGAAATAAAAAAAATAAAAAAAAAACACCCTATTATATCTGAATTCACCTTGTTTCATTTTGCTCAAAAGGACAAACGTAAAATGTAATGTAAAAATAATTTTCAAAAATAAGAAAAAAATCTTTGTGAAAAATTAATTAATAAGCTTACAACTCTCACAACTAAAATACAATAATTTTTCCTGAGAGTCTGAGCTTGACATTCCTCTGTTTCATGTCTAGTTGTATTACTGAACATATATAATGTGGTGAACTTTTGTGAGGTGAAATATTTCTTTTCAGACAGACTAGTAGCTCTAATTATCTGTAGAAAATTAAGGCATTCTTAAAGAAACCAATTTTTCAACAGTATTTAAAAAAAAAAACTGCTGTAAATTAAGAGTTAATTTACTACAGTATTATACCATTATTTTTTTAATTCTTCAGATTTTTACTGTTAATCTGAATGTTTTGATGGATGAAGTTTTACTGAAAAAACTTTTGTTGGATTTTTCCAGTTTTATTCATTCTACAAATTAGTGAGTGCAATTTTAATCATTTATAAATTGATGAAAATCTGGTGAATGTCGGATAGACTGAATATCATCAGCAGTGTGCTAATTTCTATCTTTCTGTAAGCTTGTTTTAATTTATAAGCTTTTTATTTACTGCTGGCTTTTGCTGATTTTAATTGTGTTAACCTTCTTTTCAGGAGAGAATTCGGTGAAAGTGGTGCCACATAGCTAAATATTTGTGGTTTTCTTCAATTTCAGTCACATCCGTTAAGGACATTTCACTGCCATGCCACCAGAGGACCCCAGCCCCCCAAGTCTAGAGACTCTTCTTCATTAAACTCATTTCCTGTTCACATACTATATAAAGCACACAGTTCCTCAGTGTCATTGGCTGCATCTAAAACTGCATACTGTAACAGTACATACTGCATTCGATTCAGTACCTACAGCTCAGCCATTGATACAGTACGTACTGATCAGTATATGTATGTAGTATGAATACAATCCGCACATGCTACATCTGCCATGTTGGCATTGTCATGTGACCTACAACTTAAAAAGAGCCGATGTGCTGCCTTCTGCTATTTTGGTTCTGACAGCTCTTCCGCACTAGTCTTGTTGCCTTATTGGATAGCACAGTGTCCATTGCTTCCAAACTGCAGAATCTCATGGAAGCAGTTTGTCATTTGGGTATTTCTTGCCTACTGATTTATGAATACTGAGAATTCTGACAAACTACTCCTTTGGTGTACTGCATTTTGTCTACTGCATACTTTTTTGCCTACTGATTGTCCATATTTGTGTAAGTTTTGAGCCTGTTCAGTGCAGATCTATCTATCTATCTGTCTATCTCTTTTGAGTAGCCAACAATGAAAAAGATATTTGACAGATATAAGCTGATTTTCTATTTATTTTCTTACATTCCTAGATGTTGGTGCACAGTCGTGGGGCAGCGAGCTTACTTCCCCACTTAACTTCCACAGAGTTATTATTACACCAAGTGGTTGAAACTGGGAACTGCTACAAGTGCAAATAGAGGTCCATTGGAGAAGGATTTTTCCTTCCCCATGATTGCTTTTTGGTGGAGGAGGAGGACCAGACAGGACAGTTAATGACAGGGTTGCCAAATTGGCCTTATAAACACTCCACGGCTGTCAAGATGTTTTATAACAAATAATCTGAACTAAATCTAATGAATTTCTCCAAAATTGCAAAGTGTGAGACAGTGTCTATGATATACAATTTCTGTTGTAAGATACATGTAAACATTTGTAAATGGAGAGGGGTTTATTGAGAAGAAACATGTCTTCTTTTCCAATTCCCATTTTGTTGATGTAGGTTAAGTCTTTTGTGTGGATTTTGAGATGTAGTTGGGCTGGAAATTTTGCTGAAACCTGGCAACCCTGGTTAATGAAATTACCTCCAACTCAGCTGAACAAAGGGTATTTAAAAGGTATATAATTTCCTCTGAAAAGAGCTTCCAGACTGTACAATGGATGTTGTGGAATCTTAACTGCTAAAAATTCATTAGATAGCAACCTATAATAAAAGTGTGATAGCCTCTCGCCTCTCTATTTATATTATTTTTTGTTTGAGGCTATGTTATTATTAATGTTGGCCTGCCTTGCCAAAATCTGTTGTCTTGAGCCCCTCTGGTTCTGTGTTTGTTATATCTTGTTGGATCCTTGCCTTGTTTACATGACTACTCTTTGGATTTGTCGTTTATTCTGTTTTGGATTGTGGACTGTTTTGCTAATAAACCTCCTGCACATGAATTCTCACAACTCCTCTGAGTACTGTTTGTTATGATTGAACTAATTTAATTATTTAAGGAAATCATAATTATAATAATAAAAAAACACATGATTAGCTGCCAGTCAACTACGGAAAATAAGCTTTTAATGATTGTTGAATTATTTTATTAAAACTAACTGGAATGTCATTTTCTGCTAGTTGTCAAAAGCATAGTTTTCTCATATTGCAGATGTGCATATGGTTTATATGTGCACACAAAACAATAAACTGAGAAACGTTCTATAAGGTGCACTGTTTTTGAGTCACATCTATTGTTTTTATATCAGCTGGTAGTAGATGATCACTATACGTTTTCTGTCACCGTTAACACAGTGGCTGTAATTCTAAAAGCAGATTTTAAATATGCTAGCTTCCCGTCAATCCTGTTGCCAGTTCTTTACTTAATTATTTTAATAACAGAGAAATGTTTTACAGTGTAGCCTGAACATGAAGAATGACCACTGAATCGGCCACAGAAGCTACAGATTGCCTCGTGATCTGGGCATTAAAGAAACACGATGCTGCTCTCTAGTGGCCAATATGAGATTAAGTAAGTAACATCATTGGCTTAAACAACCATCCAGCTGCTGCCCCGCAGATCTCAAAAGAGATCTGAAGCCCTGTTCTGGGGAGAAAAAGCCCTCGCTGGACGGTACCTGGGTGGAAGTATGTCATTCATCACAATAAAAGCCCCAGTTTTAAAACATTACAGAGGAATCTCCAATTTAATCTTTTTTGTTGTTTGTTTTACGTATTTAGTAATTATGAAAGTTAATAATTAAAAGAGCTTACTTAAATGTATCCTTTACGTTGTAAAACCATTTGTAAAACATACAAATTCACAATTTGCCCCAAAATGAGATATCAGCTGTTTTATTAATTGTATGTATCATTGGTAGATTCCTAGAGAAAATTTTATATCAATACAAAATAATTGTACAGCACTACTTTACAGACAAGACTGCATCACAACACAGTCAAAACCATTATTTGAGAAATGGGGAAAAAAAAAACAACCTTATGAATATTTAAAAAAACGTATAAGCAAAGAAGCCTTTATTTATTTATTTATTTTTTTAAATCTTGGCAACATTGAAGTAATAAAAGTTTTGGGGTCAATAACACAAGGCACACTATGGTGAAACGGCTGGTTTAAATTTCTCAGGACAGTAATTACAAAGCTAGAAAATTTGTAAAAAAAAAAAAAAAAAAAAAAATTCTACTAAATGTCGTTTACCTTGTTTAGAAAAACAACATATAGTTTACAGATGATCTACAGAAAGCATAGGACACATCAAATTGCAGAGAGAAATTGTGCTTAAGTTACAAATTCCAAGCCCCCAAAGTGTGCTTGTGAAAAAAATATCAAAATCAGGAAGAAATTGCACAAATTTGACTTTCATGGGAGGCGTACCAGGAAAAAGCTTTTGCAAGACTCCAGTTTGCCATGAGCACACAGGCAAAGACCAGGCCTTTTAGAATAATGTGCTCTGGACAGACGAATTAAAGGTAGAGTTTTTTTGGCCACAATAACAGTATATATATTTGGCGCAGACCAAAGACTTTTCAGGAGAAGCACCTCATACCAACTGTGAAGCACGGTGGTGGAAATGTTATGGATTGGGGTTGCTTCGCAGCCTCAGGGACTGGACAGCTTGCATTTATTGATTCAACTATGAATTCTGCATCATATCAAAGAGTGCTTGAAGATAATGTGAGGCCATCTGTCCAAAAATTAAAGTTAAACCGAAAGTGGATCTTTCGACAGGATAATGATCCTAAGCACACTAGTAAATCCACCAAGGAATGGCTCAAAAAGAAGAAATGGAGGGTTATGGAATGGCCTAGTCAAAGCCTGTATTTGAATCACCTTGAAATCACATTGTGGGGGGATTTGAAACGAGCAGTACATGCAAGAAAACCATCAAACATCTTGCAACTGAAAGAATATTGCATGGAAGAGTGATCAAAAATTCCGGCAAGCCTGGTGGACAATTATGTAAGACACCTACAAGATGTTATTTCTGCTAATGGGGGTAATACTTGTTTCTGAGGGAAAGGGTGTACTTACTTTTTCAACAGAAGAATTTCACATCTATTGACATTGACATATCAACATTCTGTTGAATAAATGATTGAAAAATCTAATTTTCCTTGTGGTTTTGATCAAGTATATCAACTTCATATCAACTTCATCAAAAGATGAATAAGAGAAGAGACTTTAGAATTTCAGCTTTTATTTCCTGGTATTTATATGTAGATGTGTTAAACAACATAGAACATTTTGTATTAGATCACCCAATTTGTAGGTGAGCAAAAATATTGGAACATGTGACTGACAGGTGTTTCTTGTTACCCAGGTGTGTCCTGTTAGTTTGATTGTTTAAACAGTGAATAGCTCTGGATGTCTACTCTTGGTTTTAGCCTTCAGTTTCACCTGTGAAGACTGAATTTGTTAAAAAGGATAAGCCAACATGAATATCAGAGAACTGTCTATGAGCGAAAAGCAAGCCATTTTGAAGCTGAGAAAAGGGGGACAATCAATCAGAAGCATTGCACAAGCATTGCCACAACCAATACTTCAATTTGCAATGTGCTGAAAAAGAAAGAAACCACTGGTGTACCGAGCAACCAACACCAAATGGGTTGGCCAAGGAAAACAACAACAGCTCATGACAGAAACATTGTGAGAGCTGTGAAGAAAAACCCAAAAACAACAGTCAGTGACATCACCAACAACCTCTACTGGACAGCGGTGAAGGTATCACAATCCATCGTTTGAAGAAGACTTCGAAAGCAGAAGTATGGAGGCCATACCACAAGATCACTCATCAGCAGTAAGAATCAGAAAGCTATATTGGAATTAGCAAAGAAATACAGAGATGAGCCACAAAAGTTCTGGAACCAAGATTAACCTCTAACAAAGTGATGGAAAGCCCAAACATACAAGATCATCTGTGAAACATGGTGGAGGTAGTGTCATGGCTTGGGCTTGCATGACTGCTTCTGGAACAAACTCATTAATTTTTATTGATGATGTAACTCATGATGGTAGAAGCAGAATGAATTCAGAAGTCTACAGGAACATTTTGTCTGTCGGTTTACAAAGAAATGCATTCAAATTAATCAGGAGGATGATCCAAAACACACTGCCAACTCAACAAAGGACTTCATCAGGGGGAAAAAGTGGAAGGTTTTAGACTGGCAAAGTCAATTACCAGACATTAACCCAGTTGAGAAGCATTTCACCTCCTGAAGAGTAGACTGAAGGAAACAACAACTGAAAAAGGCTGCGACAAAAGCCGGGAAAAGCATCATAACAGAAGAAACCAACAGTTTGGTGAGGTCACTGAGTTACAGGCTTGATGTAGTTATTCAGAGGTAAGGGATATGCAACCAAATATTAAGTTTTATTTAATTTAATTTACTTCAAAACATATCTGTTCCTATACTTTTGCTCACCTAAAAATTGGGTGGTCTGATACAAACAGTTCTATGTTTTATGTTGTTTAACACATCTAGATGTAAATACAAGGAAATAAAAGCTGATCCATCTTTTGATGGATCAAACCCAAATATTTTTGGTGTACAGCACAATCAAATGAAAAAGCCTTGCTGTTCCAGTAGTTTCGGAGGGGAATGCAGATTTGTGAAAAAATAAAACCATCAACAATTACACCTGGTATATATAGGTATGAGAGAGGAACTATTAAAAGTTACGTTAAAAGTTAACGGTAACATAAATGCCAATAATGATTTAATTATTTCTACAGCTACCTACCATTTTTCTTCACCAACTGCAATTTCCCTATGTGGCAAAAACTTCCACCCAGTGAAGACTTTTTTCCCCCCAGCATGGGGCTTCTGGGACTGGTGTGCAGGTCTGCAGCTGGATGTCACTAATATGGTTTAAAATGGCTCCGTGTGTACCCTCATTAAAACATTGTGTTATAACTGTGACAACAATAAATAAATTATGAACAATGATAAGAATAAATTTCAGCACTCCCTTTATGTGGTGTATGTAAATGAATGCAGATTCAAATATCTGTATGTAACCTGAAAATAAAAAAATAAATACTTGTGCGGGTTTGATGGTAGTTTGTTTGGCTGCATTTTAGGGCAGTTGATGCTGGACAGTTACCAGCAGTATAAATTCTCCATTTATAGTTACATATTCAATTGTGTTTTTTATATTTTGATCATTTGTAAATAATAGTATAGGAAATAAGGACCAAGTGCACTTTGCCTACATCCATGTCACATACCAAGTTTCAGGGTCATTATTTAAAAAAAATATATATATATAGTAAAATTTTGATAATGTGCTTAGTTTCATATTTATTTATTTAATTTTTGAGACAGGATGATTATTTTAGAACATTTGAGAATGAGAAGATAATAGTCTAATAAACCATTTGAACTGTGTTGGTGGTATTATATCTGATCGTTAAGGTCAGGGGTTCAAGCCCCAGCACTGCCTGGCTCTGGGTTACTGACCAGAAGGTCAGGGGTTCAAGCCCTGGCACTGCCAAGCTGCCACTGTTGGGCCCTTCAGCAAGGCCCTTAACCCTCTCTGCTCCAGGGGCGCCGTATCATGGCTGACCCTGCGCTCTGACCCCAGCTTCCTGGAATGCCGGGGTATGCGAAGAATTTCACTGTGCTGTGACCAATAAAGACTCATTATATTAGCGCGCTTCATGCGCCATCTACAGGCGCCAGATCGTAACAACAGGACATTTTCCTCTTTTTCTTGTAATAATTTTTTTTTTCTCTCGTTATAACGAGATACTAATGATGATTTTTGTTTTCTGCATGGCAGCACAGAGCTTCCGTGAAAAAATGTTATGATATAGCTTGTTTAGAAGTTATTTCTGATCTTGGGTTGCATGTAATAGAACTCCAGCCTTCTACAATCCCACCCACCAAATAGCCTTCTAAAAGTCCTCCTGCATAAAAGCTTTTGTCTTTTCTTTGTCAAAATATGGTAAAGAGGCCTAAGTGTTAATTAACCTTATTACAGGAAAACCATGGACACCCAAATTTAGCTAGTTTCTCTGATTAATATGTAATACAAATAAGAGGGCATCAGTGCACATATACTGTGTTTTAAAACTTACTGTACATTTGGTGTTGGAGCTTGAGCAATATCCAGTACCCAAAGTGCAAGATTTGCTTGAGAAAATATTGGGCAGAGAAAAATATAGTAAATTGGATGTTAGCCATGCGCATCAACAAGCAACCCTAAAAGAGGCATCAAAGCAATATTTTCCCACAAATACCCATAAGGGATTGTTTAGGGTAAAATCACCTATTTTTCACCTAGTCTTCTCCAGTCTGGCCATTTTTCCACTCTGCACCCAGAAATGTCACAGAACTCTGTATTTTACTCTTACTTAATTACTTACAATTACTTAATTACAAAATTTCTGCCAAATTTCAACATTGCTAGCACCATTACACAAGCTGTTAAGAAAGGATACAATGTGAACATGGGAAAAGGAACAGGCTTTCAGAAGTCTAAGAAGATCATGCAGTCATCGGATGTACTTGTACATTACGAATGAAAGAAAGATCTGGTCTTGTCCTTGGATGTGCTGCCATATGGTACAGGAGTGGTTTTGTCTCACCTAATGACTGATGGGCAAGAGAGGCCAGTAGCTTTGTCTCAAAAGCACTGATGCTTTCTGAGTCCAACTATTCACAACTAGACAAAAAGGCTTAGCTGTTATCTTCAGAATACAGCATTTCCACAAGTACATGTATGGTCAAAACTGAACAAACCATGAGCCATTGCTTTGTCTCTTTAACAAACAGAATTCAGTACCTCAAATGGTTATGTGCCTATGAGTAGGAGATGAGCAACAAGCCAGACAAGCCACGAGTTGGCTTCCACTGCCTGAACACTCCATGAAGGCTGAGCGGGAGGACAGGATAGAGTTCATCACCCTGATGTCAGCAGTGGAGATCAATAGCTAGACAGGTCATAGAATACGCAAGAGAAGTTGTAGTCAAAGGCTGTGCCACATGCCAAGAACATCGTAACATACCAGCATCTGCTCCACTTCACCCATGAGAGAGGTCAAGTAAGCCATGTCAGAGATTTCACATAGATTATGCTGGACCTTTCTGGGGTCAAATGTTCCTTGTGTTGTTAGATGCTTGCTATCAGTCTGAGAGAGTTTAGTATTTTCTTATACTGACAGTCTGAATCTGAAGGAGGGTTAGAGGGAGAAGAAATGATTAACAGAGGAGTGTTTATGACCTTTCTGTCTTTTTGCTCCTCCTCTCTCTCTCTCTCTCTCTCTCTCTCTCTCTCTCTCTCACACACACACACACACACACACACACACACACACACACACACATACACATACATACAGTCATACAGAAAACCAAACAGTTCATTTCAGTGAAAATGAAACTCAGAGCACCACTCTCTCTCTCCCTGTTTCTATAGCTCACTCTCTGTCAGTGTGTGAGTGCAGGAAAATGACAGAGGCAAGCATTTCATTAGATCAGCTTTCAGTTGATAAGTTCCGCTGTCCAGTCTGTCTGGATCTACTGAAGAATCCAAGATCTACTCTGAGCATGATGAAGTGTTGGAGATCTACTATCGTACTGACCAAAGCTTCATCAATTATCTGTGTATGATGGATGAACACAAAAGTCATAACACCATCTCAGTTAAAGCATACAGAACTGAAAAACAGATAAGAAATGCAAGTCTAATTTATTCATATATAGTCAAATATATAGTCATTTCTTACAAATTATAATCTGAAGTGGCTGAAGGTTTTCCCACCTCAATTCAGTCTTCTGATTATTTTCCTCCATCTTTAAACAGCTGATGAGTTTTATGAGTTCTGGCTCCTGATTGGTTGGAAAGAAAACCTGCAGACACAAAACCAGCCCTTTGGGGATAAGATTAGACACACACTCCTGCTTTATTCAGCTTTAGGACCTCACTTTTTAATTCAAAGTAATAATGTTGAAGTGAGGTAAAATTAAGGTGTTTGTTAGTATAGAAGAGTTAAATACATTTGTCCTTATCAGGTCAGAGCAGTCAGTAAACTTTTCAGCCAGCACCCATCTGAACATCATTTTACTCTTTATCTGTCAGAAATTTACACACTTAGCTCACAGCACCCAGCATCTGATCTAGGACAGGAATCACTGGTCCATGAAGACAGGTGTATACAAGAATTGTGTACAGTTTAATTTATTTATGTACATGTTTAGACAGATTGTGGATGGGAGTCAAAGGAATTCAAAATTATTAACAGGCAGCATTTCTAGTCAACCTTTGAGCCCTGTTGAACTGCTTCTGTGATATACAGTAGAAAGGCATGCCACATGGAACCACCTGCAGTGGTGACATTCAATCTGAGAAAAGATAATAATAATAATATCAAATTGCTCAGTAATCAATTAGTTTCTCACTCACTCACTCATTCTCTTTCTCTCTACGCACAGTTCCCTATACAGTTTTCAAAAATGTCAGTTGAGTCAACAAGGCTAGCTTGTTGACTAATCTGGTGGCTAGCTGACAGACATAAAATGCAGAAAACAAATAAACATCTTTGAAATATTAAAACATTTGTGTATTATCAGTAATTATATCATTAATAGGACTTTTTTTGTTGTTGAAGAAAATGATTAATTCCAATATGGGTCATTTTCCCCTCCTTTATACATTCATGTAGGTTTTTTGGCTCATGCATTGTATTGTTAAATAGCAAAAATCTAAAAGGTGTGCATAATAGCGGACACCTACGTGAACACTTTACAGTTGGTTTTGTGACTGTAAGTCATTCTCTTCAAATGCTATTGAGCTTTAAATTATGGTATAATTGTGTCTAAGCTCATTTGTTAAGGTCGTGCACGAGCATGCACTTCGGTTTTCCGAGCAGCGCTGACTCAAGGGGAAATCGTGACAGAATCCCCCCCAAAATACACTCCCCCCCTGGCGGTCCTGGCCCTTTGGGCAAAATGTCTTTAGCTGAACCGGGAGGCTGAGCAGCGTCCTCAGTGGAGCAGGAAGGCGGAGCGACATCCTCAATGGAGCAGGAAGGCAGAGCGACGTCCTCAGCAGAGCTGGAAGGCAGAGCGTCGTCCTCAGTGGAGCAGGAAGGCAAAGCAACGTCCTCATAGAACTTTGGCGTAGTGGCATTCATGGCAGAGTAGGGAAGCAAAACGGAGCTCTTGGCTGCAACGGGAGGCGGAGAAACTTCCTCAGTAGAACAGGGTGGCTGAGTGGCATCCTCAGCTTTATAGGAATGCTGAGCAGCATCCTAAGTCACGCAGAGAATCTGAGCATCATTCTCCATCAACTTTGCAGGCTGAACTTGGTTGGCTGTGTCAGCAGACTCAGGTGTATGCAGAGCTTGTCATCAGTCTCAGGCATGAGAAGAACTCAGTTGATCGTGTCGTCAGTCTCAGGCATGAGGAGCACAAGTTGATCGTGTCGTCAGTCTCAGGCATGAGGAGCACTCAGTTGATCGTGTCGTCCGTCTCAGGTATGAGGAGAACTTGGTTAGTCATGATGTCTGCTTCAGACATGAGTAGAACTTGGCTGTCCTTGTCAGCAGACTTGGGCGTGAGCAGAACTTGGTTGTCCCTGTCAGCAGACTTGGGCGTGAGCAGAACTTGGTTGTCCTTGTCAGCAAACTCTGGTGTGAGCATAGCTTGGTTAGTTGTATCAACAGACTCTGGCGTGAGCATAACTTGGTTGGTCGTGGTGTCAGTTTCAGGCGTGAGCAGAGCCTGGTTGGTTGTGATGTCAGTTTCAGGCGTGAGCAGAGCCTAGTTGGTCGTGACGTTGGTTTCAGACTGGAACTTGGCATGGAAGGTCACATCGTTGATCTCAGACTGGAACGTGGCGTGGGAGGTCACCTCATCGACCTCAGACAGGAACTGGGCTTGAGAGGTCGCCTCTTCGACCTCTGACAGGAACTGGGTTTGAGAGGTCGCCTCTTCGACCTCGGACAGGAACTTGGCTTGAGAGGTCGTCTCTTCGACGTCTGACAGATACTTGGCTTGAGAGGTCGCCTCTTCGACCTCGGACATGAACTTGGCTTGGGAGGTCACCTTAATGACCTCTAGCAGGAACTTGACTTTATGCTGGAGCTTTGGAGATGAGACAACCTCGTGGGTCTCAGGTTGGAGCTCTGGTATTGAGGCCACCCTCTTTGCCTGCATATAATAGTTGGTGAACGGCAGGGCAGGTTTATCTGCCAGGCTAACCAACCCCCCCACCTCCGAAAAGATATTCCAAGTCAGCCTTAGATTCTGGACTCCCGAACGTCATCATAAATCCTCTCACAAATTGGGTTACACTCCCAAGTCCCCGGTCTTCCTTGGCCAATAGGAGCTGCATCCACTGGCAGGCTGGTCCAAAGAACCGGGACCACATGAACTTGAGCCATTTCTTCTCCTCTGGCTTGGGGTCTGCTAAGCTTGCAAAATAAAACCGGCAGTCCACAAAAAAATCTTCAGGATACCAAAAAAATCCATCTTAAGGATTGAGGAGCTCCATGAAAGTCCACTGCGGAAACTGGATCGAATCCAAGGCTGGGACAGTTGGCTTTGTTTTCCTAGCGTGATGTCTCCTCCGTCTTCCTGCTGCATCCATGTTGAGCCGTAGTATGTTACGTCACAGAGGTAATGGAGGTTAGGACGGATGCAAGTGCAGTAAAAGATGTTTATTAGAGAGAGTGGCAGACAAATCCAAAACTGTAATCCAAAGCAAGGTCTAATAACATGCAAAAGGTCAGGCGATCGGCAGACGGGCATAAACAGGGCAAGGCAAAACACAAAACGAGAAACAAAGTCAATAAACATGAAATGAGAATGAGAACAAAGAACAACCGCATGGTAACGAGAATACACTCAATACTGCGCAATGTGCACAGAGACAGGAGGGTTTTATATAACAAACGTAATCATGGGTTAAACACGGGACAGCTGAAAACAATGGTGACACACATTTGGAAAAGAACCAATGACAAAACAGGGGCGGAGACAGAAGATAACCAAAACAAAAGCATGTGTCCAACATAAACAAAGTCACTGTCAATGAAGACCGAAAAGCATGCCTTCGCGAAGGGCTCGTGCACCTGGCTCGTTCACGAGCATGCACTTCGGTTTTCCAAGCACGCTGCAATACTACAGTGTTGACTCAAGGGGAAAACGTGACAAAGTCATTCCCTTCAAATGCTACTGAAGTTAGAAACATGTATACCAATGTCGTATGTAACTTTAGAGACGGCCCCTTAATTTGCGAATATCAAACGCTCAACATCAAGCCAACTTTATGCCAGTCAGGAGACAGGAGGTCACACGTTCAGATCAAACAGTGTTACCAACAGTCTTAAATCACATGCCCCTACAGAACTGTCAGTCAGGGGGGACATGGAGGTGTCATAAAATCACAGGGGGTCATAAATCAATCTGACATTTTGTCAGAAAGTGTATGTTATAACTACTAACATTGTTCTTGGTAAGTCTGTACTGAGCATGAACAATGATTGCACCTGATTGATCAAATTTGTTTACTTCCGATTGTCCTCTCTACTTCCAAATTACAGTAAACCTTTACAGTTGTTCCTGTAAAACAATGTTGTAACAATGTTGCTGTTTAATAATAATTTGTACATACTATTGCATTTCCTATTTAATCTTCCTAACAAGATTAAATAATGCTGCTAATAGGTGGTGTTCACTGTTAGTTCATGTGACTAGTGCAGTAAGTAAGGAATATTTTAGGACAGATTGTTGAAATACCTCAAGTGTGCATTTGGTTTTCACTACTTCAATGGGCTGTCATCAGCTTATACCATAGTTTCCACTCCTCAAAACATTTTTCAGGTTTTATTTTCGCTAAAATGCTTGTCAAACTTCCTTATGCCACTGATTCAGCATCTAGATTAGAAACAGCCTAATTGCTGTTCATTGCTCATTGTTGCTTCAAAAAAGTCACCCAACCCTCTGTTACTAATTCAAAGGTGTCACTGTAGAACTAATAACAGAGGCTTAGGCTTTTTCTGTGTAATTACAGGAGTAACAAGGCTGTACAGCTAATAACTGAAATAATTGGTAAAATGATATGGAACTCTAATGCAGTCAGGCCTACAACTACTGAATAGCTATAATAGCAGTTATTGAAAACTAACTGTCATATTACATCAGACCAGTGACTACAATTCCCATCCTGCACTGCGGCCTACAAACATGGCCGTCATGGACCGCAATTCCCAGAACACACCTTCATTCTAATCACGCACTCCTGCATTTAATTCACACCACACATATAAGAGACTGTTCAAACACTTAGTCTTTGCGAAGTATTACGCTCAGTTGCTTAGTCTCTGTCGTTATTCCAAGCCTTATATCGTGTTTGCTTTTCTGGTTCTTGCCTTTGTTTATTCTGTTGACCTCGATTCTCTGCCTTGCCTAGTTTAGCCTGTTTGCCTGATCGTTTGACCCTTGCCTGCCTATGTACATTGATTTCTGCCTGATCCTTTGGACTTCTTGTTGTTTGATTAAACTGCCATACCTGCACTTGCTTCTGTCTCAGCCTCCATTACATGACACTAATGAAGGGAATATCTTTCAACCAATCAGATCAAGCATTATTACAATGTTATACAGCCATGTTATAATTTTATGATGAATGTTTGTATATATGTATTTAATAGTTTTGTATGTGTTTTTAGCTGCTGTGAGAAAAAAACCCAGCTGACACGAAAAGCCACCGAACAGGAGATAGAAGTCAATGTACAGAGGTGGCTTCAGCTTGCTCCTGACAGAGATGGAGGAAGGAGAGAGCGGTTGAGAAGAAAAGAGGGGCTGGAGAAGACACCACATGTTGAGGACAATTCTGAATTCAACCTCACTCTTTCTTCCTCACGCACACACAAGTGTTAAAAGTGTTACCTTTTTTTTCTTTAGACAGTTCATGTACATTTCATTACGGGCTTTTATTTACTAAGGGTAATATTACTTTATATAATTTAATTTTAACTTTGCCTGTTAGATTCTTTCTACTCAGTCCATTTTGGAGTTTTTTTTGTGATTGTTGCAGCCAAAAAAGCTTGATTTCGCAATTTTTAAAAAAAAATTTATTTCAAAATTTGCCATGCAATTTGCTGAGTTTTTTGGGGCTTTTTTTGTAGAAAACTACTTGAATCTGGTGCAATTGCAATTGCAAGAAATTGTTTTGCGCTCTTTGGTAGTGATGTTTTTTGGTAAATAAGACCTTTTAACTGTACTCATGTGCGATGCACATGAATCGAAGACAGCTTTGGCTGAAGGTGATGACGTCACATGACACGTCTGCAGAAAATCTGCGGTAATTGTGAAACTTTTTTTTTGCAAGCTCCACCAAATTTGGTGGAGTTTCTTTGATTTTGCATTAATTTCTTTGATCGCAAAATCCTGGAGAGACTGACTTTATTTTAATGATAATGAGTCTTTATTTATAAAATATACATATGTACAGTGAAATGCTTGAAACCCCAACTTTCCGATCAGTAACCCAGAGCCTTAACCACCAAGCCACCACTGTCCTCTGCACTGTTTTTAAAACTTAACTGAAACTTTTACATTTTGGTGTATAATTGCCAGCTTAGGCAGTTAAAATAACTCAATTTAAAAAAAAAAAAAAAGTTACATTCAGTTTTCATGTGACTTATTTTTCACATAATTTGGGCATGATTAATCTGTGCTGTGGCTCAATTTTTGGGTCTCTGGATACAGGCTGGTGTTGATATGGTTAAGACTGGGATTCTGGTATTGAAAATTGAAACTGGTATTGGCTGACATTTGGGCCAGTTATGGCCTATGTGTGGCCCTTGTTTGTAAACCGAATCTGGGCTATTCATGGGCCATCATTCATTGCAGTATGTGGGCCGAGGGAGAATTGGTTGTGTGGACCGGAGCTGTGCCAGAAAACAATTGCAATGTGAGTGGCTGTGTAATTAAAAATGTTTTTAATATTTCAGTTGTCTCAGATTAATGTAATCTAGTCATACAAATCAGACAGAATTTATAGAGGACATTTAAAGCATATCAAATGCAGTGTAAATTCCAGCCATTACTAAAGAATTAAGGAACTCAGTATGTAGTCTAATTTAGTCAAATACAAAAAAGAGATGTCAGATTGTTTCTCATAATGGTATTGTTAGTAAAATATAAGGACATTCAACATATTCATAAAACATTCATATGCACAGACCCATGATGGTAGTAGAGTACAACTGTGCAAAGATGTGCAATACAAAACAGTCTCTGCCGAAGTTGAAGCTTGGTGGCTCAGAAAATCGCCGTGTTAGCTGTTTCCTCTTCTGATGTCAGATACAAGAGACTGAATTCTCTCTGACACAGCCACCTGTGAAAGAAATACACAGATTTAATAAAGAATACTTTTGGTATTAATTTTAGACAAATTAAACACTCACCGTGTAGGACACTGGCTCCTCCAGTTTTTTGTGATGGGGGTACAAGGCCTGAATGGAGGTCTGTGCATGTACTCGACTCTCATATGCACTGCTCAAAGGAAGCAAAATCTGGAAATACAGCATAGAAGAACATTAAGGTCAGACGTTGTAGTCAGACATTTTTGTTTCAGACATTATGACATTGGGGTATTTTGGAAAGTGTTCAAATTCAGAGAAAATGTCTTGCTTTACAAAGTCTAAATGTTTTTAGAATTTGATAAACGAATGGAAAAGGGGTTGACAAAAGTATCTGCAAATTCAGTATCTATGCTGCCGGTCTTCATTAGTCACTTATGCTGCAATAGTTCTAGTCTCTTTAATATCTACATTGACAACTGTCAAAAATTGCTGTCTCATTATAGCAACTCATAATAATAATATCTCACAGCTAACAACCAACATGTCAGGCACCCCAAACAGTAAAAACAGCATATGCCCCAGAGGTAGAGTTGGTCCTAACTGCTAGCAACTGGTATATCAAGTTGGGGAAATAGAAGAGAGCTGAACACCAAATAGGAGGAGAGAGTCAATAGATGCACTGTGGCATTATTAGTGTCTCACAAGGAAGCATGCTCTCTAGTTTGACACTGGCCCCTCTGTGCATGCCTTCATGGTTTCTGCCTTCACCAGCTGCAAATATCTTCCCTTCCTTTCACCCTATCGACTCATTGTTAAGGATTTTAATTAATGCTTTTTAATTTAATTAATGCTTTTAATTTAATTAATGAGAGACCAAAAATGGGAGGGTTCACACAAAAACATGGTATAGTATGAGGGATAAATTGATGAAACTGAACAAATTCTAAGAGTGGAATGGGTGGAGGTTACCTCTCCATGTGAGAAGACATCTAATTGTAGCCTTGTCACATGGGCAGGTGTGACTGATTGGACAGCCTTATCCAGCCCTAAAGGGTGACATTTTATGGGCTCTCCCACTTTTGGGGCAGGCTCCTCTGATAAGCATATGAGATCCATTTGAGGATGACCTGTGAGTGGTGAAATCAAGATGTGAAGAGGATAAAGAAAAGGTGAGAGAGTAACTAGGGGACATAAATAACAATACTATTCTGTTGAGGCAATATCTCAGTTGACAGTAGAAGACTAGATCTTAGACCCCATTCTATTTTAAGAACTTTTAAGAACTGGCTTAATAATAATAATTGGTAAAAACATTTAGACATTTCATTTTTTCTGAATCAAAAATCCGCTTTTTGTCTTTTTAAGCACAAAATGTTTTAAGGCATAAATGGATAAAATAAAAAGGGGTGCAAATGCCCACAAATTCTGTTCATTGGGTTAAATAGGAAAGATTGCAGTAGTAAGGAGGCTGGAAAGGGTCCTGACCATCAGTGTCCAGCAGTCTGTAGATTGTCTTTCTGCCTGGCAGCGTGCTTTTCTCTGGGTCCTCACTCAGCTTCATCCTAGGCCGACCTCCAACCTCTACTAACTAATAAGAGAAAATCGCATCTATCCATGATTCCTCAGACTATATCTGGATGCATTTACTAGTATGCTCTAGAAATCTTCAGTGTTACCTTATATACACAACCAAGTGAGGGTTGACCTGTGCATGTAACAAGGTGAGTTCCAACTCCCACTACATCGATCTCATTATCCTGAAAGTGTGGGAGGAAACCATTTACTAAAAGGTAGCATGATGTCATTCTGGGCTATAGTGGAATACTTCTATTATAAGGGAATATCTTACCCTTTTGTTGAGTTCAGAAAGACTTTTTTCAGACACATTGTTTGAACCAACAATGATGAGCGACTCAAATGCAGGAACTGAAAATCTAGTGGGAAACAGATAAACTACTGAGTATCAGAGGTCTTTAAACAACTATAATATTTGTAAAAGGCTAAACTTACTGCTTGCTGCACTGTCTGAAAACATTATACACTAGCAGAGATTGTCCACAGAGATCTCCACTATCCAGCCTTACTCCCAGAGGCTGATACTGCAGCTCACAGAGTACCAGGGCAACAGCACAGAAACAGGGCAAGCCACTACTGCAATAAAAAAAGCACACATTCCACCACACTGCATGACACAAAAAAATGAATAAACTCATTTTACTCTTAGAAACAGGACATTGTGTTACCTGCTGACACTGTAGCTGTCAATCACAGGGAGGAAGTTGCAAGGATAAGCAATGGCATAGGACAGGAAAGCAGCAAGCTCTCCCTCACGCACTTGCTGGGGCTTAGCTCCTAGTAACTGACATACACGTGCTAACCAGTCCTTTACCAGAGGGACAAGCTCAACAGGGTCACCACCTCTCAAGGGCACCAGAGTCTGCAGTGAGATTAAAAATCAAAATACATTTAATATTTGCAAAAGTATGTAAAATGTTAACATTGTTTAGGTGATTTATGGAGGGACAGTAAGTACGTTGACATGGACAACAATAATCCAATAATAACCCGATTACGACAATACTCTGATTAAGAAACTACCATGTAAACAGCAATTTTTTATTACCTTAATCCGATTAAAGTCATACTCGAAGTAAACACAAACTGAATTAAGACACGTGGAGTATTCCTGTTTTAGTCGCATTATTGACGTGTATTACAGACATGTAAACACCTTAATCACACTATTAGCGT
This sequence comes from Stegophilus panzeri, assembly GCA_024331685.1. NCBI lineage: Eukaryota > Metazoa > Chordata > Actinopteri > Siluriformes > Trichomycteridae > Stegophilus > Stegophilus panzeri. The sequence continues at coordinate 28,266,817 of JANDJT010000102.1, read as the reverse complement.
TGTGTGAGAGTTTTCACAGCATTTTGTGACAGGACACGTACACACACGGCAGTGCTCAACCGTTTTACGGCAAACAAGAGAGCACGGCTGCGTCTGAAACCGTGTACTTACCCACTATATAGTAGGCGAAATACACGTATATAGTAGGCGAAATACATGTATCTCAGCAACTATATAATAGGTAAGTATTTGGTTTGGGACGCAACCCACGGCTTCAAGCAGTCGTCTATTTGCACGTACAGCAAGACAAATAATTAACTGCACTTGAAGCGTTTGTAAAAATGTAAAATAAAAACACCCAAAACTGTATACGGTACCATAACGAAGACGAACTGTATGTTGATACGTGAAATTCTGGAGGGAACGTGAGACGGCGTGGTGTGGGGACATAATAAAAGAAACTGCAGTAAAAGCTTGGAAAAGCATCACAAAAGAAGAATGCAACAGTTTGGTGACATGAGTGGGTCACAGGCTTGATGAAGTTATTGCAAGCAAGGGATATGCAACCAAACATTAAATGTAACTTACTTAATTTACTTTAATTGACTATTTGTTTCTATACTTTTGTTCACCTAAAATTGCATGGTCTACCACCAATGGTGCCACGTTCCATCTAGATGTAAGTATCAGGAAATGAAAGCTGAAATTCCTATCTATTGTCTCATTCATCTTTTGATCTCAAACCCAAATGTCTTCAATGTATAGCAAAACAATTGGCCTTACTGTTCCAATACTTTTGGAGAAGACCACGTATAGTACAGTGCAAAAAGTCTTAGTCACGTGCACAGAAATGCTGTAAAGCAAAGATGCCTTCAAAAATAATGAAATTAAATGTTTCTACATAAAAATAATATAAAGAGCAGTAAACAGTAATAAAATACACAAAGTAAATAAAAAAAATCTTCAGTAGTCTCAAGTACAATTGTGCAGTTTTATAAGGAAACTGGCTGGTAAGTTTTACTGAGCATCTTGGAGAATATGCCACAGTTCTTCTGGAGACTTTGAGAGAGAGAGAGAGAGAGAGTCAACTTTACAAGACTCATTACCACACAGTTTTTCTTTATGTGACAACCATATGGCCATTTTAACTTGTCCAAATAAAAAAAAAAAATCAGTAAAACATGAGACTCCTTTTTACTCTTTTTATATTTAGGTCCATATATGAAACACATAGGTGAAGGGTCTGACAACACCCGTCTATTGCTGAAAACAACAGTTGTAATCCACTCCTCACCTGCAGATCAAGATGTGCTCTGTGTCTGTTAGTAGCTATAATACCATGTACTAACCTCCACTGAAGATCTCCTGTTTTTTTTTCAATTGGAGATTTATACAAGGTCCACCAGCTGCCCTTGGGGGAAGCACCTAACCCAAACACCTCTTGCCATTTAGACTCCTTTTCGTTTGCAAGAGCATGGAGATGCAAAATGTTTATACATAGTGTATACAGTAATTTATTTTTCCTGTATTGCTGAAAACTCCCAACTGAGGTATCTTAAAGGTTACCACCATCAGTTTCTTCCCAGCTTTCAGTCTAAGCTGCAATTTCCAATTCTGGAAAGTCAAATATGTCCATCTCTCCATTATAAGTTTCTAAGGAAAGTCTATAACTCTGTGGCAAAAACTCAGCATTCTGAGTCAAAATTTTCTTTGCCACTCGAATTGAACTTATGCTCAATTTTCCAGCAAAAATCTCAGCTGATATTCATTCACCTTCAGATATTAACCGTCCAATTTTTGCAGCCCACAAAACTTTTCCTGAGTGATGAGTCTTTAAAAAAGTCCAGATTCAGTGCAGAGTTTAAAAAGCAATGTTTCTTCCTTCTGCCACAAACTTTTGGCATTGTTTGACTCCCGAGAAAACTTGAAAGTTGTCCATGCTTTTAAGAGTGATCTATAAAATGATGTTAATCCTGCAAGATCCAACTTATTTATATCCATCAGGAACAAGTGGTGATCTAGTTCCATGTTGTCTGCTTTCCTCAATAAGGTGCACGCTATCCCAGCCCAGCTCACATCCCTCCCATAGAGGAATCGCAGCCACTTGAAGGCTGAAGGTCTTTATTCTAGATCTGATATCCACTAGGCCTTGTCCTCCTTCCTGTCTGGGCAGATACAACACTGGTGGCTTTAACCAATGCTGACCCAACCAGAAAAAGTCCACCAGACATCTCTGAATTTGTCTCATAAAGTCTTCTGGCGGTTCAAGGATCATCATTCTGTGCCAAATAGAAGAGGCTACAAGGTTATTACATAGCAGCACCCTTCCCCTGTAGGACAGCTGGGGCAACAACCATTTCCAATGAGACAACCGCGCACATACTTTCTCCAGCAGGCCCTCCCAATTTTGCTTTCTGAACTCATTTGTCCCCCAAAAAACTCCCAAATATTTAAAACCTGCCTTTCACCATTGCAAACTACCAGGGAGTGATGGACTTTTAACAACTTGGCCATACCACACAGCATCACTTTTACACCAGTTAACTTTGGCTGATGATGCCTTTCCAAAACACTCTAGAGCATGTTTTACCACTTCAACATCACCATCTCCTGTAAAGTTTATATAGCAAGGGCTCAATAATTATACTATAACGTTGGCCCAAAAGGAGACAGCCCTGTCCAATTCGCTTCTGAACTTTCACAGAAATACTTAGGCCACCAGCCATTTTTATCATACATGCTGCTTCAGTGTACAATACCCTTATCACTGAAATAAAATTGATCAAAACCAAAGGCCTTTAAAGTATCGTGTGATCCACCCAATCAAAAGCTTTTTCTTGATCTAATGATAAAAACCCCATTTCAATCTTACTGCCATAAGGATAGTCATACTAAGTGTCTTACTAAATGTAGATTATCTACAATAAATCTATCTTTTATACAGTAAGATTGACCTTTATGTATGATTACATGCAGTACATTATTTAATCTGTTTGCCGAACATTTAGAAATGATTTTGTAATCTGAGCACAAAACTGCCACATGTGTTCAGTTCTTTAAGAGTGTTAAATCCCCCTTCTTAGGGAGCAGTGTTAGAACTGCACACTGAAAGCTCTTAGGAAGGATTTTTTCAGTGATATTTTTTGAAGAACTTCAAAGCAATCATGTCCAAGAACAGGCCAGAAAGCCTTACCGAATTTGGCACAGTCCCTCTATTTCAGGTGTACAACCTACACAGAGTCCCATTATAACCGCCATGACTTCTTCATAGGGGAGTTCAGTCTCTAAATTTTTTTTTTGCTTTGAGGTTTAAACCGGAAGGTTATAAAGCAGTTAATTCCTACATTGCTCATCTGATTTTTTTTTTAAAAGTCCAGAGCAATTTTACGCATCTCCGAAGTGTCTCGACCATTACATGCTTTCAAACAGTACATACATTTTTCTTGCCCTCTAGATTAAAAAAAAGAAAAGAAATCGGAGCGTCCATGTCTCTTGCTGTTAAAAAACGACTTCTTACAAGACCTCCTTTCACTCTTTCATTTAAAATTGAGCTCAGCAGGTTAGTCGTTCAGTCCACAGATCTTTAAGGTTTACAGAATCATTTGCAATCATACTTTGCTCAATACCAATAATTTTTCTTTCAAGACATTCCAATGACTTTTTAAAAAAAATTTTTTTTAATAAAACACATGGAATATGATAAGGAACTTTTGTCAACAATTTTTATTTGTGCCTTTCCTATTTCCCACCATTGAATGCAATTTTCATAATAATTCTTCTCACTCTTCCAAGACTCCCAAAATAACTTAAAAATCTCACAAAAATATTTATCTTCTAATAATTTAGCATTAAAATGCCAATAATGACTTTTATGCATTCTTTTTAGTAAAGTACACTATAGTGACAAATTTGTCATCAGACATTGAGATGGGAGAAAGAGTTGAATTTAGAACTCTATTCCTCATATTACGTGATGTATAGAGTCTATCCAACCATGCAGCAGAAACCTTCTCACTACTTATCTTCACCCATGCATACTGACGTGTAAAAGGGTTATGTTCTCTCCATACATCAGATAGGTTTCGATTTTTAATCACATTGGCTAAGGACAAGGCACTCTGTGCATGAGGATCCTCACCATTCCTCTCCTGTGTAAAGTCCAAGGTACAATTAAAATCTCCCCATAAGATAATGAGATCTCCTTCATGTTGTTGTCTTAAAAAATCCTCTAATTTAGTTAACTAAATTCAGTGAACTGAATTTAGTATTCTCTCTGCACCTATATTTGGAGCATAAATATTCACAAAAAGAAAAATAAGCTTACTAATTTCATCCCTCACAATCAACAATCACCCTGGATCAACTTATTTTTTTGACAAGATTTCCACTTTAACAATAGGGGAAAAAAGTACTGCCACTACAACACTACAGGACTAAGGATGACTAAGGAATTTTTATCCTTCCCACCATTCAGCCTCATTGCTTTGATTACTGTGAGTCTCTTGTAACAAAATCACACCTATATCTTTTAACGGTATAATCCCTGAAAAGTAACCTATTCTTTCTCCCATCTCTCATCCCATTAACATTTAGGGATCCCACCCGCAAGACTTCCATGAAAAAGAGGGAGAGAAAGAAAGAAAAAGTACAGAGATTTTTACATTTTTCTTTTGCTTTTCCTCTCGTTATTCTTTCGTTCCCTGTTTGTTTTCCCTGTCTAATAACAGTCATATGCTTTTTTAACCACAACCTCTTCTGCTGTGAGAGCTCTTCATGGGTACTTTTTTTTCTTGCCCATATAACAGAAGCATTAATTTTTCAAGATCCAGAAAAAAAATAACTGACTTCTTTACCTGCTTTTCCTTTTGTTTAATCTAAAAAGGAGTTGATCTGTTCAAGAGTATACATATAATTTTCAACCACTCTTGCTATAACAGATTTATCTGACCACTGTTCTTCAATACAACATCAATACATTGGGACATTTCATCTAAAACATCAGTCATATTTTCTTCAGAAACTCCTGCTTGTTGCCCTGTGATGGATTGACACCCTGTCCAGGGTGTACCCAGCCTTGTGCCCAATGCTCCCTGGGATAGGCTCCAGGTTCCCTGCAACCCTGAAGGATAAGCTGTATAGAAGATGGATGGATGGACTCCTGGTGTGTTTCTTTGAGTTCACACATTCCTTCATCACCTCCCTGAGCTTCACTCTTATCAGTTACATCACTTACAATCTCAGAAACACAAACCGGCTGCTCAATACTCTTAGCATTTAAACGAACATCACTCACCTCATCTGAGGCTCCTTTCTCCTGTGTCTCAGTGCTCTGTTTTTCTGTATCCTGTTGATATTGATTCGCATTGTTAACATCTCCACGCCGCTGATCATCTTTATGTAGGCATTTAAAACATTTGTGCCCTAGATCACCACATTCAACACACCTCAGGTTTTCAGTGCTTGCGTAAATCATGTATGAGTTCTCTTCTTGATTAACTCGGAATGAAACTTCCAAAGTGCGCTCCAGCACAGTCAAAAACATAAAGACTTGGAGGCGAAAAGAAGTGATATGTTTAAGCGCAATGTTTTTACAGCCTAAAGGAATCATTCTCACTGGGCTTGTTATTTTTCCAAACCCTTGCAACTCTTTCGTGATGGCATCATTACTGATAAAAGGAGGGACATTCGAAATCATGTTTTTTGTTGCTGGAGTGGATAGTGGGGTGACCGGTACAAATATTTCCATATTCCACTCACAGTCAACTGATTGATCAGCGATTCAGATTTCAAAAAAACAACAGCAGCTTTGTTCATTCATGAAGCTGAAACTATATTGTCAAAACCTACTTGCTCTCCCACAACTACAAGCAGCTCCTCTATTGTCACTCCAGACTCTGGTACACACCTGTACCCATTTCGGAGTGATAGATTAGATGGTGTTTGCCCGGGAATAGACACCATCTTGGCATCTAAAATCTTAAGGGCACACGATAGAAATGTGTGTCCTTATTCTAACTTAGGTCGAATAATGAGGGGGAAGAAAATAAAAAACACAAAGGAAAAAGAAATATATAAGAGAAAAATGCACAGCTTTTTCAGTCACTTTCAGAAGCACACTCAGTCCTCCTTATCCACACTCCCAGCATGCAACACAGAGAGAGAAAGAGAGAGAAAGAGAGAGAGAGAGAGCAGCAAAGCACAGAACCATGTCTGTGTCGATATATGTATTAATGTTTGTGTGCGCCTCTGAGTGTGGTGCTAAAGTCACTGAAAAGCAAAAGAAAATATAAAAGGAAAATAAAGAGCACCTTCTTGAGTTGTCTCAAGGTACCACATTCTCGCTGATGCTTAGTGAGCTTGCCTGCCTGTTCGCATTTGCCCAAAATCTCTGGGACACCTGTCGAAGGTGGCTGCTGGAAGAGGAGCATGGTGCTGAAAACGTAGTCAACCTAGTGGTGCTGGAACAGTTCGTTGTCCGGCTACCTGAGGGAATGGTGGAATGGGCCGTGACTCTGTCTGGCATCGCTAGAAGAGGCAATCCAACAGGCTGAGGACTACTTGGCAGCATATCCCCTTCTCTCTCTCTTGCCGTCTCGCTTTTCCCCTTTTTCTAACCCCCCTCCCCTCCGTCTCCCCGCCATGGAAACGATGGCTATTTAACCCCAAAAACTCCCCACAGGGATTTCCCCTTGTAGCAGGCATGAGACGAAATCATGCTTTCAACCAAGTGTAAGTACTTGATGATCAGTGGGTTCATTCCAGAGGTGCACTCTCCTTCCCCAATTTTGTGGTTATTAAAGATATATAAAGGTTATATCGAGTGATGCAGAACACTCAAATAAAAAAAACAAAAAAAACAAATGGTCCCAAAGAGCCATAAGGAAATGTTATTTCATGCATCATAATCCTATGATGGAGCATTTAGGTCAGGACAAAACACTGCACTACATCTATCTGTTCACCAGTGGTGTGTGACATGTCGCGAATGTCAGCTGGTGAATCCGCTGGCCACCCCAAAAGCATCATTATGCCCCATTAATCAAGGTCCCCTTTATAAGAATTGCTATGGACCTCATTGGCCATTGGAACGGTCTGCACAAAAGCATCACATTGTGTTAGTCCTGGAAGATTACGCGACGTGCCTCTTAGCAACATCTCAGCACACAGCGTTGTGGAGGCATTCTTCAAAATTATCTCCCAGGTCGGGATCACGAAAGAGATTCTGACTGACCAGGGCACCAAGTTTACACACACTTCAGAAACTATTCGAACTCTTAGGAATGAAATCAATTCATACCAGTTTACATCCTTAGATGGATGACCTAGTTGGTTGTTTTAACCAAACCCTTAAAAATATGATTTGAAATGATGTGCATGATGCAGAGTTCAGACAGATTCTTCATAATGAAATTCCAGGACTTTTCAAGCACTATTTTTTTTGTTTTCAAGGACTATACAAGAGGTGTCCATCCATTTTCTGTACCGCTTATCCTACACAGGGTTGCGGGGAGCCTGGAGCCTATCGCAGGGGACTCAGGGCATGAGGTGGGGGACACCCTGGACAGGGTGCCAACCCACTGCAGGGCACATTTTCAAATTTTCATTTCCCAGGCATTGCTTCGTCTTCACCATAACGCCAGTATACTCCAGGTGAATGACAGGAGCACTGTTGCCAACAACTTTCAGTGGAAAGTCTCTAAATGGGGCTAAATGATGTCATGGGCTAATTAGCATATTCATTATATCGTCGCGTCGTATTAGCATTCCCAATAAAGCTGTTCTCATTTACATATTTTTCTGTTTCTGTTGTCAGACAACGGAATGAGTATGAAATAGTGACTGAAACAGGGTCCATTAAGAGACTACATGTTCACCAGCAGTCACTTCCAAGCTACTGCTCTGCACTGTTATAATCTTGTCAAAAGATTTGTCGCTACGTGGTTTTTAAAAAGAAAAGTAAGAAGTGCCTCTAAAAGGGCCTGAAAAGTGGACCGGAGGAGGGCGAGGGGCTGCAGCGAGGAGTCATATTTTGAGTGAAAGGACGTATTCATTGTGTTTGTGTTCTATAGAAAATAAACACTTTAAAGTTTTTAGCGATTTTGTATTAATTGATTTTTTTAATTTATAATTCAAGCACTTTTTAAGCACCACTAGATAAAAATGGCTCCTGTCTCCTCATTTCCTGTTGACCACATGGGATTATCATACATCTATTACAAAATTTCTACTAATAAATGTGTGCCTAAGACTTTTGCACAGTATGGTATTTTTTCCAAGGGGGGGCTTGACGGAAAAAGTTTGGGAACCACGGCTTTAAAGGAGTCATAGCATGATTTATAATGTTTTACTTCTGTTTTGGAGTGTAATGTATCTGTCTGTGCATGTGTAAGCTCTGAAAAGTCCCAAAATTCATATTTTCCCCCAAAGGGATCTATATTCCATCTAACAGAGAGCACTGCTCCAGACCTGCCTAAAATGTCTCGTTCGAAGTCCAGATTTACTTCCGTAATTTCTCTACACCACGGAGTGCATATCGGCATAATCCCGCCCAAAGGCAGCCACAAAGAAAGAATGCGAATTCAGTGAATTCAGGCGCCATGCCGCAGAGACGCTGTGTGTTTCAGTGCGAAAGCAAAACCTCTGTGTTTAGCCTTCCGAAAACGGATTAAATTAGTGGTTACTGTTTATTTATAACGCTGTTCCTGAGCAGTACAACCTAAATGTTTGCTTGTGCACAGCACATTTTTACGGAGGACAGCTTCCTGAACCTGGGCGAGTACAAGGCAGGCTATACACGAAGGCTACTCCCGAAAAGTGGGGTGATTCCCACTTTGCTTGGACAATCTTGTGCTCCTGAATCAGAACTTGTAAGTGTGTTTGATTATTTTATGAAGTATCGGCTATTGACTGTTCAAATGCAGAGTTTTGTGTTGTGGCTCAGTTGTAGACCTCTGCTAACGTGTTTGCTAAGTTGTCTCAGTTTTTTTAAGTGTTTCTTTGTATGTTGGTGGTCTGACAGACGTTGATTGTACACACAGCAGCTGTGTACAGCATAGTTAATACCGCCGGGGGGTCGGAATTTACATCGTATCTGAAAGGTAAGAGTTATAAAATAAAAAAAACTTACCACTGTGAAATGTTCTGCTCAAGTCGTGTTTGCAAACTTGCTTCTGCTTGATCATCTGTGTTTTCTGAATTGGACATGTTGCTTAGTAGCTTAGAATTGCTTTAGAAGCCATGGAGGCTAAAGCTAACCCAAGGGGCGTTACTTTTCCAACACACTTGTGAGACTATCGGCCAATCACAACGCAGTGGGTCAGCTGGCCAATCAGAGCACTCTAGGCTTTTCGTAAGGAGGGGCTTTGAAGAAATCAGAGCGTTTCAGGCAGCCTGGGAATAGAGGCACTGCAATAATGTACATTCTTTGACAAATAATGCCTTTTTTGAACATTAAAGCATGTTAACCTATTTTATTACACCCAATAAAAAAAATAATTAACGTTTAAAAACATGTAAAAATCATGAAATGACTCCTTTAAAGCAATTTACTCAAGCTGTTGTTGTTATTGACTTAGTCTCAAAATCAACCTCTTCCACATTAATGTTCTTCCATGTTATAACGTACCTTTGGATACACCTCCTCAAGAGAGGAGAAGGATGTGACGTAAGAATGTGCAATGGTGCCTGACACTGGAATTCCAAAGAGACGCCCAGCCAGAGCATTACTTGTTAAGTCAAAACCTAAGGCCAGAAACAAAAATGGAAAGTGCATTTTCTTCCTCAGTCCCATACAACAATGGATTTTATTAAATGGTACACTATATTGCCAAAATTTTGTGGAACCCTGACCATGACATCCATATGTGGGTCTTCCACAAACTGTTGCCAGAAAGTTGAAAGTACACAATTGTATAGTGTCTTTGTATGCTGTAGCTTTAAAGTTTACCTTCACTGGAACTAAGAGGCCCAAACCTGTTTCAGCATGACAATGAACCTTTGCACAAAGTGAGGTCCATAAAGACATGGTTTGCCAATGTTAGTGTGAAATTATTACCTGACTGTGCTAATATTCTTGTGACTGAATGGGCAGAAATTCCTCTAGCCATGTTCCAAGATCTAGTGGAAAGCCTTCCCAGAAGATTCCCAGGTGGGCTGTTATAGCAGCAAAGGGGGAGGCAACTTTGGAATAGGATATTCAACAAGCACATATGGGGAGGATGGTCAGGTATTCACATACTTTGGTCATATAGTGTAATTTGTCTTATTAATAATGTAGCTAATGCTGTTTCTAGAGCACTTTCTCTCATTGGAGATGACAATAACAGGACACAGTGATAGTGATGCCTTATTTTATAGGTATTGCTTTATAGCAGTTAATGAATGCAAATCAAAATACACTCAACGGTCACTTTAACAGGAACACCTGTACACCTGCACATTTACGCAGTTATCCAATCAGCCAATCATGTGGCAGCACAGCACAATACATAAAATCAAGCAGCTACAGGTCAAGAGCTTCAGTTAATTTTCACATCAAATATCCGAATGAAGAGAAAGTGTGATCTCTGTGACTTTAACTGTGGCATGGTTGTTGGTAGCAGTTGGCTGGTTTGAGTATTTCAGAAACTGCTGATCTCCTGGGATTTTCACACTCAACAGTCTCTAGGGTTTACACAGAATGGTGCAGAAAAAAAAACAAAAAAACAAAAAACCTCCTGTGTGCAGAGGCTCTGCAGACTGAAACACCTTGTTGATGAGAGCGATCAGAGGAGAATGACCAGGAAGTCTAAAGCAACTCAAAAAAGCACTCTTTATAACCATGGTGAGCAGAAAAGCATATCAGAACACACAACACATTGAACCTTGGGGTGGATGGGCTACAACAGTAGAAGACCACATCAAGTCCCACTCCTGCCAGTCAAGAACAAGAATCTGAGGATATCATGGGCACAGACTCACCAAAACTGGACAGGTGAAGAGTTGACAAAAGACCAGGTGTTTTTTTTTTAATGTTCAACTATCCAGTTTGAGTCTGTGCCCATGATAGCCTCAGATTCTTGTTCTTGGCTGACAGGAGTGGAACTCAGTAATGGTCTTCTGATGTTGTAGCTCATCCCAAAGTTCAATGTTTTCGGCATGCTGAGATACTTTTCTGCTCAACACAGCTGTAAAGAGCTACTACTTGACTTACCTTCCTGGCAGCTCAAACCTATCTGGCCATTTTCCTCTGACCTTGCTTTTCAGCAAGGTATTTCCACCCATATAACTGTAGCTCACAATGTTTTTTGTTTGTCGCACCATTCTGTGTAAACTCTAGAGACTGTTGTGTGTGAAATTCCCAGGAGATCAGCATTAGTGCTGGGCAATACAGCTAAAAAATGTATCGAGATGTAATGTTTCATATCATTTGCTATCGATCAATACTGATATATTTGCATCTTTTTTCAACAAAATAAGGTTTGAATTTAACCACTGTATTTATAATTTTCCCACTTTATTAAGGCAAACAACAAATAATTTTAGTTTTAACAGTCAAAAACAAAATAGAATTTTAACAAGTATCTTCTCATATCTTATATGAAGATTAAATAAATAAGTGTTAAAGAAACTCTTGAACTTAATAAATCAAATATTACAAAATGTGTGCAATCTGAAAGTGTAAATGTAGAACAATCAAGGCAAATTTTAAGGTAGATCAACATCGCATTGTAGAGCAGAATGTGACTCATGGTGCTCTGTTTTGTGCTCAGCCTGTTAGCATAGTTACTGTAGTCTAGCCTCGTATAAAACTTCCACTTTAACACTTACTTCCGGAAAACACTGTGCTGAGGTTCACGTCTGACGAGTCGAGCTCCTGCTCTGAGGACACTCACTGTCCTCCCAAGAGCCGACATTTTAACAGAAAATACAAAAAGCGGCAAAATGTAACCTTTCTGCCTTTGCCCGCTGTTCAGAGTCACACGCACTTCACATGGGCGGAGCACTGCGCATGCGCACTACAAGTCTCTCGCAGCTTGTTTCTCTGTACTTGGTCAGCACGCTTTTTTGAGAAGCTTACACACAACGGTCTTCTGATGTTGGTCAGTCAAAAAGAAACCAAAAAAACTGCCATACTGGTGAGCTAACATCTTTTTTTATTCACAATCTCCTTGGCAGGCACAGCACTCATTTTCGCATGTGTTTGTGTGTGTTCTGATATCACATGGTGATGGCGCAACCGAATCCCACAGATACGCAACTTGTTATTGGCTGTTTGCTTGTCACTCGTAGCACAGTCCTTTATCAAAGCATATGATATGCTGTTTATGATCCAGGGATGGCGCACACTTGTCCGTTTGCATTTTATCAAGAGTTATATAGAAGATTTTTTCTATTGTTACCGATAAAGGTGTACCGTCGATAAATACAGATAACGTTTTATTGCTCAGTCATAATCAGCAGTTGCATTGTGCTGCTGTCACGTGACCAGCTGATTAGATAACTCTGTGGATGTGCACAGGTTTTCCTAATAAAGTGGACAGTGAGGATATATTGGACAGTAAATACATGTCTTTAATTTCAAATTCACAAAATGTATAACTGCTACAGCTCATTATTTAGTTATTCATCTTAAAGTATATTATTTAGTAACTACTGTGAATTAGTGTAAAAAATAAAATGTACCATGAGTGTACTATCTAAATAGTGTATGCATCTGTATGTATATACCTCCAATATATATGGCTCGAGAAGCAGTCAGGCCTCCATTGGGTCCCTGAGCTCTCCTCAGACCCATCTCCATAAGTCGCCGTCTGGGGCCTGCAGCTAGACGAAACCGTGCTGCATTTGTGCACACCAGACTGAGAGTATGCAAATGTGTAGAGAGACAGTGAGCATTGATATGAACAATAAAAACTGGTTTTATGACAGCCAAACATATACAATGTGTTTAACTGAGGCACTTTGTTTTTGAGTTAAAAATACAGTTAAACATAATAATAATAATAATAATAATAATAATAATAATAATATAACAACAACAACAGCAACAACACCTGGCATAGTTGACCAGACAGAGAAGGCTGGTTTCCAGCAGCTGAACAACAGCCAGTGGGCCAGACACCTCCAAAAGAGGAACCTACATAATAACATAATAGTTCACCAACACTGTCTCACTGTTTTACCATCAGAAGTTAAACAGAATGAATGTGGTTTCTGCATGTACCCTGGCAAAAACAACGGTGCCCTCAGCTACTGCGCTGACAGACACAGCGGAGGAGTCTAACCCTTTCAGGTAGGTGAAGAAATCAGGGTGTGTGTTTGAGGGTAGCACAGTGCGCAAGTACTCCACATCTGTAGAACACATAAATTTTTAACACACATGTAATGGTTGATTTCTGCTAAAAAATATATTCACATAATATGCCAGTTTGTTGGCTTGCTTCTGAATAAACTAATGATTGTATAAACTACAAATCTGGAATTACTAAATATTGACAAATGGAATATTGATTATAATTGCACATCTATGAATATAACAGGTAATAAGACACTACTTAATCCAAAAATATATTTATTGGGAAAGATAGGAGAACATTTGCCCTGGGATGAAAATTTTATGCCATTGTTTTTCCCCCAACAGCATTCTCTGCAAACTTGAACAGCTATGGTGCACCATAGGATCTCTGTCTGAGTCTCGTGAGAAATTTTCAGAATGTTCTGCCCCATTCCTGCTGTTCCCCGACTGACTTCTTGCTTTGTGAGAACAATGTAAAGTTGAATGAATACAATGTTTGTTTTTTGTTAACGTTGACTAGCTGGCTCTGCTCTGGTGTTAACAAACCCATGGAGTGAACTTTGTTTCATGACGGAGACTAAAGGTCACATATTCATCCATAAGTTAGATTGAACATACTGGGCTGTGAGTTGGCTCACTTAAGTAGTACGTGAAAGTGCATGGTTGTTGGGAAAAGTCTCGGACGCGTCAAAAAAGGTCGGGGGGGGGGGTCTTACAGTGACATTCAAATATGTACTCTTATGTTAATGTGGCCTAGTCTAAGTCCGTGAACGGGTTTGTAAACCCGTCTATTGCGCAACTTTTCAGCAGCCATACGCAGACGATCTCACTGTGAAACTCTCTTTAAATCACCTTTCGCAGTCCAAACACAAATACAATACCACACCACTAACCTTCATCTGTGAAACGAAAGTCGCGCAGAAACTGCAAACAGTCGTTCAGTCCTGCAAAAAGTGAGAATCCGCCGTTGAATGGATTATCCCGGAAAAATAGTTCGAACACGGCGTGTTGATTGTGCCTGCCCGCTTGCCAGTAGGCATATGCCATAGTGAACTGATACAAATCCGTGAGCAGTGGCGGCACTGTCTGGCACACAGAGGGATTCAGGGTGGCACATTTTTCACTTGCCACTGTCGCCATGTTCTCTTGAAGTCTCAGGACAGTAACTTATTCCACGCCTACGACCGGAAGCGCACTCCACGTTTTGCGCTACGGATAATGTTGCGTAACTTCATTCCTACAGCATCGGACAATGCGGCACAGCTTGTTTCCCTTCCGTGTATATTCTCACGTTAGCCCAGTCCAAGGCTAACACAAAATAAATACTTTCATATTCATGACACAGGCACGTAGTTTCCGTTTTTTGTTCCTGGAAAATTTTATACAGTTAATATGTTTAAGATTGACTATTTTGAAGTGGTTTGTGGGTTTACAGCACACAATTTTTATGAATGATATTTAAATAATTAAAAATATTATATTTTCAATCTACTTTAAGTTTTACATTCAGAAATGCCATAATAAAAGGTTAGTCCAACCGCCCCCCCCCCCCCCCCACCCCCC
>JANDJT010000102.1:28201026-28213084 GCA_024331685.1 Stegophilus panzeri | reverse complement strand
GCCGTGTGTGTGTGTGTGTGTGTGTGTGTATTGGGGGTGGGAGGGTGGGGGTTGTATTGTTTGGTTTTGCTCTATGCACATGTGTGTTGATCTGTGCTTTGGTATGTTCAGGGATGTGAGGCTTGGGCGGACAGGAGTGGAGGAAATCAAACGTCACCCCTTCTTCAAGAATGACCAATGGACCTTCGACACCATACGAGACAGTAAGCAATGTGTTTGTTCACTCACAGTATGTTTTATAAATATGTACAACTAGTTTAACTTCATTTCTTGAATGAGATCACATCCTCCCTCGTTAATCATGTAGTTTGTAAGAAGTACATTGCTTTAATAACTTAAAGTAATGCTGATAAAAGTCTCATTAATTTAATTTACATGTCAGTTGGCTGTAAGAAACTTTTTCTTTCAATTCATCATAATCGAGTGTTCAGGGACCATTGGCTAATAATTTTTTTTGTTAACTGTGTGTACCTTTTGTTAATAGAACCTAGGATATTAATTTGGATTATTATTCATAATTTGCAGAAGAGGTGATGTCAATCATGTGTGTAACTTTGATTTGCATAATAATTTGGGCTAATAATAATAATTTCTGCATATTGTAGGTTTTTTGTGTTATATTATTTGATGCTTTCTTGTAGTATGCCCTGTGTAGTGTGTCATTGCTTGTTGTGTTGTTGGTTTGTGT
The DNA here is from genome assembly GCA_024331685.1 of Stegophilus panzeri. Classification (NCBI taxonomy): domain Eukaryota; kingdom Metazoa; phylum Chordata; class Actinopteri; order Siluriformes; family Trichomycteridae; genus Stegophilus; species Stegophilus panzeri. The sequence goes on along the minus strand of JANDJT010000102.1, from coordinate 28,212,396 downwards.
TGTGTTCATTTTTGGATGCGTTTTCTGGGTGGAACTTGTGGCCAGTGTGGAGCTTCTAATGAGAGGAGTGATGCAAAACCACCACTGTGGGGCCTCTCTCTCCTTTACTCTCTCTCTCTCTCTCTCTCTCTCTCTCTCTCTCTCTCTCTCCCTCTCTCTCTCTCTCCTCCCTTCACTCTCACATGAACACATGTATGAACACATGCTGGATATTGAGAGTGCTTCCTCTTAACCCTCTTTCCTCTACACTGCTCCTTAGCTTATTCTGTTTCTTATTTCCCTCTGGATCATCTGTTTTCAGTCTCAGCCAGTCAAGCTGCAATGGCTTCTTATTACAGGAAAGGTTTGGCACACAAAAAAAGCCAAATGTTTGGCATACAACTCCAGTTTAGTTTGCTAGTTTTGCAATGTAGACTAAAAAATATAGCTATTAAGTGATGGAGTGATGGAAGTCTGTCTCAGTAATGTTTTCTTTAATTAGATTTCCTAGTGTGTGAATTAATATCATCTATAAAAATGGATAAAAACCTCACTGTGTAGCTGCACACTGTAACCATATCAAGGCTGCCATCTTGGTGACACGAGTTATTAAAATTTACAACACAGACACACAGTCTGTTACAGAACTGTACTGGAGCTGGGACAGAACTGAGATTATGTAATGTAATGCCGTCATTTGAAATGAATATAAGAAGATTAGTGCATGTGTTTATGGAAAAGAATTTCATGTGAGATAGATTTCCATTACCTTTAACATACCTTTTATGTTTCATTAGTCTCATAGCTCCAGTAAAGAACGTCGACACCAACTCAATTTTCAACTAAAAATTCAACTAAATTTGCTGGGGTAAAGGGAAAATTGTGTAACATAGATTTTTTTATGGTAAACCTTTTCTTTAAATACATTTTTAAAATCCACTTTGCTGCTATTTTCCTTAATATAGCTGTGTAAAGAGAGTGAGCTTAGAGCTATGGCACTTGGTTTTGGGTTTGTGTGCCCTCTTGTAAAATGCACACTGTGTGTATGTAGGAGAAAGAGTGAGAATGTGTGTGAGTGTGTGAGCCAAGTCGTGTGCTACTGTAGAGAGGTGGACAGGGAACAGGGGCCAGCTTGCTTGGCCAGCAGCAGACACCACTCCTTCCTGCAAACTACAGTGTCTGCTTTGTGTTGTACACACACTGAGCCTTTCACACACACACACACACACACACACACACACACACACACACACACACACCTACGAAAAAGGAGGTCTTTGCATTTTGATATTATTTCTCTCCCCCTCTCTCTCTCTCTCTCTCTCTCGCTCTCTTTCTCTAACTCTCTCTCTCTCTCTCTCTCTCTCTCACTCTCTCTCTCAGCCATGGCTCCAGTGGTGCCTGAGTTGAGAAATGACATTGACACAAGCAACTTTGATGATATTGAGGATGAGAAAGGGGATGTTGAGACTTTCCCACCTCCTCGTGCATTTGTAGGCAACCAGCTACCTTTTGTTGGATTTACATACTTCAGGGAGGACCAGTAAGTCTCTCTCTCTCTCTCTCTCTCTCTCTCTCTCTCTCTCTGTATATATGTATATTCATATGTGTAGAAACTAAAATATATGACATTTTATATTATGATGTTCTAAAAGTGAAAGCAAAAAGAATACTTCAGCACAGTTTATCACTGATTATCATGTATGTGTTATTCTTCTTCTCTTAAGCCTTGGGTGCATTACACAACCTTTACAATCCCAGCATATTTTGAAAATATGGGGCATTATGCTCTGAAAAATTTTTGTGGATTTGACTATTTTAAAAAAAATCACATTTATGATAAATGAAAATTTAGGAAACAGTAACTGACCAAATAACTTGTTGCTGAACGGAACTGAACATACATTAAAACATGTGCTTTCTTGTTGCTAAGAGTTGGAAATAGCAAAACAAACACAATGGTCTCACCTGATTGGTTAACACTTTGGCACTTTTTGCTTTGGCAAAGCAGATGTTTTCCTCATCGACATGGTTGCTATAGTTATTCAGATTGACATTTGTTAAGCAAGGTTGTTTGTCCTTTAACTTAATTTGTTAATCAATTTTATCATGTCTGCTTTTTTTTTTTACTTATCTACTTGCTGTATTTACTTTTTTGTTTAGTTTAGATTATACTTTCTTGTCCTTTTGCAAGGAAATTCATCTTGGACTCTGAAGCCGCACAAGCACAACACACAGCAACATCAGTTGACACAGACAAAAAACAAACAAACAAACAAACAAACAAACAAAAAACAGTTTTCAGTGGCTGTCAACATGGTCCATTCAGATTTGAGATGCTGACATAGATGCACTAGTATACTATGTCCAGAGTCCATAAAATACAAATGTTAGTTTAATAAAATCCACTTTTCTCTGACTGGCATGAAATTGGATTGAGCCTGTGCTCCTGAAATTTATGTGTCTCAAATATCTACATACACACACAGCAGGACCAGTGAGCACTTGTATTAGAAGAGTGATAGAGAAAGGAGACAGGAAGGACACTGTTTGTTTTTAAAGGAAGTGGTTATGTTAGCTAACACTGACTGCTGCATTCATTCATATACAATTCCCACTATCCTTTCCTGTTCTGTTTTCGTACAGTAACTCACTCACTATTTCTGATTTTTCTCAGGTTGATGAGCAAAAAACAAAAATATGAAGATGAGTCTGAAATCTTTATTGATGGTTTAGTAGAAAAGGAGGATCATTCAGAGAGATCTGAGGTGTGTGTCTCTGTGTATGTACATATGTACCTGCATATAACTAATGATAGTACTTACATGCTGTATGTGTGGATGTTTAAAAAAGTTGAGATGCTGGTTCTTTGACTGTGGGACACAACAGCTTCAGCATAGTCATCTGGAATCCTAGCAGACTGTACTTTTTATTATTTTATTTTTTATTTATTTATTTTTACATTTATTTACAAGTTTTATTTATAGATATAATGTGTGAGTATTTGACATTTCTGCATTTTCTATCCTTCATTTTTTTTGTTTAAAGTGCTTGTGTTTAAAGGCAGTGGTCTAGGCACTATTAAGAAACCGTGTCTCAGACAGAGACATTAGTCTTGTGCTTGTTTAATTTATAAAGTTATGCAATGACTTAGATGTTAACATGTTTCCCTGTGGATACTTTCTTACATTCTTTTACATTTTGTGGAGTAGCTAGGTTAACCAAAAAATGCTGAGTAATCTAACCTAACCAGCTAGTGAACCAAAACCAGAAGCAAAAGATGACATTTCTGTACCTGAAATAACATCAGGTTTGTGTGTATGCAGGAATTTCATGTGCAGGGTTATTGTAAGTAATAGCATGCTGCTGCTAAATGACTTTAATGGAAGCCAAATGTTAATGTGTTTGTTACAGCTTGCATTTATCGTTAGCTAATATGCCAAGGGCATTTTTTAAACACTACAGTCTTCTGTGAGGGTTTCCTAAACTCCTGAATTTTAAACCTTTGAACTCCAGTCTGCCCTTGAGCACTGGGCACCTTATAGAAGCAATCATCAAGAAGATTTTCTTCTTCTTCTTCTTCTTCTTCTTCTTCTTCCTCTTATTATTATTATTATTATTATTATTATTATTATTATTATTATTTAAAGGGATTAGATTATGTGATTTTAAACAAAGTTGTTCCAAATGTTTATGCCAGGATAGGAACATGACAGATGCATAACATCTTTACCTCAAAAATTGTAATTACAGTATACTCTTCTTCACCACTAATTTTTTCTATGTTAACCTTTTTGTTTGACAGTAACTTATGTGTGTGCACAGATACACTATATGGCCAGATGTTTGTGGACACCTGACCATCACACCTATATGTGGTTCTTCCCCAAACTGTTGCCACAAAGTTGGAAGCACACAACTGTATTGAATGTCTTTGTACACTGTAGCATTACAATTTCCCTTCACTGGAACTAAGAGGCCCAAACCTCTTCCAGCATGACAATGCCCATGTGCACAAAGCGAGCTCCATGAAGACATGGTGTGTTATGGTCGGAGTGGAAGAACTAGAGTGTCCTGCACAGACCCCACTGAATACCTTTGGGATGAAATGGAACTGGAGCCTCCTCAACATCCCGACATCACTAATGCTCTTGTAGCTGAATGAACACAAATCCCCACAGCCACGCTCCAAAATCTAATGGAAAGCCTTACCAGAAGAGTGGAGCTTATTATATTAGCAAAGGGGGAATAAATCTGAAATTGGATGTTCAACAAGCACATTTGGATGTGATGGTCCACAAACATTTGGCCATACAGTGTACTGACATGTACGACCTGTTCTTTTTTTAACCGGATTATTAAATTTGATAGATAGGTTGGTTTCTGGTCCTTGATGAAGGGATTGTTAATCATAAAAGCTAACCATATTTCTTTCATGTCACCACTATTGGGTACCTGCATTCGCGTGCGTGTCTGCCGCATGACGAATACTTTTGTTTAACGCATTCGATCCCATCTGTTTGTCTCAACCAACTTTCTGTTGCTCTTTAGACTGAAGATGCACAAAAGAAGCTGATTAAGATAGAAGAGAAGTTTAAACATGAGATGCAAGCTAAGGATGAACTGGAAAACAAATGCAGGTACAGCTCATTAAATACACACACACACACACACACACACACACACACACGTTTAGACTGTGAATGAAATCATAAAATCATCTGCTGATGTGTTTTTCATTTTTACAATTTTATCTCAACAGAAGTGCAAATGAGCGACTAGATAAACTGTCCAAGGAGCTTGAAGAGGAGGTAAGTAGGTGCTCAAAACATTATTCAGCAAAAGAAGAGTAAACATAACCATAACACACTCATACTACTACCCTTAATTTGTTCTGGCAGCATGAAGGATGGAGGAGCTTGCAATTTTTCAAATTGCCCTCTTCTGTTTACGTGCGTTAAACATGAATACAGCTAAAAGGTCTCATTTGCCAACAAACATCACTGTGAAAGAGCGTGCAAAACAATTTCGTACAATTGTGATTTCACCAGTTCAAGTCGTTTTCTGTAAAAAAAAACCAATAACTGCAAATTGCATCGCAAATCTTTTAAAAAGCCGCAGCAAATTCAAGCATTTTTGACCGCAACAATCACAAAAACAAATGTGAAATCTGTAACTAAAGCAGTTTCTTCAGTTCAGTGATTATAAACAAGCTCCCTATTTTTACTGCCTTTTGGAATGATTGAATTTTCTGTGATGTGAGAGATTGATCTAAATATCTAACTGTAATTTTCCCATTTCTTAAATGAACATACAGCACAAGCAAGCATATGGTGAAGTTTTCTGTGAGGAGATGTTTATTTGACATTTATGGAAGGAGTCACCAGTGTCAGTGCTTTGTAGCACCACCATAGGAGACTCTTGAGTACAGAGGCACTTTGCAGTTTTTCAGTTACTAACTTGACATCTCACAATATAAAATGTGAATATAAATGGGAAAAAAGTATGATATCTTTCTTTAATAAATATTGTAAGATAATAAATATTGTAAGAGGAATAAAACACCTTGTATAAGGAATGAAACATGATATTATAGAAAAATTGTCAAAGGCAGAATGGTGTAATGTGGTATGATGGCAATACCACCCTGAAATGGATGATGTTTTCAATAACAGCATGTCCTGAAGTGTTTTATTCCCTACATAGTACCTATAATTTGTATTTTAGTCAAATGTTTGATTTGCTGCATTGTGTACATATGAAGTACAGAGATTACAAATGCATGAATGCAGCTATAACCACTCTGCAAGTAATAAGACAGTAGTAAAAGAAAGACTAAATGGTTATGGATTGTAATAAGTAAATGTAAGGCACAATTGGACCCAAATGTTAGTTTGACAGGCAGTAAGTGTGTATTTAATATTTTAGGAATACCTTTCTTAACACATTTATCAAACTTTAATCTGAATGGTTATTGTACAGCGTGTACAACAAGAGGCCAAATCTGTGTCATGGTGTTTGGTGTTCTGGCTTTTAGTGCGCTCTCATGACCAGGAATTGTCAGCCAAGTGAGGAAAGCTTTCAGTTTATAACTATATTCTGAATGATATAAATGCAACCGTAAGTGAAACTGGATTGTATTTGTTCTCAACTGAGGTGTTTTATCCACCTGTGGTAGACACAGCTGATTTTTGTTTGCATCATTTGGTCCTGACTGTAAGCTTCTAAATTACCGGTTCTGTACTTTTGGAAGATTTTTGGCAATCTGAAGTAATTAAATCTGCCTTGTCATATGTATTGTATTTCTACTGAATAATAATTTTCTTTTTTTCATTTTTTTCTGCTTTTCACTGTTTGTATAGATGAGTGCGAGGAACAGAGCAGAGGATTCCCTTAGGAAACTGGAGCGAGAGAAAGCCCTGCTGCAGCTCCAGAGCACAGAGAGCCTGAGGAAGGCTGAACTCGAGACAGAAAGAAAACGTGGCTTAGAAAACGAAGGTGAGTCCACTTCAGAAAGCATTTAAGGGCATTAACACTGCCCATTCTCTGTTGAACATCTGACTATAATTTAATGCTCATTACTGTCACTTTAGAATTAAATACTAATCACCAAACACGGCTGCTGTTATGCTAAACATTTCCGTCTCTGAACACTGACCCAACGGTTTACAGACTGTTCTGAACATTGAACCACTTACTTGCTCCTAGTCATGGTGAGAATTATATTAGCTGACGTCCACTTGCTAGCGGTCATATCCATTTGCTTCATGTTTTCACACACCTGTGAAGAATTAGTTCACCTAACACTCTGTGTTTTGCAGTGAGCAGCTTGAAAGATCAGCTGGCTGAGCTGAAGAAGAAGAGCCATAACTCACAGATCTCCACTGAGAAAAATATCCATCTAGAGAGACAGGTCAGTGTGTGTTGAAGGATTTCACAGGAACAAACATCATCTATTATTAGCACACATAGCACTCTGTAATTGTGTAGGTGCAAGTATAACTTGCTGGTATAACACCAATGCATTGCTCATTTGTTTGGTTGGAAGTCTGGAAGTCTTCGTGGTCCAAAATGAGCTGTCTGTGGTGATGTGAGTATCATTCAAAATCTGTCAGAATTTGAAAAAATTGCAATTAAGTTACCACCAGTTTATACCATAGTGCTGTTTAATTCTTGATTCTGATTGGTCAGAAGGTGTTTCTGACCAAATTTCTATAAATGCAGCTCTGACAGTAGTTCCAGCTGCAAGGAAAATTACAGGGTATTTTTTTGTTATTAATGCACTTATTCTAATAATCAACTTTGGTCCATAGATACCACTGTGTTCATTCATTCATATTCATTGCTTTATCTTGGGAACTCACCATGAATTCACCATGTATGGGATGCCAGTCCACCACAGGGCAACACACACACACACACACACACACACACACATTTGCACCCATAGGCAATTTAACATAATCAATATAATTTCTAGCAAAACTAAATACAACAACTGACAAATCAGCCATGATGGAGATGAGGAATTAATTGCTATAAACATGTATGCCCTAGAGGGTCATACATAACTGAACATCCACAAATAAGCTAGAAAACACATTTGTTGTATATCAGCCAGCCAATTATTTCTATCAAACTACTAAAAGTGTAATTGTATGTCATTATTTTAAAAATGTCACTGCACTGAAATGTACAACACACAAATTTTAAAGGGAATGAGCTGATTTGATTAGATGCTTGATCTGGATAATATATGCATTCTAACCCTCCCCACAAGCATGCCCATACCATCACCAGTTTAAAGTTTTTTTTGTTTGTTTTTAAGGCATTATATAGATTAGTACTCCATTACATTTCAGAATGAATGCCCCATGCACTACCTCAAGATCTCTTAGATCGACTAATCAAGCTTTTCTAAATGTCCTGCGATCACGGTTAAGGTTGAAGGGTGACCGTCCTTTTTCATGGAATAGTCTGGCCCCTTAATCAGGTCGTCCCCAAATGTCTGGATATTAAATACCCATCTTTTCCCTTTGCCCAGATGTGAGATGTATGGTGTATGGTGATGCAATGGTGTGCATTTTCTAATGTCTTTTTTATTTATTTATTTATTTATTTTTTTCTTCTGTCTTTTAATTATTGTTATTGACCAAGTTCAGTACTATTTTGATTTTTTAAAAATGTAATGAACTTCTTTTTTTATCATCTTTATTTTATTAGCTTGAGTGATTTTATCTGAGCTTTTGTTCAGCACTTCAGTCAACATTTGCTGTTTTTAAATGTACTTAACAAATAAACTTATCGAATTGCATGAAATGATTTGGTACATGATGGTATCTGATAAAATACTGGGTGAACTACATGCATTCTCTGCCCACCTCCCTTCTCTCCTTCATTTTTTCTTTCTTTTTTTCTCTCCCTGTAGCTGGAGGAGGTGAGTGCTAAGCTGCAGGCAGAGGTGGAGGAGTCAGGCCGAGTGAAGAAAGCTCAGGCCGAGGCAGCGAGACAGGCGCAGCAGCTGGAGCTTTTACTCAGGGAGCTGCAGGAGAGACTGGTTCAGCTGGAGAGCAGCCGACTTGGCCTAGAGCAGGACAACCTCAGCCTGCAGAGTGCCCTAGAGACTGAGAAGAGGGAGCGCAGTCTCAGCTCTGAGAACATCACCGAGCTGCAAGGTGAAGGAGAATAAGTATTAGGGAGACAGTGAGGGAGTGGATGAGAAAACATTTAAGGATTGTGGAAATAAAGTAGTGAGGAACAGGTAATCCTGGGCTGCTTGCGGGTTCTACACTTAACTGCATGTGTATTAAGGAAGAAATGATTAAGGGGTGTGAGAAAGGGAGAAAAATTAGGTATTGAGGGAGTACAGGAGGGAGTGGGCTAAGGAGTGACTGAGTAGTTGGGCACCTAGAGTATTCAGTAAAAGAGGCAGTGAGGATGAGGTGTAGGTGAGGTAGATAAGGAGGATATGTGCTGACACTGTGAGGGAGTGTATAAGGATAGACTCAGTGATAAAGACAAATTTTGTTTAAGTCAAGAAGGAGAAACTGAAGGATTGAGGATTGAGTTTGGAATGAGGGAGAGTGAGCAAATGAACTGAGGGACTGAGGGAGGAAAAACGTCGGAGGGTTGAAGGATGAAAGAAGTGAGTGAGTGACAGAGTTTGGGCTGGAGTGAGTGAGGGAGGGTAGGAATTAAGTGAGTTTAATTAAGTGAGTGAGGATGGGGTATAGATTAGGTACTTGAGGAAGAATAGGACTGAAGCTGTGAATAAGGAAAATAGTAAGGGTAAAGGGCGTATAAAATGTTTGAGTATGGCAAGGAAGATTTTACGATAAAGTGGAAAAAAGAGAAAAGATGAGTGAGTGAGGAAGGGATTAAGTAAGTGAGGTAGTTACTGGGGAGGAAGTTGCAGAGTGAGAAAATCAGTGTCAGTGGAGGAGTAAGGGAGGAAGAAAAAGAGTGAGGGATTGAATGAGTGAGTATTAAGTGAGGAATGAGTCAGGGAATAAGGAAGTGAGAGACTGAATGAGGAATTGATAAAGTAAGGTAGGCTCTGAGGAAGTAAGTGAGAAATGGAGGAAGAAAGAAAGTGAAGGAGTGAATGAGGTCTTGAGTGAAGGAGACAGTATGGGGGAGTGACTAAGGATCTGAGTGAAAGAAAGAATGAGAGAGGAGTGATTTGAGACTGATGGAGTGATGGAAAGTGAACGACTAAGGGAGGAAATAGGGGAGGGATGGAGGGAGGGTGAGGTTGTTTGTTGGTGAGTGTGGGAATGAATGTGCAGACATGCATGAATGTGCAGACAAGCATGGGAAAGGAAATTTAAGAGAGAGGAAGTGGACAAGTTAGAGTAAGATAGAGTAATAAAATGAGGGAATATGTGAGAAAGATTGAGATTGGGAGAAGGAGGAATGGAAGGAGTGGGTCAGTGAGACAGAATGATAAAATAAAGGGATATGTGGGTATTAAGTCAGAGGAGGTTGGAAGAGAATAACCCACTCGGCTGTAACAGTGTGAAAGTGTGCTTGGTTTGGTGTGTAGAAATGAGTGTGTAATATGTTCCCCCTCTTTCCACCCTCTCTCTGCGACACACACACTGGGCCCTTGTTTCTTCATGCTGTATAGTGCTGTTGTGTTTGGGTGGAGTATCTCATGTGGAGAGTAAACACTGCTATTTTGGGTGCCGGGTCCACTGGCAGGTAGCTGGCGTTACGTCTCAAAGGCCAGAGTATTTCTTCATTAAATGTCTTTCTCTTTCTGTCTCTTTCAGTGTGTGTCTCAGGTCTGGAGGAAGAGTTGAAGCAAACAAAGAACTTGCTCTCTAAGGCTGAGGGTGAGAAGAGACAGCTACAGGAGGAACTGACTGACTTGGAGAAGGTGTGTGTGTGTGTGTGTGTGTGTGTGTGTGTGTGTGTGTGTGTGTAACCTGTGTTGTTCTCTGTGTACAGTTAAGGAGTCAGCAAGAGATCGACTTTACCTTCAAGCTAAAATCTGTTCAGCAGCGATTAGAGCAAGAGTTAGAGGAGCACAACGCTGCGAAAACCCGACTCGCTGACCACAGCAAGCTCAACCAGTCCATTGAGGAGGCCAAGTCTGAAGTGCTAAGGGGTAAAAATCCAAACAATCTCACTTGACTTGAATAAATGTACAGTTGTAATAATTCACTTGCGTGAAAGTAACAGTCAATAAAATTCCTCAAGTAAGAGTAAATAAGGTGAAAACCTTAAAAATGTTCCATGTCTGAGGAACTCATGCTGAAGTGAATACCACCTCCATTATCAACTGTATATATAAAGAAAGGTAACGTTAGCTGGCTAGCTTACAGGTTTCAAGCTACATCATTAGCTATCTAAATACGATGCCATGAGCATTACTGTAGCAGCACTTACATAACACAACGGGCAATCGCTACTGAACGCTAAAGTGACATCTTAAGTTTAATACAGCGCTTTCATACTCTAAAACTGTAAAAGGCTAGCTAGTCTAGCTCAGTCAGCTAGCTGATGACTTGGATACTGAGATGTGAATCACAAATATCTCCACAGGTTTTGACTTGCATAATTTGCAGATCATTATCACACTGATTCCTTTATTTTCATTGGGCCTTGAACATCATGAAATATATATGGGTAAATTTTAAACATGCTGTGCATGCTAGATGGCCCAAGGATATCTCAGAAATAGAAGCATTCAACAAGGAAGAGTGGTTGAAAATTCCTAAAACAAGAATAGAAAGATTCCCAGTTGGCTACAAAAAGTATTTGCAACCTGTGATATACCTGTGGTATCTGCCAAAGGGGGTGTTACTAGGTACTGACTTGGCACATGTCAAAATTTCTATTTAAATTATTATTATTATTATTATTATTATTATTATTATTATTATT
>JANDJT010000102.1:28162336-28189154 GCA_024331685.1 Stegophilus panzeri | reverse complement strand
TTTTATTTGCATTTCCTTCAGAATTGTGGAATTAATTATTATTAATTTAAAAGAAGGCATAAAAGGCAGAACTATCTATATCATTTATCGGTATCGGCCAATATCATTCTGAATAATCGGTTATCGGTATCGGCTCAGAAATTTATTATCGGTGCATCTCTAGTTGGAAGTTTACATGTGCCTTGCACAATCTGCAAAATCTTAACACCTTTAACAAAATAAGAGGGATCATAAAAATCCCATGTTATTTTTTATTTAGTACTGTCCTGAATAAGCTATTTCACATAACAGATATTTACATATAGTCCACAAGACAAGATAAAAGCAGAATTTTTAAAAATTACCCCGTTCAACAGTGTATATACCCTTGATTCTTAATACTGTGATCCATTACTGTTTTTTTGTTTTGTGATAGTTGTTCATGAGTCCCTTTTGTCCTGAGCAGTTAAACTGCCCACTGTTCTTAAGAAAAATCCTCCAGGTCCTGCACATTATTTGCTTTTCCAGCATCTTCTGCATATATGAGCCATTTCCAACAGCAGCTATATGATGTTGAGATCTATCTTTTCACACTGAGGACAATTGAGGGACTCGTACACAACTATTACATAAAGTGCAAACATTCACTGATGCTCAAGAAGGTAACACGATGCATTAAGAGCCAGGGGGATGTAAACTTTTGAACAGGATGGTCAGTGTAAATTGTTATTAATTTGTTTAAAGATCTTATTTTTTTCATTTAGTACTGCCCTTCAGAAGGTATAAATAAATAAGGTATTTACATGTCTCCGAGAGGACAAAATACTTTTTTAATCATGTGTTTGGAGGAGAAACAAAAAGTATATAGAATACAGACACATTCTTCTAGCAAAGTACAATATGCTTAATATGCCAGAAGACTCTGTTTACCATGTTAGGTATTTGGATAAAACAGAGCATCAACCTAGCAGGACATTACTAACTTGAAATACTTTGCTCCACATCATTTTTTTATGCCATGATTGAAATCTTGTGAGATAGTGCATTGTTTAATAGTTTTATTACTGAGCTATGAGATAGATAAGATATTAGATTTTAACCCTCTCATCTAATATCATGACTAGCAATCATGACATTTGGGACAAATCTTATCCCATAAACCGGAGAGTCAAAATGACCTGGTTGACTGAAAACCTTCACGTGTGTTTCTAACTCAATTTGTGATTGAGTGTGAGTTCAAACTCTTTGTCACTGCTTCCTGTTATGATTCATAAACACATCATTTTTCCTGTGTACCACAGATGCTAGTCTGGAGGGCTGGCTGTCACTTCCAAGCAAGAACACCAAGAGGTTTGGATGGGATAAGAAGGTAAAACAATTCATAAACATCTTGACTATACCCTTATTTATATCCTCTCTATCTCTATGAGTATGTGTTATGTCATCTGTGTTCTGTAGTACGTGGTGATGAGCAGCAAGAAGATCCTGTTCTATGACTCAGAGGAAGACCGTGATCAGGCCAAACCATTCATGATACTGGACATCAAGTGAGTCTACACACGTCTCCTTCACATGAAATTGAAAATAAATGCCATATCCATGATCAATAGGTTTATATAAATATTATTCATTTCTTTATTAGCGTAATAGTAATGGTAATAGTAAAATGTAGTAAAATAGTAAAATGTAATGTACACAAGATCTATATCAAATAAAAACACGACCATATGAATCATAATGTGATTTTATCGATAAAGTGAGTATTTCGGGTATGGTCAATAGCTATGTATGTGAATAGTCTGACTGAATGTTGATAACCGCTTATGCATCTTTGATTTTTCATTTAGGGTAGTTTACTTTTTAAAGACAAATGTTTTTTTTCCTTGAATTATTATTTTTTTTAACAAAACTGTAAATTCCAGTAGTTTCTTTACCCCTCTTCATGCGTTTAATGTGAATTTGCATCTCACTCACACTGATTTTGCATACTATGACCCAAATCTGACGTTCTGTGACTCACATGTTGTTTTATATTGATGTGAGTACCAAATATTGGTTTATTTAATCTCTTTCCTTGTGTCTTCTCTCAGTAAACTCTTTCATGTACGACCTGTGACTCAAACAGATGTATACCGTGCAGATATTAGAGAGATCCCTCGCATTTTCCAGGTATTGTGTGACATTTTATGTTCTACTTGTTTGTATTGTTTTTCAGTAATACATCTTCTCTTTTAAAAGTGAACAATGACCTGTTACTTGCTGATGACCATTTAGGTTTTACTGGATTCGTTGCATTTGTGTTACAACCTTTTTTGTTCAGTGTGTCAGTGGGAATCAATCATTGTAACAACCATAGCTTTTACTGTCAGTTCGAACCAGATTTTGCCAGACACTGTTGTGTGTGAAAATCCCAGGAGATCAGTTTCTGAAATATTCTGGCCCCAGTAACCATAACACGGTCAAAGATCACACCCCCCACCCCCCTCAATTCTGATGTTTGATGTGAACATTAACTGAAGCTCTTGACCTGTATCTGCATGATTTTATATATCGCTCTGCTGCCACATGATTGGCTGATTGGATAATTGCATGAATGAGCAGGAGTACTAGTGTTCCTGATAAATCAGTTGTTAAGTGTATGTATTTACAGTTTCTACAGTATATATGCCTGTATGTATGTATGTATGTATGTATGTATATATTTGATTGACATCCTTGTTTGTCTCTCTCTCTCTCATCTCTTGTCTCTTTCTGCTTAGATCCTCTATGCTAACGAGGGTGAGAGTAAGAATCAGGAAGCAGCCGTGGAGCTTTCAGTGACTGAGAGATCAGCGTACATCCCTCACAAAGGCCATGAGCTTGTGCCCACACTCTACCACTTCCCCTCCAACTGTGAGGCGTGTGCTCGACCCCTCTGGAATGTCTTCAAGCCCCCTCCAGCTGTGGAGTGCCGTCGCTGCCATGTCAAATGCCACAAAGACCACCTAGACCTCAAGGAGGAAGTGCTTGCACCCTGCAAAGGTCAGGAGGTCGTGCTGGCTGTACACTGTCATTTAGAAAGATTGAATCAGTCAAACTACATACATGGATGTACATAGTGCAAAAAAAGGGCAAATTGTTTGATTAGGTAGTGCAAGAAGTGCAGAGAGTATACAAATACATAATGCAGAATTATATTAAGGTAGCTTATTACACAGTGACATGAGCAGTAAAAGATTGAGTAGATTGATAAACATTGTTAGTGCATGTATGTGTTCAGAAATTTCTGGCAAGTTGCATTACAGACCATACATATGTGGGTGTTATGTTGGCCAGGTAAGTTGCTGGTGAGGCTTGTGAGTTCCTGAATCTGGTGGTCCAGCTTTGATACTGTTGAGCCTCATTCCCAAAGAGAGCAGGGTGAACAGTTCATGAGTAGGTTGGGTGGGAGTCCTTCATGATGGTCCTGGCCTTCTGACATCTTTTGTTATAAATGTCCTCCATGGTGGGAATGTTGGCGTTCATGGTGCACTGGACACTTTTCACAGCTGTTGAAGAGCTATCCTGTCTGTGACACTGCACACTCAGCACACTGTGATGCAGCATGTCAGGATTTTGCTTGTTCCACTCTTCTCTATACTCTTCAGCCTCAGGGAAAAGAGGTGGGCCTTTTTAGTGATGTGGAATATGTTCTGGGACCAAGAAAGTTTGTGTGAAATGTGTACCACCAGGAATCTGAAGCTGCTGATCATTTCAACTTCTTTGCTGCTGACATTGAGTATATGGTGCATGATTTCCTGAAGTTGACCACCATCCACTTCATCTTGCTGATGTAGCTGAAGAGGTCATTTACTTTGCTCCTGTCCTCTGGCTGTCTCACCTCCTCTTTGTAGGCCATCTCTTCACTTTTGGTGATTAGAACCACCACTGGGGGTCATCAGCACACCTGAAAAATAAGTTTGTTTGGGTGTTTGGCCATGTAGTCATGTGTCAGCAGCAGCTCATTAAAGCAGTTAGAACCTTGGGAGGCTCCTGTGTTAATGATGGTCAGGTGGGACATTTCCAGGGGTGAGGACTGTCTGCATAACTGCTGCAATGGCATCTGAGGTTGAATGGTTTGGTCTGGATGCATGTGATGAATATCCAGTTTGGCTGAAGTAGCGTTATTTATGTGTGCCATGAAAAGCTTTTCAAAGTATTATTACTCATGTGAGTGCTATTGGACGGTAGCCTTTCAAATCTGAAACTGTAGAGGACTTCGGAACAGGGATTATGATGGTTTGTTGATTTGAAACATGAAGCTACTTTGGCTTTGGGCAAGTGAGGGGTTAAAGATATCCATCAGGATGTCTGAGCTGGTATGCACATTCTCTGAGTACGTGGCCTGGTATGTTGTCTGGGCCAGCAGCCTTACATGGTTTGACCCTCTGCAGAGTTCTCATTACATCTGCTGCTGTCAACAGATAGTGACTGTTCATTTCTGTTCTTCTGTGCATAGGTGACTTTTGCAAACTTGATCCCATAGATAAGGCCACAGCTGGCTACTCTGAGGGCTGTTATATCACTAAGTGCTTCAGGCCTTTATCAGAAAGTGCACTTCTGCATTCATGAGGGTTTCTAGTTGGCACATATGTTGATGGGTTTAGTGTAGACAACATCGCTCACACATGCATGTGATAAAAGGGGTATACTCCTCGAGGTCAACATGGTGTCATGGTGCAGCTTCCTTGCAAGCAGCCACGTGCAAGTGGTCCTGGAGCATAGGGACAGCCTCACTAGGCCATACTATCATGTTAACCAGTTGAGACATTTTATGATGGAACTAACATGGAACTAGGTCTGTATGATGGAACTAACATGAAGTATTGAATTATTATCATAATGTCTGAGGTGGGAACAGGGAGTGGCTTGTATGTTTCACAGGTGTTTGAGTAGACATAGTGCAGTGTCTTTGTTTCTCTTATGGAAAGGAAACGGAGACATGCTGTTACAATTTTGACAGAGTAGCTTGCAATTTAGCATGTATGAAATCTCCTGCAGGGGAGGAGAGGTGAAAACAGAAGTGATGAACTGCACAGTGAAGTCTCTGAGTAAATAACATGGGTGTCTTTTTATACTTAAGTGTTTGATCAAAACAGTGACTGTTCAACAAGTAAGAGTTTGTCACCAGCCTTTGGTTTTCCCTGACTGAGTTTCTGTCATGCCATCAAGCTACGTTGGGCATGTCGTTATTTAGAGACGACTTTTGTGAAGGGCAGAATGCAACAGTCCTTCAACTCTTTTTATGAGATTAGTCTCCGTCTAAGTAGATCCATTTATTGCCCAGGGAATTGACGTTGGCAAGAAACAGTGATTTGAAAGGATGTGTAACTCATGTTATTTGTCATTTGCAGTGAACTATGATACAGCTAAAGAGCTGCTGCTGCTGGCCAGTTCCTCAACTGAGCAGCAGAAATGGATCAGTCGTCTTCTGAAGAGAATCCCACGCAAACCCTATACTCAGACTGTGGCAGCCCCTCATGAGCCTCCAGTGGTGTCACCGCTGCCCTCACCCCGTCTCTCTCCAAGAAACTCGCCCAAACTCACCTCCAAAGGAGCCATCAGAGTGCACAGCAGAGGCCCACCACCCTCTAGCAAGCCCAGGTGAGTCTTCTGTCTACATTAGATGTCCCATTGTGCCAAGCCTGTCTTGTGTGTGGCATCACACTTGTAAAACCTGTGTTAAAATACCCAATATAGCTAAACTTCATCTACGTCATTAGCAATAATAAACGGTTCATATTTACAAAGATTTTAAAAGACATATTTTCTTTCGTATTTCTGTGTACATGTGTACATTTATTATTTGTTTGCCTATATTATTTATTTATTACTGTAATAACTATTGGACCTCCATAAATATGTATTGTTTGTGCTGTTGAAGTATTGCCTCACAGCCACTCTGTTGCTAAATGATTGTCAAAGAGCAGGTTTTACTCATAGAAATAATAACATTAAATGATAATTATAGTAATTGATCAAGAATTTGAAGCTATGAAGTCACTTGTTCTTCCCTCAATTGTGTGGTACTCTTGCCATTTTTTGTAGCTGTGATGTTTTCGTGAATTATTTTATGTTCACACGACCAGTTTAATGTTTATGAACAATCCTGCAGGGTATTTTTTTTTCTTTAACTGCATGATAATTTAGGGAAGTTTTAAATTTTTCCACAAGCAACAGGCCAACATAACACCCAGGAGCAGGGATCAGTGTTCATTGTCCTTGGTGATCATGACTGCATATAGTAGTAAGAAATCCTTTTGTAATTACCTGGATTTCTCCATTAATTACCCATTAAATGGTATCTGATCTTCATTTCATAATCATTCATAATTGTAGACAAGTTGGCCCATATTTATTAAAGCATACAGAATGATGTACAAAGGAATTTGATTCACAAAACTGTCCTGCGACACCAACACCATTGCTGATTTGATAATGAATAATGAATAATATGAATCAGCTGTAGTTTTATGGATGTAAAATCTTTCCGCTAATCCATTATTTACAGTTCAGATGCACACGACATGCCCCAGTTTACACTTATAGACATCTAATTTGCATAAAACATGCCTTAATTTATGCAGGTGATGCGACAGTAAGCCAATAAACTGAAAGAATTCAGGTAACCTACCAGATTTAAGTAAAGAAGAAAATGGAGAGAAGGAAAAGTTATATTTCATAGAAATGTTTCCCAGAGAAGGAATTTTAGACCATTTCTCTATTTTGTCAGTATTTACGTTGTGCATGTCTTGTTGCATAATCCAATCGTCCAGGTCCTGAGGCTGTAAAATCTGCCCCAATCCTTGATGCTCTTTGATGCTCCAAAGATATGAAGTGCCTTTTTTTTCCTCCAAACATAGAGTTGTGTTTGTCTATGGCTTGGATGAAGACCTCATTTTATAAGTAATTAATGCAGAAATCCAGGCAATTCCAAAGGATCATGAGCATTTTTCTTTAACTATATATAAATAAGTATATGAATAAGTAGATTTTTTTTAAAAAGGAATAATTATTTGTACACATAATCTTCATGGTTCATAATGCCTAGCAGCAGTCACTTGGTGTTATTTGATGTGTAACAAACAGCAGATATGTAACATTATGGCCTAAATCAGAGGTGCACTGCTCTCTTCTTGGACATGTATCATCTGACCGAATATTAGTTCCAAATTTCATGCATCTGCTTAATAACGCTTGACTGGATGCTTCACTTTCACACACACACACACACACACACACACACAACAAAAAAAATGTGGCAGATCTTCTTCAGCTCACCTTATTAAATTTAGCATCCAATATTTACCTTCTAATGTAGAGCGATATTTTCTCTAAATTCCAAATGTGCAAATGTCAAGTAACAAGATCTACAAAAGGGAATCTGAGACATCTAGCAGGTTTGCAGGTAGAGAAAGAACTAGAACAAATTACAATCGATTCACTTAATGCTCACTATGGGGTGTTGGTATTTAGAGCACTGATCATGGAGGCACAAAATTGTTTTTATGAAAGTTTGTGTTATTTAGAACTAAATTGTTAAAGCTGGAGACAATTTTGGATAATTGGGGTTTTTTTTTTACACTTAAACTGAGCATTTGTAAAAAACTACATGTACAAGACAATTTCAGACTTACAGATGTCAGTGATCCATAAGTCATTGTGATCTGATGTGAGTTAGTTATTTATCTACATTTAGACAGAAAAATCTATTTTTGATGTTTTGCCTTCATATTCAGTCACCAAAATGTGTATATACATTCAAATTGGAACACATTCATACAAACTACTAACACAGCAAATTTCAGCAAACAATCTAAACTATTGTAAACAATTTTGGCAAAATTTAAGTGCCAAATGAATCACTCTTTGTGCCACACACCTCCTTATAGCTCTGGCCCCATGCTCCGAATCATTCTCCACTGACCCCTGACCTTTCACCTTCACCCTGTGGTGCTGTGTATGTGCGTGGACAGTAAGTATGCTGTGCACTGCAGCGCCACCTGGCTGTTTGTTTGTCTACGTTGCTTTAACAGATGCAGTGGAAGAACTTAATTCACTAACATCACCTGCCAGCACTGGGCTGACCAGTCTTAATCACATCTGTATTTATTCAAACTAAACACCAGTCCTAACAACCTTAGGTCTTAATTTATTCTATCAAGGACAAAGCCTATTTCTGCAAACACATTTAGAGGTACTAGACTACACACAAGTTGTTTTTTTTTCCATTTCATTAAAATAAAATGACCTTCATTGAAAAACCCACCAACACAGCAAAAACATTAGAGTATTAGATCTCTTGAAAAAGGCTTGCAGCTAAAACTGCTGAAGTCAGTGAGGAAATACAATTACAAAAACTTGTTTAATGCAACACAGTTCAGCAGCACATAGCAAATTATATAATGCAAGATACATGATGGAGCCTTTCCATAACCCAAATGCCCCTACTCCTGTTCCAGCATGATAGAGTTTGACCTGAAGGCCTGGGGTTGGGCTCTTCGTGATGATGATGATGATGATGATGATGATGATGATGATGATGATGATGTGTTTGACTTCTGAAGATGTGGGAGACTGCAGGGTAACCACTGTGTGTTGTTAACAATGTGTTGCCGTACATTGTCGCTTAAAGCTTGGTGTGTTTGTTCGAAAAGTTTTCCTGTGGTGCATTCAATGGCAATTAATGGCATGGCTCATATATTGGACATATCAAAGGGATAAACCAGTGCATTGTAACATAATGTCTATCTATTTCTCAATGGCCATGTACCATGAGAAAAGTAAGGATGAGAAGAATGAAAAACTTTTTACTCAAAAGTCACAATGGAACTCTAGGGGCAGTCACTGGGGTGTCACTGATCATTTGTGTGGCATAAGTTTTTAGATCTGTATAATTCATTCTTTCAGAAATGGACAGTCTGATCAAACATGAATATTACAAAATGTTAAGAAAAATGTGAATAATTATAGACTTACATTTTACCTTATTGCTCCAGTAATGAAAAGTTGGCTAAAATGTCACACGTACAGCTTTACATTTGTATTTCCAATTTGCAGTACATAGGTGTGTATGACATGTAAAACATTATCAACTTACTTCCACAACTGTCCTTAGACTTCCATTATAGCTTAATTTCAATTAAACAGACTTTGGGCTGTTTAATTGAGTACAGTGAAATATGTGGAAATTCTGTCTGTTGTAATCACATACAGTATATGCTACATGTATGGTTTATGGAGATCTGGAATATTCCTTTAATGTGTTTTAATGTTATCTTTGTGGAAGTTTGGTTGTAGCAGAGCAAATGTGACGCCTCGTTTTGTGTGTGTGTGTGTGTGTGTGTGTGTGTGTGTGTGAGTGTGAGTGTGTGTGTGAGTGTGAGTGTGTGTGTGTGTGTGTGTCTGTGTGTGTGACTGCATTTGATGCATGACTCTGGAACATTAATTTCCAGGCTGCACTGTTTTCATACAGCATGCTATGGTTGTTACTATTCATAAATCACATGCTAAACAAATTCCTTCTGCTTCTGCTTTCACAGCTAACCTTAATGGATACTGGACTGCACTCAGCGTCATGTAGCAGATGCTGCAGCACAACAAACAATACAGAAAACAAAGGACGTGAAAACAAGGACGTATTGTAGACACACTGCCAATCAACACTCTGTAAATTAGCAGACCTGAAGATGTGCCTTTATACTAAACATTTTACAGCAATAATATTACAGTGTGAAAATGCATGAAAGTATGAAAATGTTATGTTTGGTTATACAGTATGGCTGCTTGTGTGTGTGTGTATGGATAATTAGCCATATGACACAATGGATTTGTATATTCAAGTATGATCTATTTCTGTAAGGGAAACACTCATGTAGTGCATTGCAAACACTACATTTTTACTGTTAAAGATTATTTAATGCTTCAGAAAGAGCTGGACTGTGGTATATATTTGAAAGAAAGAAAAAATAGGCAAAACATTTTGAGTTTTGTTTTAAAGATGCACTCCACTGCACAGGTTTACTTCAAGCATTGCAAGCCTTGTCAGTTCATAACTCTGGAACTACCTACAGTACAAAGCAGAATATGCAGTGCTGGTCTAAATGATTTTCTTTAACCATGATGTATGCAGTAGAACGAAGAGGCCACTGACTAAATACTTTATCAGAAGACAGAATTGAATAGAAAAAAAATGGTGAAATTAATTAATTACATACATACATACATGCATGCATACACACACACACACACACACACACACACACACACACACACACTAACTACGCATGTTTAGAACAAATGCATAATAACTACATTAGTATAGATCACAGGTATTCAGTTAATATTTGTGAAGGTCCAGTTTCACCTTACAAATGTGGTTATGTTTTTCTTTTGCATCACATTGCATCACATTAACACATTCACATCTCTTTTGGACTTTGTCTTTAAATTGTCCTTAAATAATCTGGGTTGGTTTTTTTTCCATTTCACTTATCAGACTAAATTGGATAAATAAAAAGATGACTCTGATGACTTTCCATAATCAATAATAGACATAAACACATGTGATTGGATAAACTGCAACGGAGGATCTGCTACAGAAGCCAAACTGGTTCAGGATTAGAAAACTGGAGTTGTTTGGAAGTTCTTTTTGTTTTGTTTTTTAACATACACTGTATTTTTTCACTTAGGTCTGCTAAAATACTTTTCTGGATCGACTTACGAACTGCAGTCTGCCAGTTTTAAAACAGACCCTGATTTTAAAACTGTAGGTGTAAATATGGTAAATGTGACTAACATTAAATTAATTAAATTCCGCTCAAAAATAGTTTAATATGAGGAATTTTTAAAAAAGCACTGTTTGTAACTGTTTCTACATCTGTAATAATTGAATTGAATTGAAACAGGTAAATAAGCCATGCTGGAGTGGTGTGAAGTGACCCGACACAAAGTAGGGTTATTGTTACCACCCTGAAGTAGATTATTTTCTTATGTCCCAAAGTGATTTTTTTCCCCTATAATACCACAGCAATTTTCCACCAATTACAACATATTAAGCTTATTAATATTATCAATATTAAATTAGCTTATTAATAAATGAGATGTCATGTATTTTAACCATTTACAGTTACATTTAATACTGTGGAACATCTGTGATCCAAGTTAGTTCCTGTTATCACTTATCACAGTATTATAATACAAAAAACCGCATCTCGTCATTACAAGAGAAACTGGGAATCCTGTGGCTGACACCCATGAATCTTTCCAGAAATGTTATATAAATATATCCTCACAAAAAAAATTCATATCAACAATGATGTGGTTTTCTTGGCTAAATAACAACAGGTTTTTTTTAAACATCTGTTTCTTATGTTTCTTATGAGCCTTAGATTATATGGAACATGACCCACACAAGTCCCTGTGTATGAGTTCTTAGTACAGAAGCCGTGCTGTTATAGGAATCAACATTCGAGAAATTAAAAGTGTCGTGGTATAAATAGCATTTAACAGCCTAGCCTAGTCAGTCATGATTCAGGACAATCAACACATCAGATTGGGCAGCACAGTGGAGTATTTTTAATATTTAATATTTCAGAACTGTTAAATCTAAGTTAAATGTGGACTTACGTTTCTCACATGTGAAAAATACAACATAGCTACAAAAGGACAATGTTATTTGAATTCTTTCCTTACAAAGTTTCAAAACCTGCAAATGCAAATTGCAACCTTCAGAGAGAAAAGCACTAATAAATACATGGTGCGAAAATGTGCAAATATCAGTGCCATTTATTCCACTCATCAACAAAAAACATTTACAGTTATTAACAAAACTCAAGCACCAAATCCCGCCCCCCAACCAAATTCCAAAATAGTACCATTTCCACCTGACCTTTTCATGCTATGAGTGCAAACAGGTGCAGTTCTATACTGAGACTTTGGAACATTACTTCCCTCCCTTCTGCCTCGCTCAGAGAGCGAGAAGGAGAAAGAATGGTAAACTTATTATGAAAGTGTAGCTGCTCTTTATATGTTATGAGTCAAGACAAGCAAAGTGGGTTTAAAAAGATGCAAAGTCCATACTATAAGGAACTACTATACATATTTTTAAGATCAAATAGGTTCAAATAGT
This sequence comes from Stegophilus panzeri, assembly GCA_024331685.1. Lineage (NCBI taxonomy): Eukaryota > Metazoa > Chordata > Actinopteri > Siluriformes > Trichomycteridae > Stegophilus > Stegophilus panzeri. The sequence goes on along the minus strand of JANDJT010000102.1, from coordinate 28,177,027 downwards.
TACAAAATAATAACACGTTTGTTTTCCTGTCTGTTTTAGGCTAAAAGTTCTGAATGATTAAATCATCTATCTTGATAGTTTACAATGGAAAATCACAATCAGGGAAAAATCAGTATCACACTAGCCGACTTCACGTATTACAGCTTCAGTGGCACTTTGTCTTGCACCATTGAGGGACATCTGTCCAGGTTTTTGGTCATTTTAATTAAAAGTTATAATAATCATCATCATCATCATCATCATCATCATAATTAATGACCTGCAATGGTTTGGCACCCCGTCTAGGGTGTCCCCCGCCTTGTGCCCCTAGTTCCCTGGGATGGACTCCAGGCTCCCCGTGACCCTGTGTAGGTAGGATAAGCAGTACAGAAAATGGATGGATTGATGAATGGATAATAAATGACATATATTAATGTATAAATTAAACAACATCTAGCCTTGACAGCCCTCAGGCTCAACCCAAGCAGTTGAACAATTAAAGGATTTTTTGCACAGTTCTGAACAGTGCACCGTTTATACAGCATACTGAGGTGAAGGTTTGCATGGATTTGAGAGTTCAGAAGCTTGTTTTTACCAGTTGGTGGTGCCAGATTTTCATTCAAAGACTACAGCATGTCCTACAGCACAGGAAACTGTCATAAAAATGCCACTAGTTGTTAATAAAGGAAAAATCCAGCCTGAATGACTTCCATATCAATATTTATAATTCCTATGTACTCTTCATTTATACATATTTATTTTGTAATGAAATTTTAAGTTGACTTTTTTTGGTTTAAACTTCATACATTGAAATGTTGGACCATTTTCACTTTGGTTATTATTTTCCTACATTACCCAAAATGCTTTCAGCGCACTGCTGATAGTGGTGCAGGGGGATTTAGCTCTACCTCTTCACCTAAACAGAGAGATGCAGTGGTGCTTTAGTGCTTTATTCTGTCCAGCTTTCTCACCTCCTCATTTGCTTCCAGAGCTTCAACTTTCCCACTAATACCTCCATTATGAAAATACAGCACCATTCAACAAATTATCGCCACAAAATACACACCAAATATTTCTCTATAAACATTTTAAGGTTGCATTTTAACCTGCAGAAGGTCAAAAAAGACCTTTACATGTTCATATGTATATTTTAGTGTTTTAAAAATGAGAGAGAGAGAGAGAGAGAGAGAGAGAGAGAGAGAGAGAGAGAGAGAATATGAGAGTGTGAGAGATTTACAGCAGCTCTATTAAAGCTAGCCAGTCCCTTGGGGAGGTTACTTATGAAAATGAATCCATGCCCTGAGTCCTGTCAGAGGAATGGGCAGAAAACACTCTCATGACTTTAACTGATTCGCCCTGTAATTCTGCTCCTTCAACCTCTTTCATCTCTCATTCCATCATGTTTTCCCTTCTTTGGTAGTCTAATACCTTTCCTGCCATTGTGTACTGGACTTGAGCATAGTTTTACTTTGGCAGTGTGCATCTCTCTATCTCTGTCTCTCTCTCTGTGTCACATACACACACACACTCACACACACACAAACACACACACACACACACACACACACACAGAGAGATGATTGATGGGACTTAAACAAAGCTGTAATGGCAGCATGGCTTAGTGCTTCACTTACAAACACACACCATCACTTACTAATGAGACTTCATTACTACGAGCACAACACCTCCTGAGCTCAGATTTCACAAACCTACATGCTTCTGTAATATGCTTATATTATTCAAATACTATACAGTAAATATAGTGTTTCGTTGAAAGTCCAAATTGGGTGTCTGCAGGGTGTGAGTGTCTTCCACTTTCTTGGATGCTTTATGAGAATTTTAGGCTCACTCACATAGTCGGCTATACAAGCTTCGTCAAACCTCTATACTCAACCCCGATCAACAATGACAGCCATTCATGTCACAAATCTTGGCCATTTTGCTATGGAAATAACTCTCTGTCTCACTCACTCACTCACTCACTTTTTCTGTCTCTCTCTCTCTCACACACACATACGGACACACACTTTGTGACCTTGACAATTCCAAGGCTCCCAAACTGATTTTGGAAAATGTCAGTCCCTATTGTTAACAGAATATTGTATTACAGAGTCTCTGAATGGTGTGTGTGGAAGAGGAGGGAGGCATGTGTGTGTGTGTGTGTGTGTGTGTCAATGTCCAATGGCCATGCTTTGGTGCTTACTTGTGCCAAAACAATCATCTGATGGAACATCAAATGACAGCAAGGGAAATTCTTATAATCTATGGACATAGTGGAAGTATAATGCATGTATTTGCATCACGTGAGAAATAGTAGTTGTATCGCGTGGCATTCAGACCACCTCTTTATCTTCTGCTGCTTTGTGTCCAGTCCAACTATGTGCTTTATGGGCACATCAATAGCCTTTATGTGAAGCCCAGGCAGCACTGATTTTTTTCACAGACAAACTGTGATCTGGGTTAAATGAAACAAAACAGCTTTCTGTATCGTGCTTGTGGATTTAATATTACAGCAGAAGGATAGCCTGTGATTAAACAGACACTTGATTTCTAGTGTGATAATCCTGTATGGAGTCATTGGCTTTATTTGGTATGCCAGGAAAATAAAAAATTCAATGTGGAGGCAAAACTGTGCATTTCAATGATTAATATTTAATGTGTTGGTGTTTACATCAATAAACATGATTAACGTTAAATAAAGACAAATACTAATTGCTTCACATCCAGGTTGCTCTTACCATTATCAACAATTTTGTTGTCCGGCTTTTTTTCTCGCTTTTGAAGTTAGTAAGACAAAAATGCAGCTTGTCATGTTACAGAGAAACCACAAAATCCTCCATCTTGAAGATTTTTTTTAAGTCAGAGATATTAAAGATACAGATTTACCTCTGACAGTTAAAAACCACTGACACTGGAGATTTCTTCTAAAAAAATGCTAAATAAATAAATAACTACAGAGGTCACTATATCAGCAAATACATATTCTTTTTTATTTCTTATAGAATTCAATAGTGCTGTGATATACATTCCAACAATAATTGTCACTTTAGTTTTCTATTTTTTTTCTGACTTTATGCATAAAATGACACCATAATTACCCAAAGATGTCCAAAACTTTCTGTAATACTTTCACTCATATCAATCCTTTCGTATTTAGTTTTGACTCCCTTCTCTTTTAAGGCTCCAAAAGCTTTCTGCCCCAACCCACTTACTGCTACTGTGAATATTTTATCATTTAAATAACACACTGTCACTGTATTGTGTGTATAATAATTACCTAGCGCAAACAGCCTCAAGGAACTCACCTGAGCATTGCATAAGTCACTGAAGCATTATTCTTTTGTGTGTGCACTACCACAACACTGGCCTTTTTAAATGTAACTGTATTTAATGAATACTGTTTAATGAATACTTATTAACTTCCTTTTACTTAATTCTGACAAGACAGAAGTATTTTTACTAGGACCACATGTAGCTAGAAGTAAGCTTTCTGATTACACAGTAACTCTGGATGACCTTTCTGTTTCGTCATGTACATCAGTAAAAAACCTTGGTGTGATTATTGACTCCAGTCTTTCATTTGACGCTCATGTAGATAATATTACAAGGATAGCCTTCTTTCATCTCAGAAATATTGATAAGATAATATAATGTCACTACATGATGCAGAAATATTAGCTTTCATCACCTCTAGGCTGGATTATTGTAATGTCTTACAGTCTGCATGTTCCAGTAGGTGCATAAACAAGCTCCAGGCAGTCCAGAATGTAGCTGCAAGAGCCCTTACTAGAACCAGAAAGTATGACCACATCACCCCGATCTTATCCAGACTGCAATGGCTCCCAGTAAAATTTTGCATTGATTATAAAATACTACTACTGACCTATATAGCACTGAATGGTCTCGCACCATAGTACCTGAGCACCTGAGTATATGAACCGCCACTCCTACTTAGATCAAAAGGTGCAGGCTATTTGTTGGTACCTCGAATAGTGAAGGCTACAGCAAGGGGAAAAGCTTTCTATTACAAAGCCCCGCAGTTATGGAACAGCCTTCCAATTAGTTTGGGGCTTTTTGTTTGGGACTCAGACACAGTCTCAGTGTTTAAGTCTAGGCTGAAACATATTTGTTTACTCAAGCTTTCCATGAATAGACTTTCTTTTATCCATCAGGGGATAGTAAGCATACCTAATAATCTCTCCATCTCTTTACCTCCTTCTCGCACTCTCCTTCTGTCGAGCCACACATGATTTTATGGAGATGCCAGTGATGCTGATCCTTTCTGCTCTCCGGACCTTCCTGATCCATCCTGATGCCCTACCATCAACTGAAGGCTACAGCCTAGAGATTGCTTAGGATGGTACCGCTTGGACTGCAATTACCACATGCAGTTTGCTCTCAGGTCTCCTTTAGTGAACAGTGAAGTAGTTCAACAAACAGTCTTCATGTTAAAACCATAATGAACTTTTTTTTACTTTCACACTATCTGTTGTTATCCAGATGAGGATGGGATCCCTTCTGAGTCTGGTTCCTCTCAAAGTTTCTTCCTCATTTCATATTAGGGAGTTTTTCCTTGCCACCGTCACCACTTGCTTGGTCAATAGGGATAAATTCACACACTTAAAATCTGTATCCTGTGTTTATATATTTTCGTAAAGCTGCTTTGAGACAATATCCATTGTTAAAGGCGCTATACAAATAAAACTGAATTGAACTGAATTGAATTGAATTTGTAATAGAGTGACTAAGCCACAAATGACTCTCTGTTTAACTGCACAGTCTTCCTATATGCTGTAAATGTTCTACAACGGATATAGCATTCACAGTGCACTGTATGGTGAATGTTGAGCCATTCAAGATTCAAAGTATTTGTGCAGGAGTTATCTTAATTGGTTACTCCACAGAAGGCTAGAAAATAGGTCACTTGCTTGGGCTGCTTATTTAAATGTGCATTACATCATCTTTCACTGACAAACACTCTTAAATCTAATCTAAATTAAAATCTAAACCTAGTCTCTTAAACCTCCTTATAAAATATGACAAATAAAGGCCACAGAAGCCAGCCACTGAATAAATGTTCCTACTGATTTATAAGGGCAAATGCGGCCAGCATCATAAGCCATGATGTTTTAACGAATCATTCTCTAAAGTACTCTGTGATTCAGACATTTGACTGAATCCCAAATGCACTGTTTGCACTGTTTATAGAAGCAGGTATGAAATAATGCCTTCCAATCTTTGTCTGGTGCCCAGTATGCCCAGTAGGGAGTCATTCGACATTTATACTTTGTGAATGTCTCATGAAAAAGTAAATGCCTACTCTCCTACATAAATGCCTACACCTTCCATACGACACACAGTGCACCATGATGTTGAGGTTTATTGCTGTTGCCAACCACAAGGTTCAAGGATTTAGTTACTTAAGAGGCTAAAAAGTGGTAGGTAAAGTAATATAATAATGTATGGGGAGCTAGTCTAGCTGGTTAAAGGAAAACTCCACAATGAAATACATTAAATATGTTTGAATTTAAATATTGGTGATGCACTTTACAATTCTGTTGGTCCATTATTACTGTGAAAAGTTAGCATTGAGGACTAAATCCCACTGGCACCACTGTCAGAAGTCAAAGTCAAATTAGAGTTTTACTACAAAATAAAATGCCACTGAAGATCCTGTTAATTAGAAAGATGTACTGTATATGCACATCATTTGTGATGGATTTTTATTCTTCAATTGATTAATACAATCAATTGATTAATACAGGAAACAAACACGTACAGTACTTAGTTAAATTTTTATTTTATGACTTTTACATTTAAGTACAAAAAATAAACATTTTAGATTTCCAAACATTACTTTTCCAGCAAAAAAATTAATGTTACAGAAAAATGTATGTCAGTAAAGAAAGCAGCATATTACGTAAGAGACCACTTTTCAGACAAAAAATATTATGAAGACTGCTGGGTTTTGCTGCAAAAATAAGAAGCAAGTGTGAAAGTCAAAGTCTCCAGAAGAACTGTAGCTGGTTCTGCAGGATGTTCAGTGAAACAAATATTGGCTTTGTTTCATTTATTACTATAGTTTTTTTTAAATGTAGAAACATTTCATTTCATTATTTTTGAAGGCATCTTTGCTCTACAGCATTTCATTGCATGTGCCTAAGACTATAGCACAGTACTATATATGATTATATTCTAGCAAATAATAGATTGTTAACAGATTATACAGTAGAAGGGCAAAACTGGCCCTGATTTCTGTCAATCAAAGTGACTCTAGCCAGTAGGACTGAGAAATCAACATTACGTTGTATTGAATTATGGGATTGATTGACAGGCTGAAGGAGAGCTCCACACATAAAAACCTTTTGTGCATTCTCTTACATTATTTTTCTTATTTTAGGTTTAAGGTATATCACTGGATTGAAAATAACTCAACGGTGATTACAGCACAAGTTTTATTATATGCCCACAGAATACAACAAAATGGTAATTCTTACTAAATTATTTCTCAGGCCTTTAGTCAATCCATAGTCACAAATCTAGAAGGAGAATGAGTATTCTGCTCAGTTATAAACAATAATGAAGCTTTGGAGTTCATATTGTGTAGTTAATGATGCAGTGATCCAGATCTGCAATGCAATTAACACGAAAAAGTGACTAAAAGAACACGACAGTTATTGAATTCATAGCTATTATCTGAGATGATCTGTTAAACACACCCACACACGCACACACACACACACACACACACACACACACACACACACACACACACACGAGGGGAGGCAGAGAACTACAGAGGGAAAGAGAAAAACAAGCCCACAAACATAATTTGCTCATTTACATTAATGAACAGAGGTGCATTAAGTACATTTCCAACTTAATTAAATTACAATTCAGGAAGACATTCTGATATTTTTTTCAATATGCTGCAGAAATGAATGAAGATATTTTCAGGAGATCCTATTGCTCCACTCTTTTCTCTGTGCAATTATATTCCACTGTCACATTTTTAATTCAATAACCACTCTGTAGAGTTACATCATTAGTAGAAAATGACCCATTAGATAAGGTTGTCTAAAAACTTTGACGTCTCTAGGTTCCTGTTCTCCCTGTGTTCATATTTGTTTGGTGTGCTTTGGTTGTTCTACAGATTCCCTCACAGCTCAGTTGTACAGTGTGACTAATATTTGTAGCACTGATATGTAATAGCACTTACTCCATACATTGTGTTTAGTTGTGACTGTATTTCTTGCAACTATCTTTCACTTGCTTTTGATTAAGTGGTCACAGCAGAGTATTTCAATGGACCATACAGAGCACTTGAAAAAATACAGTGGAGTAATTAAATTATAATAATAAATGTATGAAAAAATACTAGCTGTAGTTCAGCTCTAATTTTCTAATTGTGAACCTGTACCAGTTCCTCTGTCGTGGCTTATCATATCAAATACATTTATATTAGTTATTTAGCTGAAGGCAACTCATCAGACCAGAGATGACAATGACTTCTACTACAACAATAACAACATGTCATGATTTCCCCTCGAGCTCGGAAATCCGAAGCACAAACTTGATGCGCGAGCCCATTGCGCAAGCTTGAAGCGCGAGCCCAGGGCGCGAGCCTTATCGAACGCATGCTTTTCGGTCTTCGATGACATTGACTTTGTTTACTTTGGACACATGCTTTTGTTATGGTTATGTTCTGTCTCCGCCCCTGTTTGTCACTGGTTGTTTCCCGAATGTGTGTCAGCATTGTTTTCAGCTGTCCTGTGTTTAACCCATGATTACATTTGTCATTTAAAACCCTCGTGTCTCTTAGCACATCACGTAATATTGAGTTTATCTCCTTACCAAGCGGTTGTTCCTTGTTTCTCGTTTTGATTCATGTTCACTGACCTTATTCTCGTTTCTCCTTTTGTGTTTTGCCTTGCCCTGTTTATGCCCGTCTGCCAATCGTTTGGCCATTTGCCTGTTATTAGACCACGCTTTTGATTACCGTTTTGGATTTGTCTGCCTGCCTCTCTCTCTAATACTCTCTCTCAACTACTACTACTTTCTAGTATTAATTCTAGTATTTTCGATATTTCTGCATAAATATGACATAAACCAGCATCAGATTTTCAAGTCTAAAAGTAGATGAAGAGAACCCAATTAAACAAATGAGACAAAAATATCATACTTGGTCATTTATTTATTGCAAAAAATGATCCAATATTACACATCTCTGAGTAGCAAAAGTAGTTGAACCTCTGTTTTCAGTATCTGGTGTGACCCCCTTGTGCAGCAATAACTGCAGCTAAACGTTTCCGGTAACCGTTGATCAGTCTTGGTCAATTCCTTGGAGGAATTTTAGCCCATTCCTCAGTACAAAACAGCTTCGTCTCTGGGATATTGGTGGGTTTCCTCACACGAACTGCTTGCTTCAGGTCCTTCCACAAAATTTCTATTGGATTAAGGTCAGGACGTTGACATCACCACTTTGTACAGTTGCAATCAAAATTAGTCAACCCCCATTGCAAATCAGGTTTATTATCAGACTTTCAGCTGTTTGCAATGAACAGACCAAACAAAAGCAATTGAAACAGTTCAACACAACAAATGCTTCAAGTGGTTTCCCCAAATTCAACTGAAAATGCAACTTATGATGATTTCTCCAGTCTCAAAATTATTCAACCCCTTCATGGCAAGCATCTTTAGTACATAGTAGAGCACCCTTTTGCTGTTACGACCTGCTGCAAACAAGATGCATAGACACACACCAGCTTCTGGCAGCGTTCCTGAGGAATCTTAACCCATTACTGGCAATGGCCTCCAGTTCAGTAATATTGTTGGGTTTGTGTGCTGCAACCGCCTTCTTCAAATCCCACCAGAGATTTTTTGATAGGGTACATGTCAGTTGACAGTGATGTCTGCTAAGCCCTGAGCAAGTAGATAAAATGGCAAGGGATTTTAAACATCATAGAGAACTGGACATAGGTCGATTTCTAACTTTGATGTCATGTAAAATCAAGTTGTACAACCTGCATCCTCTTGATTTTATTGCTTTATGCTCTCAAATATTTCTGTCTACTGAAGTGGACAAGTTGACCGATTTTTACGCGAACTGTGAATGAAAACAGTCACTCGCATCGGTCAGAGGGGTACAGAAATGGATGGAAGGTATGCTTGAGTGCATTTGTGGTTTTGTGGACAGTACTGAGTGTTGGCGTAAAATTGTTGAGTATCAACAAGATAAAACCGAGTCTGTAATGTGCAGACATTCATGCTGTATGGGGGATACGAGATGACTTCCATTTCTGATGTTCTTGGAAGCCGTGCTCCCCTTAGTCAGTGGGCTGATGGTTTGAAATCTGACTTACGCAAGGTGATTTTGAGACTGACCTGGCATACCTTACACCTCAGTGATCTTGCTGATACTCTTTCGGCTAATGAAATAGATTCAAATGTAAAAGCTCATGTGTCCGCTATGATGCAAAATGTGAATGCTGTGAATGTTCACTCTGTTCAGCGAGATCTGTGCCATTACTGTCATAAGCAGGGACACTTGGAGCGAGCATATCGTAAAAAGAAAACTAATCTGAGCAGGAGTGACAAAAGTGCTCCAAATTCCGGAGTCTCTCAGCCTGATTCACTGGGTGGAGCTATCTCACCGGTGACAACGCGCCTCCCATTCAGATTCCCATTCAGACTGTGGGCTACTAGACATAGAACCAATATGTCTTACAGGTACACCTCCTCCTGTGACAAAACAGTACCCCATTTCAAGGGAAGCTATTGATAATTGCTGATTTGGTAAACCGAGGCATTCTTGTCAAAGCATGCAGTTCCTCCTCTTTTCCTCTCTGGCCTGTGAGGAAAGGTGGGCCTAAGATGGAAACAGCAGCAAGTGCACCAAAATCCCTCCGGCGATTGACAGTTTATCGTGTTGCTAACACCTGTATTGATCGTATTCTACCACATGTAGCTGACCCAAGCATCGTTTTTGATGGCATTCCAAATTCATACACAACGTTTTCAGTCACTGACATGCCTAATGGATTTTGATCTGTGCCTTTATATCCAGATAGCCAGCCTTGGTTATTTTCTTTTTTGATGGTGATCAGTATCAGTGGACACGACCTCCACAACAGCCCTACATTGTAGGGCTGTACATCATCAGGTGTTAAGGTGCTATCTGTCAGAGTCAGAGTATCCAGTTAAAGATTCAGTGGTCCTTCAATATTTCGATGATATTCTATTAGCCTCACCTGACATGGAAATGCATAAAAGAGAGTTGTTAGCATTGCTTACACATCTCAGTGCCCATGGTCATAAAGCTAATATTTCCAAAGCTCAACTAGCTGCCACTTCACTTCAATTTTTAGGAGAATCAATAACAGCTGGACAGAGATCCATTCTTCCAGATTGTGCGGCAACATTTAGTACTCTAACCGCACTATCAACAGTCAAAGGGCTTCACTCATTCCTGGGCATGTGTAACTACTGCCGCCCATGGATTGAAGATTATGCCCGAATAGCTCAGCCGCTATATGACGTGTTAAAAGGATCTCCAAAGGAGACAGACAGTATTCAGTTTTTTGAATTGGCCGAAACTGCACTTAAAAACTTTAAAAAGCTGCTCTTTCATCTGCTCCTGCTTTAGGTTTTGTGCAACCAGAGCTGCCTTTCACCCTGTATGTGCATAAGCATGAGGGGTTCATGACGGGATGCCTAATGCAGGATCAAGGTGGCCGATTACGTCCAGTCCACTACTATTCATCTAAGATGGACGTCACTGCTAGTGCCTTACGTGCTGTTCAAGCCACATATTTAGCTATTACTGCTTGTGCTCCAATAGTGTTGACACATCTTCTGACTGTACGTTGTCCTTATGCTGTTCTTTCTTTGTTTTCCTTAGCTTGTGTGATCACAGTGACTGGCCAGCGATGGGGCAATTGGCTCAATGTTCTCACAGCACCTAACATTACCCTGCAAAGGGCTAAAATCTCCAATCCCTCATTGTTAATGATGACTGCAATGTCTGATACACAAGATGAACGGGTATTGGGTTATCACGATCATGATTGTGTGATGCTCTCACACTCACCACCTTTGAGTGTTTCTGAAATTCCTCTGGAAAATCCAGACATGATTTTGTTTACAGATGGTTCAGCTCAAGTCCTGCAGGGATGCAGGCGTGCGGTTTGCTGTTTGCTCATCACACAGAGTGATAGCTCAGGGTCGCCTCCCTGTTCACATCTCAGCCTAAGTTGCCGAACTTGTGGCCTTGACTCCTGCCTGTGTTCTAGCTGCTGGTTGTACTGCTACAATCTACACAGATTCGCAATATGCCTTTGGTGTTGTACATGATTTTGGTAGTATCTGGTGGCGATGTGCCTTTTTAACAGCTGCAGGCATGCCCATCAAACATGCCTTGCTTATGTCTGATCTCTTGTCAGTGTGTGAATGCCCAACATGCTTGGCTGTGGTCAAGGTTAATGTACAATATTCTCCCGACAATATTGAAGCTTGAGGTAATGCTATGGCTGATGCTGCGGCCAAATCGTCGTGCAGTCTTCCCTCTGTCTCAATTTCAGCTGCCACAACCTCAAACCTTACAAACTCGGATGTGGTTAAGCCTGTTACACAGCAGATACTGTCCTCCCTAATGGACATGTATGCTAATGCTCCTGCATTAGAGGTCATGGATGGACAAGGGTGCAAACCTAGACTTATGAAGCCTGGTGTATGAACAAAAGGGGGGTATTACTGCCCTACTTAGTTCAACAAATCCACAGTCAAGGACACGTGGGTGTCCAGAGTATGGTTCATCGATTTTCTTCTACATGGTGGAACCCTAAGTAGAAACCCTAACCCTAACCCTAACAATGCAGCTGGGGTGCCAACACCTGCAGCTCACACCCCAGCACCTATAGGCCAAATGGCACAGATCTCATACCCACTAATAGGGGATATCAATCTTTCATTGATACCGCAAAGAGACTTAATCATAGCATAACACCTCAGAGACTTCAAGGCTTCAAATTTTTTGCAGATATTGATGCCACAGTGTTATCTTCAGTGTTAATGGAGTAATGTGTTCAGTGGTTTATCAAATCCATAACTGTCATTACAACAAGAAACATCCCCTTAGTATCTCGCTGTCATCACTAACTGATCCAAATCCTTGTGTTGAGTATCTTACCTGTAATCAAACTTTTTGGAGCAGAGTTCTGGGTGCTCTTTTTTTCTAATTATGGTGTTATGATTGGCCTTGATCAAATTCGTATGTTATCTCATGAAGTCGAGAAATTGGCTAATGATACTGCACAATCCTTAGGCATCATATCCAACACATTGCAATCACATCGGATGATGATTTTGCAGAATCGGGTCACTTTAGATTAAATCTTAGCACAACAAGGAGGTACCTGTACAGTGGTAGGTCCTGAGTGCTGTACAGATGTGTTTGACCCTACTCTAAATTTGACTCGGTACATTAATGACCTAGGTGAGTTACATGATTGTGTTAATGCTATTGATCAAGTTAACAGTGATTGGTTAGGTGCCTGGCCTGGCTCCTGGTGGCGATATGGCCGGGAAATTATATTGGGTTTCCTGATGTTCTTTGTCACCCTCCTGTTAATTTATGTCATGTTTTGCTGTTGTGTCTCTAAAAGCATGACCCAGGCATAAGTAGCAGAAACCACAATTTTCCTAACTCCAGTTGATAATGCCTACATTTAATATGATTTTACGTTTAATCTAACATGCATGGTATGTGGTTAATGGGTGTGAGTTATCCTTCTTTGAGGATATGTAGATGGATAATCACCTGGCCAGTTGTTTTATTACGTAGAATAGTATAAAAGGTTTAAACTTGCTTTAATGGATGATTTTAGGGTCATCCAAAGAGGGGAATTTTCCTTAGTTTCCATGATTATGATTCAATCATTTAAGTTCAGTGTAATTTTTTGCTTACTCATGGTCTTATTAAGTTTTTGGGTTTCTCTCCTTGATTATGTTTTTTTCAAGGTGTTTTGTCTTTTGTCTTATGTTTTTATCTGATGTTTTCCTTAACTAGCCTTGGGTATGTTGCTTGAGTATGAGGTATGCATATACAGCTGAGTATAAAAGCCAACTGTATCCAACTAGTGTTTGGACTAAGATTGAGACTACGAAACGCTGTAGTGCCCAGGGTGTCTCTGCGCGCATAATAAACCATCTCTTTGACTATACCCTGGCTCTTGGTCTCCTGATTATCCAAACATCTTACTTCTGGTGAAGCTGAAGCATTTTAATCATCCAGAAATGATTTACATCACTCCTCAAAAAGCTAGACATTTAGATTGGATTTTGAAAAAAACTGGGGGGAAAAAATGCACAAATTTAAATAGGCTTAATAACTGCTATACTTGTGAATTAAACATCAGTGATCTTCACAAATGACACTGTGAATGAGGTGAACAATGTACCTTAAAAAATCCCTGCACACTACTAACAAATGCATGTTCCACCTATCAACATGTCACAACAGCATGCAAGTACCCAATTACACTTAGCCATGGATGAAGAAATGGGAATTCATTACTCAAAGCCAAGCACCTGCTTCTCTTATGGTCCCACCTCTAAGTTTTCTGTCATGCAATGCCAATTTTGTTAATTAAACATTTCCTGATTTATCAGGTGTGCAGGGAGAAGCATTACTAAGCAGCAAGGAATGTGAAATGTGGCCACAATAAACTACACGCAAACCGAGGCAGGAGTGAAGCATTGCACGAAGAGCACATCAGACACAGGAAACGGGTGTCAGACAAAATGATCTCAAGATTAAAGAGCGTCATTTACACACTTTTATGGTTCTGAGCATACTTCTAAATGACCTTGTGGAATGGTTTATTACTCCCTACACAACTGAAATACACTGGTTGAAATAATGGCTTCACTTCTAATCATCCTTGAATCATTCTTGGCTGCCAGTCTCACTCCTCATAGCTCCAATAGTTTTTTTTTTTAAACCCTTAAGTAAGTAAACCCTTCCCTTCCAGACTCAGAAAACCAGAGGTCATCTGCAGCACAACTTTATTGGATAGCAAGAACAATGTCCTTGATTTCCTTGGTGATTTGTCTGGTTTATATCATTCACCCTATGTACAGAACAAGCATGCTGGTTAGGCAGCTAATCAGACAGCTTGCTAATTGGCTGGTTGGCAAATAAGTCACATAACAATTAACAAGCTTGATGTTTATCTGTTGTGTTAACTGTCCCCAGTCATAGCTTTTATTATTACAACATAAATTTCTGTGTTAGAACAGAATGGCTCATTCGAGCATTATAATATGACCAAAGATCAACAGAGCAAACACACACATGAACAGCCAAACATGCTATCATTAATTAAGAGAATGAAAACTGCTTGGCCAAGTGCAAAAAATTACCAGTGAGTGACAATGTAAGGGAGGAGGAAATGGTACCAAAAAGAGAAGATAAATCTGTAGTTTGCGAATGCTGCAGTTCTAAAAATGACGGCCATCCTCACTCCCATGTATATGTACAGTGGGGGAAATAAGTATCGAATGCATCAAAAAAAAATTCAGTAAATATATTTCCAATGAGGCTATTCACATAAAATTTTCACCAGACATCAGTATAAAGAAATCCACAAATATAAAGAATTCACAACATTAAAGTCCATAAATAAAGTTATGTGTAATAAAGTGGAATGACAC
>JANDJT010000102.1:28136078-28151292 GCA_024331685.1 Stegophilus panzeri | reverse complement strand
TCACATGAAAAGATATAATCAAATATTTACAAAAATGTGAGGGGTGTACTCACTTTTGTGAGATACTGTATGTATGATGTATGTATGAGGAACTGTATGGGTTCAAGCATTTCTCCAGCTTGCTAGAAACGGGTTTGCAAGTGTTCATATGCTGCATTCGTGGTGCCTTGTAAGTAGTCGTTTGCAAATTTCCCAGCTCAGGACATTCAACGTGTGAAGTGGATGAGAAAAAAACATGAATGCCTCCACAAAATCATGTCTTTTGTTTGCTCAGACATGATGATTACCTTTTCAGTGATTAGTATGGTCAAAGTTATAGGTTTAATCAAGTACTGTGTCTGTATATTAATTGATCTAAAGCAAATACTGCTATAAACTCACTTAAAAGTACACAAGGGGGACTTTACACTGTTTACCATGTGAGTGGCCATGTTGATTTGACATCACTCTGTAAACGTGACTGGTGTGTGTGAAAATCTTAGAAGATCAGCAGTTTCTGAAATATTCAAACCAGCCCACCTGGTACCAATAACCATGCCATGGTTAAAGTCACAGGGATCACACTTTTTCCCCGTGCTGATGTTTGATGTGAACATTAATTGAAGCTCTTGACCTGTATCTGCATGATTTTATGCATTGTGCTGCCGCCACATGATTAGCTGATTGGATAACTGCATAAATAAGCAATGTACAGGTGTTCCTATTAAAGTGGATGGTGAGTGTAGTGTAGCTACAGAAGGGTAGTTACAGAAGGGATTTATTTATAATCCAGTGTTACCCAGATGAGGATGGGTTCCTTTTGAGTCCGGTTTCTCTCAAGGTTTCTTCCTAAAATCGTCTCAGGTAGTTTTTCCTTCCCACCGTCGTCTCTGGCTTGCTCATCGGGGATAGATTTATACATTTAAAATTTATATCCAGAATTTATACATTTCTATAAAGCTGTTTGTGACAATGTCCACTGTTAAAAACGCTATACAAAAAAAATCATTTAATTGAGTATGTACAATGGGAACATGCAGATATTGTCATTTTCAATTGCGTGAAAACATACAGATTGTTTTGGCCATTATAGTAAAGCCTTCCTACACAAAAAGTATTCACCCCCATCCTCAGTTCTTCTGTTTTTGTGTATATCTCATACTAAATCGTTTCAGAAATTAAAACAAAATCCAAGATATAACAAAGGAAACCTGAGTAAACACAAAATACAGTATGTTAAATAAATAATGTTATTTATTGAAGCAAAAAAGTTCCAATACCATCTGGGCCTGTGTGAAAATGTATTTTCCCCTGTAGTTACTAATTCCCCAAATCTATGAAACTGCATTCATAATGGTGTTCAGCTGGACTAGATACAACCTGACTGATTACTGCAAACCCTGTTCAATCAGATCTACACTTAAATAGAACTTTTTCAACAGCATGAAGTTGGTTAAAAGGTCTTACCCAGTAACATACTATGTTTTATGTTGTATTTTGTTTGAAGATCTAAAACTATTTAGTATAAGAACTCAGGATGGGGTGAATACTTTTACACAGCACTGTAGTAACTTTAAAACTTGTAGGGTCACTGCTGGAACTTCTAGATCAACAATTTAATTATTTTTTTCTGATAGTGAAAGTTAGTACATGTATGAAAGTAGATGTGTTTTACATAGCCTAACTCCTACAGAATTCAGAAACTACATATGCTGGATCTATTTACAGAGACAAACAGAGTCGGAGGAGTTTGCTCTAGTGTGCAATCCAATCCTGATCCATGTGTAATTCAAACAGAGGAAGAGATTTGGTCTGACTGTCCAATGCATGATGCATGTTCTTCTTTTAGATCATGGCTTTAAGTGAGCAGTGGGTTTTATCTACTGAAGTATGTGGGTCTGCTGTGTGTCTAGCTGAATGAAGAGTTCTAAAAAGGACTTATGTGTGGAGAGCAAACTTATGCATGCAAATGTCTAAATCTATGTTTAATCATACACAGTGTTTGTTGTGAGTGTGTGTGTGTGTGTGTGTGTGTGTGTGTGTGTGTGTGTGTATGTGTGCGCGTGTGTGTGCATGTGTGTGCATGTGTGGTACAAGACTGAGGGGTGTGGGCTGATTGCAGGCTATTAAGAGTGTCTGTTCATCTGTCCACCCACGTGCCAGCTCTGTGCCATATCTCAGACTCCAGGCATGAACACACAAAGCAAACACACAAAGAAGTACACACACACACACACACACACACACACACATGCTCATTGCACATCCATACCATACATACATAGTCCAACAAACATCACCCTCACTTGAGCCTTTTGCTTTACTCAACACCCACCCACACACAGACACACACACACACACACACACACACACACACACACGCCTCCTTTTCCGCTCTTGTCTCAAAGTACATGACAAATGGCTCACATACTGAGACACTCAAAGCACTGCTGCAGAATTTAAACCCCCTCTCACAAACAGCACACACACAGAGGTCACACATCTTAAATGCTCATAAAAACCTACCTTTAATCTCACGTAGTCAAAGAGCCTTGCTGGAACATGCATTAAATGCATTTAATCACATACAGTATACGTTCAGCATTTAAGCTCATCATTTAACAGATTTCTATTATTTCGGATACATCTTAGCAAATTGCATCATACCGTCTATAAATTACTGTTAGGACTCATTAAAGTGCTTAGTTATAGGTCAAAAAGAGAACAAATGTTGACTAGAAAATCAATGTCTTTTCTCCCACGGTGAATGAATAGTCAACGATGATCAGGTGCATGAAAAAAAATCTAACAAACTAATAATTGAATAGTCATTCCTCAAAACATTCTTCACTTAAGGCATTTTTTACTGTTTGTGTAATATTTAGGGTTAAGCATATATGCTTTTCAGAAATTCACAAACTGGTAAATGTTTAAACACATACAGTAAGTTATGTAAAATGTAGCATACTGTATAAATCTTATTTATATATAATATTCTGCTGCTATATGTTAGTATTTTAACTTTGCACTTTTGTATTGTTAAAACCTTGAACTGCAATGGACGTTGCTGGTATAGTGGAATACTTATGTGTAATCAAAGCTTTTTTTTAAATAAACAATTTTATATATATATATATATATATAGGTTTTTCTTCACCCTTCTGTGAAGAAGGTCTGGATAGTTACAATCCAGACCTTCTTCAAAGAAGGGTGAAGAAAAAGACACTCAAGTGGGTCAATACTTTTGTAAATAAAAGTACTTACATGACAGCAGAAGTGATTGTTTTGCACCTTAAAGTGTCTTAGTCTTCACACAGCTTGGCATAAACATGTAATAATTCTGTTGTACAACATCTCAATGAATATCATAGATTCATTTGTTATTTTGTTGGATAGTATTTAACACTACAAGTTTGTTAAAACAAATAAAACATTTATCCTGGATTTATAAAGATTTTCAGTGAAAAAAATATTCCACCTGGTAGTTTGGCTCGGCTTCATCAATGTATGAAAAATTAGCCTTATTTCTATGCAAGCAGTGATTACAGTAATAGCTCGTGAAAGAAAACTGTGGTCCAAATGCTCCATGAATACATTGATCTCTATCAATTTCAAAATGTAATGCTGCAGTCTGACCACTATTCATCTCTCTTTTTGCATTTCTGAAATGGTGTGCTCTGTCCAGCATCCTCAAATAATGGAATGTGACCATCACTTTGTGAAGTAAGATTGGCACAGTCCCACACCACTCGATCACCCATCAACTGACTTGAACTTTGGAAATCCAAACCAGCAGCATTCACAGGCTCTCCTTCCTTGGACCGCAGCTCCATAAGCTCTATCTCATGCTTAGCGGCGGTTTCAAGCACACGCTGCTTGCTGTAGAAGATGACAAAGTTGTTGATAATGGGGTGTATGGGCAGCGCAATGGCGATGACACCACACAGGAAGCTGACTGCAGCATTGCACCGGCCCAGTGTGGTCTTAGGGTAAATATCACCATAACCCACTGTGGTCATGGTAATAATGGCCCACCAGAAGGACTGCGGAATGCTGGTGAACATGGTCTCCGGATGGCTCTGCTCCAATGTGTAGCCAAGTGCTGAGAACAGGAAGATGCCTATGCCCATGTACATGAGCAGCAGGCCAAGCTCCTTGCAGCTACTCCTGAGTGCGTAGGTGAGAGTCTGCAGGCCTGAGGAGTGGCGTGCCAGCTTGAGAACACGTGCCACACGCATTACACGGAGCGCCTGCACTGCCTGCTGCACAGTGGCCAGCTGCAACACAGCAGTGCCAAGGTATGACAGCAGCAGGAGCAGGTAGAAAGGTGCAATAGCCAGAAAGTCCACCACATTCATAAAGGAGATTGCGAAATGTAACTTGCTGGGTGCCGCAGCTAACCGCAGCACATACTCCACCGTGAACCAAATGATGCAGGCTGTCTCTATGGCTTCCAGGCTTGGATTCTCAACTCGATTTCCATCATCGTCTTGCTCATGCAGTTCAGGCACAGTGCCCACACACATCACCACAGACGAAAGGAGCACGAAGAGAAACGATAGAAGGGCAACAGTGCGTGCTGCCCAGGACGACTCCGGTTTCTCCATGAGCCTCCACAGGAACGCCCTGCACTTTCCGGTTGAAGGGCTTCCCTCCATGTCGTCCAGAATGGCGCGGACCTTCTCTGCGATCTCAGACAGCTCGTCCTCTGCTTCCTTTAGGTTGCTCTTGCAGCACTCGTCGAGCAGGTCCATGTCCACTCCCCAGAACTCCATCTCCTTGCTGAAGCGTACCGGGCACGTGCCCCTGGCCATGTGCACCTCGCCATACTGATACACCTCGGCAATGCATCTGAACGCATCCGGGTCGCGGTCGAAGAAGAACTCTTGCGTCGCCGCGTCGTAGTCGTCGCAGAATCGCGAAAGATCGCACGAGCTCTCCGCGGCGCGGTCGGCGAGGTGCGCGAGGCGCGTGGCTGGGTAGCGCTCGAGCACGCTGGCGCACAGGACGTGTCTCGCGCCGCCCACGTTCACCACGATCTCCGCGTCTTCGCTCGACTCCGACCGCGTCCTCCTCGGCGTTGCCCACATCACGGCAACAACGAGAATGTGTCTTTTAGTTTTAAACCACGGCGAGTTTACGTATTTAGTACGGCGGAAACAAAAAGTAATAAATTATATAAACGGTACAACCGGCATGATTATCTAGTTACAGCATCACGAGCTCACGTTTCGAGTGTACAGCAGAGCTAGTGCGGAGTGCACAGTGATCCCGCAGAAGTGTAGAGAAGAAAGAGAGCAACCAGTGAGGTGGAGAGAACTAACAGATGAGAGAGAGAGAGAGAGAGAGAGAGAGAGAGATCGCGAAAGGACGGGTTTCCACTTTGCTTTTAAGTTAATTATCTATTTTTAGTCTCTCTGACTATTTTACCATTGCAAAGGTTTAGAATACAAGTTTTTGGTTCTACCCATTCCCATACCCTCGTACTTTTTTCACATTCAACGATCATGATCCACCACCACCGGTATTACTGCTATGGATTTAACCAGAGAATCGGTGCGCAATTACGCACATGGCACAACATCAACATTACAGGGGAAAAGTCTCCCTCTGGTGACAAACAGTTCGCGTGGCTGGTTTTGGGAGGATGCCTTTCTCAGATTTAATGTATGAATACTATGTACTGGCCTGATTAAATGAATGAGTATATTTGCAAATAAATGTAAAAAAATAAAATAAAAATAAAAATAAATAAATAAATAAACACATTAACATAAACACAATATAATAATATAATAATTTAAATCTAACATTAAATTTGTGTATTCCCCTGTGTTTATTATCATTTATTTCTGATAAATTTGGATTTCCTTAATCCTTTTCTTAATCTCAGTATTTATTTTCTCATTTATTTATTTCTGTATTTTCCTGATCTTACATTAATAAGTGGGATGTCAGTTAAACATGTCACAGTATTCCCGTTGATTGGTTGATATTAGCTTCTGCTGACTGAGTATGCAATGAATGAAAACAAATTTGAAAAAGAAAATACTAAAAGAAGCACATACATAAAAATATAAAAATACATACAATTAATAAAGAAATCCATAGACTAGATTCTCACTAATGAATTTAATTTTAAATAGGAGGGCTAAAATCTTATTGCTATTTAACTGTTGAGCAATGCATTATATCACGAGGGCTCTTTGATGTCACAATAAGAATAATATGTGGCAAACTATTATAGACACTTTAGAACAGATAAGCAGCTTCTGTCCCCTCCAAAAGTACTGGGAGAGCAAGGTCAGTTCAATTGTTTTTGCTATACATTGAAGACATTTGGAGTTTGAGATCAAAAGGTGAATATGAGTTGATAGATCTGAATTTCAGCTTTCATTTCCTCATATTTACACACTGTAAAACCAGATAAATTCATTTAACTAAAAAAATTTGAGGAAACTAATTACCTCAAAAATTTTAAGTTCATAAATCAATTTCTTTAAGCCAAATACACTTAAATATAACAAGTTGGAGTTAAACCTTTGTTATATTTAACTGTATTTGGCTTAAAGAAATTGATTTATCAACTTAAAAATTTTGAGGTAATTAGTTTCCTCAAATGTTTTGAGTTAAACGAACTTATCCGGTTTTACAGTGCATCTAGATGTGTTAAACAACTTAGAACATGGCACCGTTTGTTTGAACCCAACCATTTTTCAAGTGATCAAAAATACTGGAACACATGACTGACAGGTTTTTCTTGTTGCCCAGATGTGTCCTGTTTAATTGTTTAAAGAACAATTCATTGTTCTTTATCCCGGTTAATTGTTTAAAAAATGAATAGCTCTGAATGTCTCCTCTTGGATTGAGTCCTGGGTTTCACCTGTGAAGACTGCATTTGTTGTTAAAAAGAATAAACCAACATGAAGATCAGAGAGCTGTTTATGGGAGCAATCAAGACATTTTGAGGCTGAGAAAAGAGGGAAAATCTATCAGAGCCATTGCACAAGCATTGGGCATATCCAATACAACAATTTGGAATGTTCTTAAAAAGCAAAAAACCAAAAACCACTGGTGTACTAACAATCAGACATGGAACATGTTGGTCAAAGAAAACAACAACAGCTGATGGTAGAAACATTGTGAGAACAGAATGAAGAACCACACCCTCTCCCCTCATTAACATCCACCATTTATTCAGCACTGCTGTTTAGTTCTCTTAATTGTAATCTCATTGCAAATCCCTGGTACATTCACACTTACTGCACTGTATATGCAATACTCATCTAGAAGTCATCCTTTTTAAAGTGTTTGTTTATTGTTTGTTTTGTACATTTGAAAAAAGCATTCATTGTACATATACTCATTTATAGTGCAAACTGCTTGTTGTAAAACCATGGTAATGTCATAGTTACCATCAGTTACAGTAGTAAAAACCATTGTAGCACCATGGTCACCATTATGTACTCTGTTAAAAATGACAAAATAGTGTCATACCATACAATACCATAGTAAAAAAATCCTAATCATAGCAAAACTATGGCAATATCATAATTACCATAAAGTACCATAGTAAACCCATAATAGCACCCTAGTTACCATTAAGTACTATAGTAAAGTCATAATTACCAAGAAGAATCATAGTAAAACCTTGGTAGTGTCATGGTTACAATAAAGTACCACAGTAAAACCATATTAGTGTCATGTTTACCATAAAGTACCACAGTAAAACCATGGCAATATCATAATTCCCATAAAGTACCACAGTAAAACCATATTAGTCTCATGGTTATTACAAGGTAGGTTAAGTAAACCATGGTACCATAGTATACCATAGTATTATAGTTACTGTGAACTAACATAGCTAAACCATAGTTAATGTCGTAGAAACAATCTTTCCAGCCTAAGTTAAAAATCTTCAGAGACGAAAGGGTTTGTAAATGTCAAAAAGTAATCAAACTTTATTGAAACAATAAAGTGAGACAGTCTGCATAAAGTCTGAATTATACACATACAAACATGACTTTACATACTTTTCTGAAACAGGAAACTTATCTGTAGGTGGGGTATTAATCTCTTCTTTCTAAAAACAAACCAATCTCAGTGCAATTAATTATTCATGTATATATAATATCTTACATTTGTGGTGCATGCACTATCAGTTGGATTTTTTTGAAAGGTTTTATCAGGACACAGTTTTTACTCTGCCCCAAAATTCACCCTTATACCTTAATGATTTCCTGGCTTTAGTCCCAGCCTGATTCTCTTCTTCTGGAAGTATTATCTTGTACTTTGACATTGGTTTTCCAGCTTCCAAAAGATTGGAAACACAGTTTCAGTGAATGTCTAACTGCTAATTTATAGTTGTACAGAGAAAATACAGGGTTCTTCTAACTCAATACACAGGAAATACAGAGATACAGAAAAACACCTACTGTGCAGTAAAACATGGGATTCTTCTACACACACTTACACTATATTCTGATTAGAATGTATTTGACAGTTTTAGATTATGCTTCTAAGTTTTAATTCTAAATGTCAGATATACACATTGATTATACTTTATTAACATATCCAAATGTTAGTTACACATATTGATTACACTTTATCAACATATTCTATGTTAAGTATGTTTATAACCATAGTAAATTTTCCTAAGGGGATCTATAATCCCATATATCTTGGGTTGTGGTATCTTCTTTCATTTTTTTTATTTATTTAAAGTGGTAAATAGTAAGTAAAGTGGTAAATAGTAACTAGTGGTGACAATCTCTCTTCGTCTTTTGATATTATTTTCTGATTGCGAGGCTGATCGTGGCCTTTATTTTGAAAACAGGGGCAAACCATTGTCGACGGAAGTAGACTTTTGTTTTGTTCATGCCTTCGCAGCTGTTGTAGAAAAGAGCTTCACGACAGTCTCACTTGTCTTCGCTACTTTTAGGTCTAAACATGGTACGTACTCAAGTCGCATTACAATTTTATCTTGATATTGAATAGTGTGTATGTAGTTGTTATCTGTCTTGTCAGTTTCTAATGAGGTATGCTGTTTCATCCGAGCACTTTAGCTAGCTACCATGTAATCTATTAGCATCGTGCCTTCGTCGTCATGAATCGACAAACCGCTAACGAGCTTTAAGGAAAGATCATTTTGGTGAACATGATTGGGATATTTTAAATGTTGTTAAAAATGAGAAGTACACAAAATGATGTACTAGCTAAGTATCCCAGTTAACTTGCTAACTAGTTTGTAAAGAGCATTAGCTCCCGAGCTGGCTAACAAACAGCCCGAGTCCCAGGCTGAATCCCAAATGGCTTCCTACTCACTTCCTACGCGCACTACTTCCGGTATCAATTAATTACTTTTTTTTTTTTTTTTGCACATCTTTAATTAGATTTCATAGGAATATGGGATTCACCATGTGTAATGTTTTAAGAACCGTACCATCATGGGGGTAAAATAACCATATTTGTTTAATAACTCCCTCATTTAGCCAGAGCAGACGTTTTCAATTGAATTCATCTACATGGTTTTAATGATTGTGTCTGTGTTTTAGTCTCACACAATTCTGCTGGTTCAGCCGACCAAAAGACCAGAGGGAAGAACGTATGCTGATTATGAATCTGTGAATGAGTGCATGGAGGGTAAGTAAAAGCAGTTAACATGAGTGCATTTCTAAATGCGGTTCTGTAAATTGAAAACAAAAAAAAAATCTTCATTCCATTTTTTTTTTTAGGAGTGTGTAAGATGTACGAGGAGCATCTGAAAAGAATGAACCCCAACAGCCCGTCCATCACGTACGACATCAGTCAGCTGTTCGATTTCATTGATGACCTGGCTGACCTCAGCTGTTTAGTGTAAGTATCTGTGTAAAAGAAATGAGGAAGCCATGGCTGTACCTGGTCTTTATTAGAGGCTTAATGTTAGAATAGGTTTTGGCATTTTGATTTCTGTTGCTAAAGTACACTATATTGCCAAAAGTATGTGCACACCTGACCATCACAGCTATATGTTCTTGTTGAACATCTCATTCCAGGTTTATTCCCCCTTTGCTGTTATAATAAGCTCCACTCTTCTGTGAAGGCTTTCCATTAGATTTTGGAGCGTGGCCATGGGGATTTGTTTGTTAGTGAGGTCAGGCACTGATGATGTGTGAGGAGAATCCAGTTCATCCCAAAGGAGTTCAGTGGGGTTGAGGTCAGGGCTCTGTGCAAGACACTCAAGTTCCTCCACTCCAACCTTAACACACCATGTCTTCATGGAGCTCACTTTGTGCACATGGGCATTGTCATGCTGGGACAGGTTTAGGGTTCATAGTTTGAAATTGTTAAGCTACAGCATACGAAGACATTCTATACAACTGCGTCCATTAAACTTTGTGGGAACACTTTTGAGAAGACCCACATTTGGGTGTGGTGGTCAGGAGATGGTCAACTTTTTGGCCATATAGGGTATTTTATTTTGCGGTGCGGGGACACACAATTTCACTTTCTTTACATCAGTCATTTGTGTTTTCTCTTTTGGTAAGCTGTAACACTGCTACATGTGCCAATCTTTTATTATTATTTTTATTGTCTGTTACTAATCATTACTGCAAGTTAGCTGGTAAGTGCAAGTGGTAGTTTGAGCAACCTTGAGGTGTTTGTCCGGAATTGTGTGCTCCATTTTTCCTGCAATTCCTGACAATGATGGCACTTTGAGATAATTTTTCCAAAGAAGGTTCAACAGTGCATTTTATCAGGCTGATCAGGACGGGGAAATATGTGTGTAAAATGCCTGAATTACCACAGGTAATTCATTACCACTGGGACTTCATAGCCCAGATGTACATGTTGGTGCTACACAACACATTTGCACAGCACTCATTGACAAAAACATGGTGTACAGCTGTGGTTGTTATCAGATTTAGTTATTACATGACCGATTCTTTCTACCTCTTTAATATTTGTGAAAACGATCAATGTTTCCGATTTGTATTGTACTTAAATCAGACATTTTGTAGTTGCTTAAATTATAGTATCTTCCCAGGAAACACTAATTCAGCTCAAACAGGGCTTCATGCAGGGATTGTGTTCTACCTCACTTGTAAGATATTGTGGATATCACAGCCATTCTTACACTTTTCAGGCAACGATCTTCAGAATTTCATTTCACTGCACTTTGTACCTGCTACAAATGTGCATGTGACAAAGAAACCTCAAATCTTGAATGTTAAAAGCTGAAATCCGATGGGTTGTTCTCATGTCCATATACACTGACTTCCGTGTACCCGTTTTCTGACAATTTTTTAGAGTAAAACTGTCACTGGGTTGAGAAAATTTCAAGGAATCTAGTCTTTTAAAAGTTATTGAGTTTTGTTTGAAGCAGTGAGTAGTTGATACATCTTGTGTTTTTGCTGATGGACTATGGAAAATGATCTAGAATGTCAGGTTGTCACTTTCTGTGAAAGAGATGCATTTATTGAAGAAATGTACCGATCTGTCTAGCTAATACTAGAGGTCTGTTTTAAATGACCATGGACTCCCATTTAGGTTAATACAGTGGGGGGAAATAAGTATTGGACAAGTCAACATTTTTTTTCAGTAAATATATTTCCAATGAGGCTATTCACATGAAATTTTCACCAGACATCAGCATCAACTCAAGAGATCTGGAAATATAAAGAATTCACAACAATAAAGTCCATATATAAAGTTGTGTAATAAAGTGGAATGACAGGAAAAAAGTAACGAACACTAAGAAAAAGCAGTTTTCCAAGGCAAGATAAGGCAAGGAACCAGCTGAAATCTGTAAGTAATTATATCTCATATCTGTGCAAATTAATCAGCTGGGTTAGTAAATTGATCTATAAAAAGGCTTTTTGTTAACAAGGTGTCACACCAGAAACCTTTCATAATGGGTTAAAGCAAAGAGCTCTCCCAGGACCTTCGCAACCTTATTGTTGCAAGACATATTGATGGAATTGGATACAGACGTATTTCAAAACTTCTGAATCCTCCAGTAAGTACCATTGGGGCCATTATCCGCAAGTGGAACCAACATCACTCCATCATCAACCAGACACGCACAGGAGCTCCTCACAAGATTTCTGACCAGGGAGTCAGAAGAACAGTCAGAAGAGTAGCCCAAGAGCCAAGGACCACTCAGAAAGAGCTCCAGAAACACTTGGAGGCAGCAGGTACCATCGTCACAGAGAAAACAATAGGCAATGCACTCCACTGCTCACGCTCACCCCACAAGACTCCATTACTAAAGAAAAGGCATGTCGAAGCTTGTTAAAAGTTTGCTACAACTTATTTGGACAAGCCTGTGAAATACTGGGAGAATGTAGTCTGGTCAGATGAGGGCACAATTGAACTTGTTGGCTGTCATACTACACACCATGTTTGGAGAAGAAATGGTACTGCACATCACCTTATAAATACTATTCCAACAGTGAAGTGAAGTTTGGAGGTGGAAGCATCATGGTGTGGGGTTGTCCAAAGTATACAGCAAAGGAAACTCATTTGGTTTCAGAGGGGGGAAAAAAATCAAGGTGTTAGAATGGCCCAGTCAATAACCTGACTTGAATCCAGTTGAACAAGATTTAAAGACACTATGTTTAGAACAATGGACCAAAATCACACCTGATTACTGTGGCCAATTAATTTCTTCATACAGGAAGTGTCTTGAAGCTGTCATTACAAACAAATGCTTCTCCACTAAGTATTAAATAAATTTTAGTTGGTGTGTTCAATACTTTTTTCTTGTGTCATTCCTCTTTATTACACATAATTTATGGACTTTAATGTTGTGAATTCTTTGTTTGGATTTCTTTAGTTAATATTGATGTCTGGTGAAAATTTCATGTGAATAGCCTCATTAGAAATATATTTACTGAAAAAAGAAAAAAAACAAAATTACGCGTCCAATACTTATTTCCCCCGCTATAAGTGGGGTGTAATTATATTGGGGGGGGGAAATCAACGACGGAGTGGTGTGATGCGGACAAACATGAAGTGGAGTAACTGTTACCACCCTAAAACTTATTATTTTCCTCAAGTGTTTGATTCCTCTTACACCACAGCTGTTTGCCAGTGATTGCATTTTTATTTTATCAGCTGAAGAATGATGCATCATTCTCTAACCTTTTTTAGTCACATATAGAATGTCAAAATTTATTTGATATTATCGTGTATGTTGCAGAAGCTATAGCATTTGTACCCTCTTTCCTACTCACACCAGCCTGTCTTCTATTTCATGAAATTAATAAGACCAAAATAAACACAGCTTGTCACATAACTGCAAAGCCCTCTGTGAACAATTTCCTGTGGCAGAAAATGTACTCACTTCGAGTTTGCTGATGGGAGTCTCCTCCCATAAATATTAAACATGTCCTTATTAAAAGCTTCATAATATCAACCATTATATTTGTTAAATTGCATGTTTAAAAATCAGCTTATTATTAGTGTTTGCTTATGTGGAGCTTCCACCAAAAAGTGCCCCATTAGCTGCATGTTATCACTTCTGTATTATCAGGACAAGCACATTAATATACAGTCTCCTCTGAAAGTATTGGAACAGCAAGGCCAGTTCTTTTTTTTTTTGTGCTATACTCAGAAGACATTTGAGTTTCAGATCAAAAGATGAATTTCATTTACTGATACTTGCATCTAGATGTGTTAAACAACTTGGAACATGGAACTTTTGGTGGCAGAGCACCCAATTTTTAGTTGAGCAAAACTATTGTTTTAAAGTAAATGACACTTAATATTTAATTACATATCCCTTGCTTGCAATAACTGCATCAAATGCATTCTTCTTTTGTGATGTTTTCCAGGCTTGTAGTGCTGCTTCTTTCAGTTGTTTGTTTTGAGGAGTTTCACCTCTTCAGGAGGTGAAATGCTGCTCAGTTGGGTTAAGGTCTGGTGATTGACTTGGCCAGTCTACAACCTTCCACCTTTCCCCCCCGATAGTCCTTTGTTGAGTTGGCAGTGTGTTTTGGGTCATTGTCTTGTTGCATGATGAAGTTCCTCCCAATTAGATTGGATGCATTTCTCTGTAAATTGTCAGACAAACTGTTCCTGTAAACTTCTGAATTCATTCTGCTGCTACCATCATGAGTTATGTCATCAATAAATATTAGTGAGCCTGTTCCAAAAGCAGCCATGCAAGCCCAAGCTACCTCCACCACACACGACCAGTGAACTCGTATGTTTTGTGTCATGAGCAGATCCTTTCTTTCTCCACACTTTGGTCTTTTCGAGGTTAATCTTGGTTCCAGAACATCTGTGTTTCTTTGTGAATTCCAATCTTCTGATTCTTAATTTTGATGAGTGTTTGCATCTTGTGGTGTGGCCTCTCAAACTCTCCTTCGAATGGTGGATTTTGATGACTTCACCCCTGCCCTGTGGAGAGAGTTGATGTCACAGATTTGTTGTTTTTGGATTTTTTTTTTTTTTCTTTTGGATGTTTCCTTGGCCAACCTGTTCATGCCTGGTTGTTAGTTCATCAATGGTTTATTTCTTTTGTATTTCAAATTGTTGTATTGGCTATGGCCAATGCTTGTGCAAAAAGATTTTCCCTCTTTTCTCAGCTTCAATATGGCTTGCTTTTCTTCCATAGACTGCTCTGCTCTATGGAGTTCATGTTGGTTCACAGGTGAAACCGGGGACTCAAACCAAGAGTAGACATTCAGAACTATTAATTGTTTAAACAACCAACCTAACAAAGCACACCTGGGTGACAAACACCCGTCAGTCACATGTTCAGTATTTTTATTCACTTGAAAAATAGGTGGGTTCAAACAAAAGGTGCCGTGTTCTAAGTTGTTTAACACATCTAGATGTAAATATCAGGAAATGACAGCTGAAATTCCAATCTATTGTCTCATTCATCTTTTGATCTCAAACCCAAATGTCCAAAAACAAAAATATTGGCCTTGGTGTTCAAATACTTTTGCAGAGGACCATATACCTGTGATTTAAATGATAGCCACCACTACTGTCCGATTTTGAGAATTATTCAACATCTAACCAATCAGAACATACTTGAGACATAATTCATGTCTATATAAAAACTTGTGAATGTCTGCTGTTTTTTTTACAGGTACCGGGCTGACACACAGACCTACCAGCCGTACAACAAAGACTGGATCAAAGAGAAGATCTATGTTCTGCTGAGACGCCAGGCCCAGCAAGCGGGGAAATAAATTGAAGGAAACATTATTGTGGGCTGCACTGATTTTTACCCCCTTCC
>JANDJT010000102.1:28115540-28127556 GCA_024331685.1 Stegophilus panzeri | reverse complement strand
TGCAGGACAAGAGTGCAGAGTTTATTTATTGGAAACCATACAGGAGTGCACGCGATAGGGCAGGTAGATGCAGGCGCGAGAGGATATGAGAGTTCAGTAGCCTAACACAAGACGTATCGTAATTTCTATTTAATTTGTTTTTAAATTTTGTTTGTGGGTAACGGTGGCCACTGGCAACTGGCGGAAAAAACATGGTCGCAAAATTAAAAAGTTAGTCGCATTGGCGACCATTTTAGTCGCCATCTGGAGCCCTGTAAAATGCTAACTTGTTTCCAGGTTTTGGCATACAAACTGACGTCATCCCTGCGCCGTTCTATGGTGATTGGCTGTAAGTTTAGGAAGCGCTTGATTTGATCTGCAGCGGCGTTTTCCATGAATTGAGGACGGACTTTAAACGTCAATATCGCAGTCAATCATGTTCATGTAATCGTGGACGGTCAAAATCGTAATCGCGATCGATATTTGATTAATTGTGCAGCCCTAGTTATGGCCCTGGGTTTCAGATGGCTATGTGACACTATACCCCAGTTGAGCACGGGAACAATCCTCTAGCCTGATTACTCTCTGCTGCTTTCATTGATCTGTCTTTTTGTTTGTTTGTTTGTTTGGTTTTTTTTCAGGACGATGAGAAGTTTCTAACTGAGCTCTTTGCACAACTAACAGATGAAGCCACAGACGACGACAAACGGCAAGAACTGGTAACAACATGATCTTCACTGATATACAGTGTCAGTTTTGCTTTCTGTACGCGCCCTTGTTGTTGACTTGTTGCCTCTTCTTTTTTTCGGCTCATAGGTCAATTTTCTGAAGGAGTTTTGCGCCTTCTCGCAGACTCTACAGCCACAGAACAGAGATGCGTTCTTCAAGACCCTGTCCAATATGGGAATTCTGCCAGCTTTGGAAGTTATACTGGTGAGTTTGAATCTGTCTTCACTTCTTTTTAAGTAGCACAATGTTTCATGTGCTTATGTGTCTAACTGTGTGTAATTGTGTAAAATGTCAAAATACAGTACAGTGATTTTGTGATAGTGTCATGGTAGGGGTTGAGTTATATATCTCCTATTTTTTAGCATGAGACTGAACATTTTAGGGAAATATGTCAGTAATAGGTGGATGCTCTATTTCAGATAAAATAAGTAAGAAAACGATGGCACAATGATGAACCCTGTTTGAGTTTGTACTTATTTGCTATTGATCATCAGGGGATGGATGATGTGCAAGTGCGGGGTGCGGCCACAGATATCTTCTCTTACCTGGTGGAGTATAACCCCTCTATGGTGCGCGAGTTTGTCATGCAAGAGTCCCAGCAGAATGATGATGTGAGTGGCACACACACACACCCACACCACTGATTTAACCCATTGTCCTGGGCATATGAAACATGTTTGTGGGAGCAGACACTAAAAACCCTTTCCAGTGTTTTAGCACTCTCTTAATGGCAGTAAATAAGAAGTGCAGGGAAGATGACAAGCATTAAAACACCTATTAATTAGTTTCCATATCTTGGACGTTCATGATTCTTTTTAAATTATAAGTTGTGAGAATCACACCTCACCATTTTTATTATAAGTTGTTATATTTATCATTAGGTTTTTATAGTTATTAGTCTGTTTGACTCACTCGAATTTAATCCAAGCTCAAACCATGTGGACCTGTATAACTTCAGCTTAGACCTAATATGTTCTGTTGGTGGAAGGTTTAGGATTGCTGTACACATTTAAATAATGAGTACTGGGGGGTCCCTGGCTGCAGAAAGTTTGAGGACCACTCGTCTGTGTAATATAAATTGGGGTTGAGGATTTTGGACAGCTTGAGTACTCAGTGGAGAAATGGGTAGGGATCTCTGCAAATCCTATTAGCAAGACTTTTTGGCTGTTCTGTCAAATATGCTAACTTGGATATATAGCCAAACATGATTTTATTTAATATTTTCTGTTTAAATTAGCAGTAATATATGATGGGGTAACATGCCATTTTGTGCGCTGCATAACCTGCTCATTATTTATTTTATTTTTTTGTCTTAAAATGATTATCAGTATTCCTGGAGGTCAGTGCATTCTCACAGTGCTAGCTGTATAGTCTTTGACTTTCATCTGTCCAGTCTCTAGCCCAGGGGTTTCCAAACATTTTGGGCAAACGTATACGGACATAATAAAATGTTCAAATGTTACAGTAGTCCTAAACTATATAGTTTAGGACTACTGTAACGTTTGAACATTTTATTATGTCAGTAACGTTTGCGTAACATAAGCCTTTCATGTCTTGACACAACTTTCCAAAAAGTCAGGAGGTGTGGGGGGAAAAAAAAAAAAAGAAGTGGCAATGGTGTGCTAATAAATGTCTTGGGTTTATAGTAGGTAAGACTGTAGGATCGTGCCATTAAAACCATTCAATATTTTAAATGGTTATCTTTCTGAAATTATTTAGAAATATAAATTAAGGCAAGCTCAATAACTGCTGGTTCTTGTTTGTGTTCATCTCTAATATAAATGTAGTTCTTAAACTGTTCTGTGCAATAGAGAAGCACACAAAGTTTCAGGCAGGGTAAATTATTTTTTAGTAGGAATGAGTTAATGTTTAATATGAAATCATCTATTTCTTACCCTCCTGTGTCTTTTTTTCTGCAGGATATCTTGCTGATTAATCTGATCATTGAGCACATGATCTGTGATACAGACCCTGAACTGGGGGGAGCTGTGCAGCTAATGGGGCTACTGAGAACTCTAGTGGACCCTGAAAACATGCTGGCAACTGCTAATGTGAGCCTATTTTTTTGCCCAATGTAAAAGACCAACTAATAAATCAAATTCTTCTGTACTTTATATAGGATTATATACACTAACCAGCCATACCATTAAAACCACTGACGGGTGACGTGAATAACATTGATTCTCTCATTACGATGGCACCTGTCAAGGGGTGGGATTATATTAGGCAGCAAGTGAACAGTCAGTTCTCAGAGTTGATGTGTTGGAAGCAGGAAAAATGGGCAAGCGTAAAGATCTGAGCGACTTTGATAAGGGCCATATTGTGATGGCTAGACGACTTGTGGGGGTGTTCCCGGGTTGCCGTGGTTAGTACCTACCAAAAGTGGGCCAAGGAAGGACAATCGGTGACCTAGCGACAGGGTCATGGGCTCCCAAGGCTCATTGATTCGCATGGGGAGCGAAGGCTAGCCTGTCTAGTTCGATCCCACAGAAGAGCTAAGTTCATACTGGTTATGATAGAAAGGTGTTAGAACACACAGTGCATCACAGCTTGCTGTGGATGGGGCTGCATAGCTGCAGACCGGTCAGAGTGCCCATCCTGACCCCTTTCCACTTCCGAAAGCGCCTACAATGGGCACATGAGCATCAGAACTGGACCATGGAGCAATGGAAGAAGGTGGCCTGGTCTGGTAATCATGTTTTCTTTTACATTCTGTGGACAGCTGGCTGCATGTGCGTCGCTTATCTGGGGAAGAGATGGCACAAGGATGCACTATGGGAAGAAGGCAAGCCGGCAAGCTCTGGGAAATGTTCGACATTGGGAAACAGTCATGAAGACCGGTCTTGCCAGGCTACCTTGAAAGAACGAACTCAGAAGGACAGGAGAACATAGAACGCATCTTTGCGATAATTAAAATGTGCTGTGATCTTCCTGTTGTGTAATGGACTGTCCAAACACATTTCTAGTAGTGGGACAAGGTCCTCATCTCTTCAGTTCTCACTAAGTAATATGTTTTAGATGGTTAATAGATTTACTGTTAACTGGCTGATTAACCAAAAGTTAATTGTGCATGTTTTAATGTAGTTAGCTCACTGTTTGCAACTGAAACCTCCGTTAATGAAAAACTAAGCTAACGAGTTTACCGTTACCTGAGGATGTAAGCTAGCATAGTTTAATTAAAATACTTCCGAGGGATAAATTTGGCTTTTCACCAATCTCATATATATCTCAATCTAAATCATATATCAAAATCATTCTTTTTAGATGCATATTTAGATTTATTTCGATTATTTTAATTAAAAAGTTAAAACTACAGGTATAGGTCAGGCTTCCGTCATCCACTGTTATTTTGCCGCATTGACTTCTCGGAGTTCAAGTGGTTGTGAGCTCAGGTCTGCATCTGATGCATCCTCAATATCAAGAACACATCCAGGTAATTTCAAGCGTCCCCGATACTTGCGTTCTTGAGTATCGGAACGTCGAACTTCGGCTGTGGATGATGACGTAGAACGATTGAGAAACAGCCTGTATGAGACAGGTGGTTTTAATGTTATGGCTAATCGGTGTAAGTGCTTTATATTATGCTTTTCACTTGACCTGAAGCAGCAGCTGCTGTGCAGCTGTGCATTAGCAGGGAATTAATAGATTTTAATGTGCTTCTATGATCAGTGCACATTCCTTTAGCTGTCATTTTGGATATTATCAGTTGTGTTTCTCAATTAAATTTTTTTTTTTTTTTTTTCCCCCCCACTCTTTTACAGAAAACAGAAAAGACTGAGTTCTTAAGTTTCTTCTATAAGCATTGCATGCATGTGCTCTCTGCTCCACTGCTGGCCAATACCACTGAGGAGAAACCCAGCAAAGGTGAGAAAGTGTGTGTGTGTGTGTGTGTGTGTGTGTGTGTGTGTGTGTGTATGTGTTTGAGAAAATTACAAATTTGTGCGTGTTTAACAAACTGAGCTGGGGAAGCGAGCTGGAATGTGTGATGAATGTGTCAGTTGTCTTTCAGATTTAAATATTTTGTATGTCAGTGGCGTTCAAATATTTCTAAGCTAACCATTAGAGACAAAAACATTTACCCGTCTCAGCCTCTCGGTTCCTTTCCGCAGATGATTTCCAGACATGCCAGTTGTTGGCGCTGATTGTGGAGCTCCTCACCTTCTGTGTGGAACATCACACATATCACATAAAGAACTACATTATCAACAAAGACATCTTGCGCAGAGTATTGGTGCTCACCGCATCCCAGCATGCCTTTCTAGCTCTCTGTGAGTAATCCTACAGTCACTCCCTCTATCACACACACAAACTGGTAGATGGGTGTGCTAATGAATGTCTCAAAATGTCTCTTCAGCTAATACATATTTTTTTGAGATGATTGGTACTCAGACAGCACTTTGGTTAAGTTTGAAGGCTGTATGAGAGGCTTTTAGATTTTAAATGTTAACTGTAATAAGAAAATGGGTAAGTGTTAGTACTCTACCGTTCTAGAATCGCAATATGCAAGTATGCGATTTCAAACAATGCTAGTTTGTATTGTGGAGGTAGATGGATGTGGCAGTTTGTTAGTATTGTGAAAAGACTAAATGCAACTTCCAGTGACATTTCAAAACGGAAAAATCTGTAAACCAAGCTAGTGTGGAAAACCCTGGATTAGACTGTAAAACAAGGCTAAACCAGTATGTTGCTTAAAGGGGTCATAACATGATTTTTAATGTTTTCCTTCTGTTTTGGAGTGTAATGTATCTGTTTTTGGATGTATAATCTCTGCAAAGTCACAAAACTCATAGTCTCCCCCAAAAGGATTTATTCTATCTAACAGAATGCATTGCTCCAGACCTGCCCAAAACACGTCGTTCGAAGTCCAGATTTACCTCCGTAATTTCTCTACGTCACAGCGTGCACTATCAGCATAATCCCGCCCAAAGGCAGCCACGGATAAAGAAGGCAAGACTTCAATGAATTCAGGCGCCATGCCGCGGAGACGCTGTGTGTTTCGGTGTGAAAGCAAAACCTCTTTGTTTAGCTTTCCTGAAAACAGATGAAATTAGGAATCAGAGGTTACTGTTTATTTATAACGCTGTTCCTGAGCAGTACAACCCAAACGTTTGCTTGTGCACAGCACATTTTTATGGAGGACAGCTTCCCGAACCTGGGCGAGTACAAGGCAGGCTATACACAAAGGCTACTCCTGAAAATGGGGCGATTCCCACTTTGCTTGGACTATCATACACTTCTGAATCAGAACTTGTAAGTGTGTTTGATTCGTTTATGAAGTATCTGCTATTGACTGTTCAAATGCAGAGTTGTGTGTTGTGGCTCAGTTGTAGACCTCTGCTAACATGCTAACTAAAGTATGCTAAGTTGCCGAGGTTTTTTTTTTTTTTTTATATAAAAGTGTTTGTATGTTCGTGGTCTGAAAAAGTCGTTGATTGTAGCTGCTGTTGCGATTTGTATCTTGAAACTGTTTATATCAGTCGAATTACAAGAATGCTAGCTTTCCAAAGATATATCGCATGGGTACCTGTGTACACATAGCACTTGTGTACATCACAGTTAGTCCTGCCGGCGGGGTCGGAATTTACATTGTATCTCAAAGGTAAGAGAGTTACAAAATAAAAACTTACCACTGTGAAACGTTCTGCTCAAGTCGTGTTTTCAACCTTGCTTCCTCTTGATCGTCCATGTTTTCTGAATCGGACTCGGGCTCGAACTGATACGGTAAACTGACGTGTTGCTTAGGAGCTTAGAATTGCTGTAGAAGCTTTGGAGGCTAAAGCTAACCCAAAGGGGTGTTACATTTCCGACACACTCGTAAGGTTTTTGCCCAATCACAACGCAACGGGTCAGATGGCCAATCAGAGAACTCTGGGCTTTTCGGAAGGAGGGACTTTGAAGAAATCGGAGCGTTTCAGGCAGCCTGGGAATAGAAGCACTGCAATAATGTACATTATTTGATGAATAATGTGTTTTTTTTTTTTTTTACATTAAAGCATGTTAACCTATGTTATTACACCCAATACAAAATAATTAACCGTTAAAAAGATTAAAAATCATGAAATGACTCCTTTTTAAATAAATATTGTAACTTATTATTCTGGTGAGTTCAGTCTGAATTTGGATCAGTATGTTGATGTATTTAATTTGGGCCAGGTGTATGGGATTCATTAGCACATTTTTCCTGTGCATTATTAATCCTTGTGTCCTCTGTGTCCAGGTTCTTTGCGTTTTATGAGGAAAATTGTCGGCCTTAAGGACGAATTCTACAACCGCTATATCATGAGGAACTTCTTGTTTGAGCCAGTGGTCAAAGCATTCCTCAACAACGGTTCCCGATACAACCTCATCAACTCCGCCATCATAGAGATGTTTGAATATGTGCGCGTGGTGAGTACACTCAGCGTGGCAGTCAGGATTTTCCCTGTGTCATTTCCTGGAGACCTGTTATGCCATTTTTCAAATAAATTATCAAATAAATATCTATATATCTATAATAGATTTCAAATAAATATCGAATGCTGCCATATGACCCATATGTTTATTTATTTTCTAGTGATATCTTTCAAGAACATCAAATTATATTGTAGTTTGATTGTTCACTGTGCCTTTTTTTTGTTTGTTTGTTTGTTTGTTTTTGTTTATATGAAAGAGCCCCATGGTGAGAGTCACTTGTTGAGGCGTTTTAATCTAATTTTTACTATTGTCTATTGTCTGTTATTATTTGGTTTTATTCTGTTTTCTATTTTACTTTCCTTACTCTGTTCAGCACTTTGGTCAGCTGTGCTGTGTGAAACGTGCTATATAAATAAAATTTACTTACTTACACTTATTGTAGTCTGTTCTAAGAGGGAAAAAATATGTCTTCAATTTAATAAATTCCTATTAATGTGATCTTCACAGTTGATATCCACATCCTGTTGATGTAAATTGGTTAATTTTATTTTCCTGTGTAGAAGTGTGTAGAGACCAGGTTTCATTATGCCTTTCACCTGAATTTACGGTTTGTAGGAGGATGTGAAGTCCCTGACGGCTCATATCATAGAGAACTACTGGAAGGCTCTGGAGGATGTGGACTATGTCCAGACATTCAAGGGCCTCAAGCTTCGTTATGAGCAGCAGAGGGAAAGACAAGACAACCCAAAACTCGACAGGTCAGTCTGAGCTCTTTTTTTTTTAATCTATGTGTAATACGTCTATATGTGGTGAGTGTGTGGAGAGCTTATTCATTGTGATTGTATTAAATAATTTTATGTAAACATGTGCAGTGTGACTATGAACGTGGTGTTTCGTTGGGTGTATTAACTGATGAACTACGCAGAACAACGGTTCTATATTATGAACAACTTTCCAAACCTCAGTGTGAAATGAGGACGTTTTTCTGTAGCAACCAGGCATTATTTTCTTGCGTATGTTTTAGCAGCATGAGATCGATTCTACGGAATCACCGTTTTCGGCGGGACGCACGGACGTTGGAGGACGAGGAGGAAATGTGGTTTAATGATGAAGAAGACTTGGAGGACGGAGAGGCGGTGGTGCCACCCTCGGACAAAATGAAGAATGATGAGGACCTGATGGACCCTATCAGCAAGTTCATGGAAAGAAAGAAATGTAAGAGTCCATCACCTTGTCACTAGTGGCTAGTCTGACTTGATCACATATACTGGTTGTCATTTGTCTTAAGGTATATCTGTAGCCTGTACCTGTCTTTAGTATGGCAAGTGAGAAAGCCTATTGAGCCTATTACACATAATCCACATTGCATTGCAACCGATTGGAAGACTGAATGATGTGGAAAACACAGAACGTGATATTTTTTTTTATTATGGTGTTCACACTGATTGCACACAATAATGACTACACAGCACCTGCAAATCGCTCACTCCACCTCTATTGGATTTTAAACAGTCCCTAAGTGTTGTTCATAACCCCTTTTAAGTATTCGTCATTTATAAGGGTCACATGACCCAGAAGCCCCTCATTTCATCTACTGTTCTTGTTGTGTTTCTCTCTCAGTGAAAGAGGCGGAAGAAAAAGAGGTTTTGTCGGGGAAATCTAGCTTGTCCGGGAGACAGAGCCCCAGTTTTAAGCTGTCCTTCTCTAGCTCGACCAAGCCCAGTCTGTCTTCACCTCCCACTGCCTCACTGCATCCTGGCTCCCCCGGATCACCGGGATCCCCTGGCACGGGGACCAGGAACTCTCCGCCTACAGCAGCTGTCACCACAAAGGTAAATTACTGACTTGTGTGTCACTTAGTCATATACCCATGTGACATTTTTGTTATTTTTTTCTGTTAATATGGCCCAAACTAGAAGCTATAATTCATAACTTCAAATCACTTCATAACTGCTGCTGTGTAGAAGGTCTCCCAGGAAATGAAGAAAGAGTTTTGAGAATAAAGACTTTATTGCACAAATCGATGTGATTGTCAAAGTTGAAAGAGTAAAACTGCTGACCTGATCACCTGGTACCACAATCAGCGTTTGTTCTGTAGGTTCAGAACACAGAGCAAACCTGATGGCCGCAAGATAGGTCTTGTTAAATGAGAAGTGCAGATTAAACGATCATGTGATTATAGTAAGCAAGCAGCATTAAAGGGTGTTGTTTTTATACCAGAATAATACTTCAGCCAAATGTTTAGGGTGGGAGGATTTTCACAGCTGAGGAATTTTATTTGCAGAATGTTCTTCAGATGGTGAAATATGGGAGTGTAGTTCGAGTTCTGTTTCGGACTTGTGACACAACTTGTCTCCCTTCCTGTCTTACTAAATGTGTCAAAGCCTTCCCAGTATATAACAAGTTTTTAGATAATTATACCTGGTCTCCTCCAATATGGGGGTGGCGTGCCACATGACAGGGGAGGCTTAGGGGGGCTTTAGTTACAAAAGGTTGAGAACCTCTGATTTATGCGATAACATATTCAGAGGCTTAGCTCATTGTATGATAAAAGGGTCTTTATTTGACAACATGTACCATTTGTATATCTTCTTACATACATTCTATCCACTTAGGGTGTGACCTATCAGGTCAGAACACCCTGATACAGAATGCATTTACATTTATTCATTTAGCAGACGCTTTTATCCAAAGTGACTTACAAATTGGGAAATACGAGCAAAGCGATATATGAAGCAGAGAACAACACAAATGGTGCTACCATACAAGATTTTAAATTGAGTGCTAGAGGAGCAAAGTGCGCAGAGTCGACATGTAAGAGCCAGTGTGTTTTTGTTTTTTGGAGTGAAGTCTTTAGCTGTTTTTTGAAGATAATGACGGATTCTGCTGTCCGGATTGAGGTTGGAAGTTCATTGCACCACTGAGGAACAGTCAGTTCGAAGGTTCTGGAAAGTGAGTAGGCACTACCGGGCATCGGTTGTCAACCTATCGCAGGTTGCGGGAGGGAACATACACCTCAAGAAGGTAGGGGGGTACTGTTCCTGACAAGGTCTTGTACTTGAGCATCAAGGCTTTGAATTTGATGTGGGCAGCTACAAGAAGCCAGTGGAGGGAGATGAAGAGGGGGGTTCTTTTGGGCTGGTTGAAAACAAGGCGTACCTCTGCGTTCTGAATCATCTGAAGGGGTTTGACGGAGCTGGCTGGGAGGCCCGGGAGTTGTGCGTTGCAGTAGTACAGTTTCGAGAGCACAAAAGCCTGGACTAGTAGCTGTGTAGCATGATCAGTGAGATTTAATTTTTATTTTCTTGATGTTATATAGAATGAACCTACAGGACCGTGCAGTTGAAATGTGGTCTGTAAAGTTCAAATACACTTACAAATAACAAGAATCAGCATAAAGATATTTTAATCATAAGAGAAAGTAAAGGAAAAGCAGATAATTCGACAAGGGGAAAGATTTTCTGTTATAAAGCCTGATGTGCTGTGTGATTAGAAGTTTGTGGGCGAGATTTTGCCCATACTCCTTTCAGGCGATATGCTAGGATTTATCTGTATATGTATTTGATGGAGACTACAAAGCACTTCTGTAAATCACTCCGGTTAAGGATGTCTGCTAAATGCTTTAATTGTAAATGTAGATGTATCTTAGTTGGCAAGACGATGCATGTTTTAAAAGTCTGCCTGTGAGAACCCTGACTTCTCTGACTGTGAATTATTATTACATTATCATCTCAGGGCAACTGATGGCAGCTCGGGAGCATCATGTTTTATAGTATATTTTTCTCCCGATTCTTTAGTTTTAACTTTTCACCAAAACACCCCTCCACACTGTAGCTTTGAACAGACTTTTCCGTACTTTTCGATTGTTACTGATGAATTGCTGACAATGTGACATTGCATATTGAGACTCAGAGACTGAAATGTCACTAGTGTCGATATGACAAGATAAAGCTAGTTCATGGTAGTGTTTACAAACGTAATATGTATGCAGATATACGTTATATATATACGTAATATGTATGCAGATATTACGTTTTACAAACGTAATATGTATGCAGATTTATTAATCCTGGCATTTGTAATGAGGGCAAAGGTATAAAGATGCTCATGTGCCGTTATATTAGTTTCTTTTGCATAGAAAATTGATTGTACATAGATTCGTCAAATGGATTCATAAATAAATCCACACAAGGAAAATTATTTGTCTGAATAAATGGTCTGTTTACTATGTATTTCTTCTTGTATAGAGCTCAAGTTGGTCAGTGCTAACGCTGCTTAATTATTTTTGTTGTATTTTTGGTGACTTTGTT
The DNA here is from genome assembly GCA_024331685.1 of Stegophilus panzeri. NCBI lineage: Eukaryota > Metazoa > Chordata > Actinopteri > Siluriformes > Trichomycteridae > Stegophilus > Stegophilus panzeri. The sequence goes on along the minus strand of JANDJT010000102.1, from coordinate 28,116,145 downwards.
CTAGGGCGGTTTGGTGGGACTTGTGGACTATCCTGATGACGATGAGGACGACGAGGATGAAGAAGATTCGGACAATAAAGAGGAGAGCCCACCGCTTTCCAAGAAATCAAAGCTGAGCTCCTAAAACACTCCCCTGGCCAATTGGCACAGTAAAGCTCAGAGGGAGCCTTATCTACAAACTCATTTCAGCGCTCAGCCTAGAACTCAGAATTCAACCAATATGAACGATTAAACAAATGAATGGATAGAAGAATGAATGCTGCCCCCATAACCCCCATCAGGAGTCCAAGCAGGGGTTTGCCATGTGGAAACAGAGAAAGGGAGAGCAAGAAAGATGGAAGAAGAATCGGTCTCGGAGTTCAAGTGCCAATTGGAGACAGAGCGAGAGAGAGACTCGGAGCAGAAAGAGAGCGAGATAAAAATGTGGGTTTGGACAAATGATTGAAAGGATTTAATAAAAATAATTTCAACAAAAGCTAAAAGTACTGGGGGTTTAAAAAAAACACACGCACACACCCTCTCTCACGGAGACTGGTGTCCTATAAACTGTCCCAGGCTTGGACTAGGACACACTGCCCCCCCCCCCCCCCCCCCCCCCCCCCGTC
>JANDJT010000102.1:28094740-28109655 GCA_024331685.1 Stegophilus panzeri | reverse complement strand
GTGTGTGTGTGTGTGTGTGTGTGTGTGTGTGTGTGTGTGTGTGTGTGTGTGTGTGTGTGTGTGTGTGTGTGTGTCGGCGGCGCTCGGTCGGCCGGTGGGTTGGTTTGGGTGATTAATCACCGTGTTAAAAAGCCGCGCGCTCCGGTAAAGAGAGCTGCGCTCATGCGCTGCCGTGTGAAGCTTCAGGGGTCAGCGGCGCCCCGAGGCGGAGAGAAAAGCGCACACAGTTCCCCATATGTTTGAGATTAAGACACTACTACAGTAAGGAATTGATGCGCGCCTTCGGGATTTGCTGAGTGAGCGCCTCGGGTCCTGGAAATAGAAAGAAAGGATTTAGAAGAGTGATGCTTGTATGCTAAGAAAAGGGTTATAACAGATTTCAAGTTCAAGGTTCAATGTTCTTTATTTGTCACATATATATTACATACATGTGATGTAATGTAGTGAAATCTTTTTTATTAGTTACTCGTCCCACAGTGCAACAACAAACAGACCAACAACAAACTAAGGATATACTCACACATAATAAGAATATAATATAGCCTAATAAAATAAAGTAGACTGTAGAGAATATGATAAGAATAAATTACAATATAATATAATATAATTTCTGTTTCTTCTTCTTCTTCCCCCTCTTCTTCTTCTTCTTCTTCTTCTTCCTCTTCTTCTTCTTATTATTTCTAAACATTCAGCTTTCCCATGCCGTTTAGTTTATCTTTAGTTTAGCAGAAGCCTAAAGTACCCACACACCTAAAGTCAAGTCAAACTTTATTTATAGAGCACATTTAACACAACAAAAGTTGACTCAAAGTGCTTTACAATAAGAAATATAATATCCAGAGATAATGGCAACAAATGCAACAATAACAACAGTACATTTACTTCAAAAGCTTAAGAATAAAATTAAGTCCTAAGACTACTATAAAAGCACTCAGTGTTGGAGAGACCCTGATGTTAAAAGACTGTTCCAGAGCTTAGGTGCAGCAACAGAAAAAGCCAGCTCTCCTAAGACACCTATACACATTTCAAGATTTATTCAAGATTTTTATTTGTCACATACAAAGTTTTATATTCAATATACTGTATAACTTGAAGTGAAATGAAAACCTGGCTTACTCCTCTTTAGACTGTGCATTTAAATAAGGGGGGAAAAAAATAGAAATGAATAAGAAACAAGAGATATTTGTACACATACAGTATATGCCATCTATCAACACTGTGCATTATTAGTAAATAGTTCTAATGGTCATCTATTCACTATGAGAACAAATACATTTAACATATTTTGAATTGCTTTTAAAGTTACAGTCAGCTCCATGATAACTGACACCCTTCAGTGTTCACGCTGAGCAAAAATTATTATATTAATTAAACATTACACAAGTCATGTTTCCTATACAGATGGTACCAATATTTCCTCTAAAAATAATCTTTCTCATAAAAAAAAAAAAATCATCAATTTTCTGTACCGCTTATCCTACCTATCCCAGGGGACTTGCGACACAAGGCAGGGGACACCCTGGACGCAGGGCACAATCACACACACATACACACACTACAGAAAATTTAGAGATGCCAATCAGACTACAACGCATGTCTTTGGACTGAGGGAGGAAACTGGATTACTCCAAGGAAACCCCCGAAGCACAGGGAGAACATGCAAACTCCACACACACAGGGCAGAGGCAGGAATCAAACCCCCAACCCCAGAGGTGCAAGGCAAACATGCTAACCACTAAGCCATCATGCCACCTGGTTCCCAAAATAATATTTAAAATAAATGCAACAAATAAAAAAAAAAGATGGAAAAAAGGAGGTGGTCAAAGATGAGAGATGCTACTGTAATAGCTGAAACTATTTCATGAATTAATACATGACTTTAAGTCTCTACTTTAACACAGAAGATCCAGCTCATTACTGATTACCTAGATGAGGTTTGTCTGAAGCTGTGAGAACTCAGGATTGGAGGTGACGGTCCCTTTGTTTTAAAGCACACCAGCAGCCGATGAGACTAAAGCCTGTGCTTTTATAATGGAAAACAAAATGAATGTCTAAACAGTTTTCTTGAGTTTAAATACAGAATCCAATAAGCTTCGTCATAGCTCTGTGTGTTGAAGAAGCAGATGCTGTGTTCCTAGTATCTGAGAAAGTTCACCGAATGAAATATGAGCATGTGTAATGTAAAAGATTGAATTTGTAAATTCGTAAGTGCACGCTCATGTTGCAGGTTCTGGGTCTTGACCATTGTTCCTGCTAATGCATTTTACTCGCTGTTCCTACAACACACCATCTGTCATTCCTACATCAAGGTGCCTTGTCACCTTTTAGATGTATGTAGCCACTATCTCGTCTCTTTCACTGCGGTGAAGTAAAGATAGACTTATAACCAACTGCTAAAGAAAGAAATAGTACTGAGAATGTGGTATAAAAGAGTTTTGGCTGTGTGTACTAAACAATTCACACAGGCATTGTTTATTTCAGTCACTTTTAGAGCAAGAATTTTAATGTGAATAAGCTGATTGTGCCTATAAAGCATGAGATTTACTGGATGTTGTGGGCTAGAGATGGAAATGTTCTCACTGGGAGCCATATTAAATTTACTACAGTGTAATGTTACATGAATGAAGGCATGGAAGTATCTGCTGCAATCAATAAAAAGGCAGAAGGAACAGGGATGATTTTGTCTTGTGTGTTACACACGTACACACACACACACACACACACACACACACATTGGATTCCTAGAGATCATGTGTTAGAGGATATATTTATCTACTGTGCTACTGTGAGTTGCTGCTTTCCTTGGCAGCAAGTTTCACCATTAAAGTTTACAGACTTAACACACACGACTGTTATGATGTTAAAGCTTTGGGAGAATGATCCTTGAGTAGATGTCATGCTCAGTATTTTCAGCACTGGACCCACTGTGTTGCTGGCTCTGGTGTTACAAGTGTGAGGGTCATGACTTTGCTCTTCCTCTCACTGTCTATCAATAACACTGGGGCCTCAAAGAGCCTGGGGAACGTGATAAGAGAAACTTGTCAAATGCCTCTTTAGCACACTACTGTAGTACGTCTCTTTATCAAATAACTATTCTGTTGGAAAGGTGTAGAACAATAAAATTGTGAGGGTTTCACTATTCATGGGTAGAAATGAGATAAACACATTTCCAGATGTTGTGTAATGACATGATGGAAGTAAAAAAATATCATCAGCGGTAAGTGGGAGGTTGATTGACCTCCGTTCGCCTCTTTATGCTGCTGGAAAATGGTGATAGCACTGAGGTCTGGATACAGTAGACCAATTGTGCTCCGGCACATTGATTCGATTATGAGAGAAATCCCACTTGTGTGTCGTAGCTAAAAAGACAGAGTTCTAGTATAGGGAGTGCTTCAGGGAGCTGATTAACATGGTATTTCATCTTTTGAACCCCATTGAAAACAAATGGGAATTTCCTTCGGCAACAAATAAGATTAAATAAATGAAATAGCAATTAGGAATAAGGAATAAGTAAAATGTGAATAAAATGTGATGGGTTGTGCAGTTATAGGAAAATAATCAGCAACCTTATGGTGTGTTTGGTGTCCGATCTGAAGCGACATTACTGTTACCACTCTGCAGCTGAATATGTATTGTATTCCTCATACTTTTATTGTATTCCTCATACACCACAGCCCACTTAGGGTTAGGTTCACATAGGTTCACCAAAAAAAAAATACAGCTACTCATGTTACAGACAATCATCACTGCCCTCTGTCATGAACACTTTCCTGTAACAGAAAACTTAATGGAAAAGCTGTTACAAAGCACTGACACTGGAGACTCCTTCCAAAAATGCTAATAAATTCCTCACAGAAAAACCTCACCATATTAATGATTTTAAAAACTTACTTATGTGGACCATCCACACAAGTCCCTGTGTAGAAACCATAACATACTAGAACGTTATAATCCTCGCTGTCTGAGCTACTGCTACAGAAAATGAACCAACATCTTCTGACCAATCAGAATCGAACACTGATGCTGTGGTATAAGTCAAATGATTATAGATTAACAGGATCAGCGAACTAAATTCCCAAGCATTAGATAAAGGGTGAGGTCTTTAAGCATTTACATAAGATAACCTATGTATGTATAAAAATAACTGTAATTTACTATTTGATTAACTTAAAAAGGTCATTTTAAAACCAATAAAATGAGTCATCAATAAATCAGTGAAGCCCATTACTACCTTCCCATTATGCCATGTCCTAAACCTCATACTGCTATACTAAATAGTTTCACACTTATCCATATGGCTCCCAGAATTAAATGTAGCAATGTGCAGGTTAACCTTGCAGCCACTGTTTCTTTTCAGTTATCATCCAATCCAGTTACTTCTAAAACAGCGTGGATTTATTGCTCTCCCACATCAGCTTGTCAAGTCTTTTTTGGTGCATCCAAGCCCTTATGTTTTGGTGGCGTAAGAGGCTTGGAGTGGTGCTTATGAGTGTAGTGGGCTATTATTAGAGTGTTGTGCCGATGGAAATGGAGTCCTGATGGGCTCCAGAGCAATGCTCACTTGTTAGCACTCATGATATGTTATGGCAGTGGTTCAAACAGCTAGACACCTGTGTCAGAGCCTGTGTGCGAGTTATGACAGCCATTTTCTCACTCACTCTCTCTCTCACACACACACACACACACACACACACACACACACACACACACACACACACACATGCACATGTCTACACACACATGCACACGTGCACACACACGGCATATGTTAACACAGAGTACTCAGGAGAGTTTAGAGCAGGGCTAAGCAGTGTTTTCAGTCCACTTCATTGGTGGTCAGTCTGGTTTTGGTGGTGCACAAATATCATACAATATATTAACTGGTGTTTTGAAATGAGACATATCTGAATAATGTACTGATATAAAAAAGTGATTTAAAAAAAAAAAAAAAAAAGAATTTCCTGTGTGCCAAATAATCTTTTTAGTCTGCAAGCCATCCAAGTTAGTTAATAAACAGCTTATAATCAATAGTGGAAAATAATTGAGTAATTGGACTTCATTACTATACTTAAGTATTATTTTGAAGTATTTATACTTTACTTGAATATTCTTGAAATTAAATACTCTTGAATATCTGTATGTAATTACATTTCTAAGAAACAATGTCTTAAAAAAAAGTACTCTTTACAAATATCAAAGGTCTCTTCATCTCTCATTCAGTCATGGACTGTACACAATATATCAGTCAAATGTGCTCAGTTTAACATCCAATCCAATCATTTCAGTTTAGCATCCAGTCAAGCTCATCAGTGTAGAAAATAACTATCAAGAATCGTGCCAGTGTGTAATCTGCACTGACCTTTTCATGATGCACAATGTAGTTAGCACTATAGCTATGTATGTGCGACTGAAGATGGATAACCCTCTGGACTGCAGTGTGGAACTTGAGGATGAGCGCTCCTGGCCCTACCACAGTGAAATGTTTGAGTATGATGGAGTAGCCAAATTCTCATATAAAATGAGGCATCTCCTTTGGTATCCTGGAAGGCACAAACTCCACCAAATTAGAATAAGTAGAACTCGATGCCTGGCTATATTGGATATTTTCAACTAAGCTAGCCTGTTTTCTTTGCTAATATAGATTCCAGTGGCTAATATAATACTAGATAAAGGTTCATATTGGTTAATTACATGCTATGTTATTAAATTTATTTATATAATGCTTTTAACAATGGTCACTGTCACCAAACAGCTTTACAGAAATATGGATATAGATATGGATATTGTCCCTAATAAACAAGCCAGAGGTGACAGTGTCAAGAAAAACTCCCCAAGATGAAATGAGGAAAAAAAGCTTTAGGCTGAAAAAGAGCATCAGAATGGATGAGGCAGGACCGGGGGCATGCATCCCAGCTGCAGTAGATATATATATATATAGGGAGAGAGAGAGAGAGAGAGAGAGAGCATCAAAACATCCTGGTTTACAGTCATCCCAATCATGCGTATGAGCAGCAAACTTCCAGAGACTGAATGTTTTCAGGCAAACTGGCGTTAGTTGCTTTAAAAAATCATCTCTTAACCGTTGTTGTTAAGTAAAGTTTCTTTTCACATGAAAGTTAAGTTAAGTAAAAACATTTACTTTTAATACTTAAATTAATTTAAAAGAAACCACTTTTGTTCTGTCATTATGGCATTGATACTTCCACATTTAATTGAGTATGTTTTTGATGCATGTATACTTTTGTCACGTAATGGACGTAATGGAGGTTAGGATGGATGCAAATGCAGATAAGAGCTTTTAATAAAGAGAGGCAGGCAGTCAAATCCAAATCATGAGTCAATATCGTGGTCAGAAACAGGCAATGGGTCAGGCGATCTGCAAACAGGCATTAAACAGGCAAAAGCATGTAACAAGAAACAAGAAACAAGATCAAAGACTTTGACACAAAATGAGGAACAAGGTACAAATGCTTTGTACGGTGACAACACTCAATACTTCACGAAGTGCAAAGAGACACGAGGGGTTTAAATGACAAACGTAAACACGGGTGGACACAAAACAGCTGAGACTAATGATGACACATAGGGGAAGCAACCAGTGACAATACAGGGGTGGAGACAGAACATAAACCATAACAAATGCACGTGTAGACACTAAACAAAGTCAGTGTCACTGAAAACCCAAAAGCGTGCACTCGAACATTGAACTCATGCATTGTGGTCATGCACTGAGCTCGTGTTTCGAGCTCACGCTTCGGTTTTCCAAGCATGCTGCGTACTACAGCTCTTAGCTTGAGGGGAAATTGTGACAACTTTCACTTGAGTATAATTTCTCAGTAGGTTTTCTCCTCCTTATTGATTTGTATAAATATTTTGAAAGGACCAATAAAATGTGCCTTTTTAGAAGCAAGCCTATGATCTGCACCAGTAAACATCTGCACCAGCTGACCTGAGCATACCTGCAGTTACTATTGTCTTGAATTCAGTACAGTGGTCGATTAGAGACGAGGGAGCATGGAAGCAGCTCATGTCTGGCCACAGATGGACAGGCATATCGAAAAAGCTGTCCAGATCATAACAAATGACTAAATATTAGTGTCTAAAAGTGGTGATAAATAGAGTTATCTGTTTTTCTTTATTACAGTAGTGTGCAATCACAATAGTCCAAGTACAGACCATGCCCTCACCTAAATGACATGGCGAGTGTTGTGGAAAGGTCAGAATTGGGGAGAATTCTGAAAACTTGGATGGGAGTTTTTACTTTGCACTTGATAGCCAAGCAATCCACTAAACATCATTGGATATGAATTGTTGACTAGTAGGGAGGAGACAGGGAGGGGCTGAACAAATCATCACTATTTGAGAAATAGACAGGTAGGTATTTCTAGGAAGTTAACTAGGAAGAAGATTCAGGCGTCGTGTTTCTTCCAAACTTCAGTTATTTTTTAACAGGTGCAGCTGAGGTCTATTGAGGTATATTTCATCATAAAGAACCCCACATACAGTGGGGGGAAAAAGTATTGAACGTGTCAACATTTTTTTCAGTAAATATATTTCCAATGAGGCTATTCACATGAAATTTTTACCAGACATCAGTATTAACTCAAGAAATCTGCAAATATAAAGAATTCACAACAAAAAGCCTTTAATTTGCACAGATAGGGGTTATAATTACTTACGAATTTCAGCTGGTTCCTTGCCTTACCTTGCCTTGGAGAACTGCTTTTTCTTACCATGTTCACTACTTTTTTTCCTGTGTCATTCCACCTTATTACACATAACTTCATTTATGGACTTTAATGTTTGGATTTCTTTATATGTGCAGATTTCTTGAGTTAATACCTGGTCTAATGTCTGGTGAAAATTTCATATGAACAGCCTCATTGGAAATATATGTACTGAAAAAAATGTTGAAGTGTTCAATACTTATTTCCCCCACTGTACTTATGCAGCCTAGTTCAAGTTCTTTCTTGATCTACTCTTCCATGGCCTGTGTCTGTGGTAACAACAGGAAGTCATTTTGCTAAGTGAAGGTGAAGTACCTGATAGCAGCTTTTAAGGCACAATCCTATGATTTATACAGAAGTAATGATACTGTTTTACTGTAAATCCCATCCATTTATTGTTATTTTAAAGGATGAACATGGGAAACCTCTCTTGAATTTTTCAGGAGATTGAATAGAGAACAGGGTTAGGAATTCACTGTGAAACAGTACAGCAACAATGCTCTTCAGTATTTTTGCAGCCATCCAGCACATTTACACGAAGAGGAAGGGATGAAGGAGCTAAGAGGCATGTTTGGTTTTTTAGGTCCCAGTCAATGAAATTAACTTTTGAGGCTATTAAAGTGGAAAGACACCCTTTATTAGGCTGATACCTAGCCCTTCTTTAACTGTATGCTTTCTCTCCTCTGGGGACAACCTCACCCAAATCTATCTCCACAACGTCTCCTTCTGAGACCAATGATGAAGGCAGAGAGCTGTCAGCATGAGAAAGGTCATGACAGTCAGTAGGATGTCTTTCTATATTTATGAGACAATAGCTTCTCATCAGTTTCCTTCCTTGATGAAGAATGATTGAACACATAATAAAATATAGTAACTGATTTATCTCGGTCATAATCGTGGTGGAAATCATAAGGTGGAATATTGGCTTTGGGCTGTACTTTTCACCTTCTGCAATTGTTTCCATTGGATTTTTAAGAGCTTTGGGCATGCTCAGTGTGGGACTGGAGAATGTGAGGAAGGCACTTTGTCTAACATAGGTGAGAGTAATGAGTAACTGTGACAACAGACCTTGAATTCTGGTAAATTCGTCCAGAACTAGAGGCAGTTTTGGGTTCATGGCAGCAGCATCCAGACTTTTGGTTAATGTGACATCATGAATAACTGAAATCATGCATGAATTTAAATTGCCACTGAGTGATGATGTTATCCTAATAGAAAGTGAGTGCTTATCTGTATGTCAGTGCACACTTAGAGCAAGACAAATGAGCTTGTTATTGTTTAAAAAAATCATTATTACTGTCATCCACTACTTGGAAAGTTCATTTGCAAGTAGAATGAGTGTAAGTTAGATTTTTATTGATGAATATTGTACTTAGTTTGATGTATTGTATAAAACCCAGGACAGGGTTGTCTTGCTGTCTATCCTGCTGCTCTCAGAGTATGTTTATTATGCTGCAAAATCATTCTTTCCATGAGTGTAGCTCCATCTGCCATACCACAAATCAACTCCACTCATTCAAAAACCCGGAACTGTGACCTGTGGGCCGAAGTTTTAGTTCTCAGTTCCCAGGAGGCCACAGACTAATGCATGAGCATTTACGCTTTTCAGTTGAGAGGTTCTGTGATTTATCATATCTCACTGTTACTAATTTACACAAGCAAATGGTGTGTCTTCCTATAGTCATGAGCCAACAGTAGATCAGTGGGTCATCACATATTCTAAAAAGTGTCTTCTTTAACATTCACATGCATTTACGCACTGATCAAACAAAGGGAACCTAATTGCAAGCATCAGTTATGGTTATGTTGTAATCAAAATGTGTTATGAAGTTCATTTATACCCCAGAGCTAATTGGTCAGAAGCATGGCTCGGACAGTATTGCTGGCTGCATGGCTAATATTATTGTGCTCATTCTAATGTTATCATTTCTATAATTACAACTCACACATAAACTTTTATGGTTGTTTTTTTCCACATTAAAGATTAAAAATGTGTGTAATAACTGATATGGTGAAGTTTTCCGTAAACATTTTGGAAGGAGTCTCCAGTGTCAGTGTTTTGTAACAGTCAGAGGTAAAGCTGCAACTTTACGTTTTCAGACATCTTGAGGACATAGGAGTTTGTGAATTCTAATTGTGTGTTTTGTCTTATTAACTTTAAGTGAGTGAAAAAGAGAGCTAGGTGAAGGAACAGCTGTTGTATAGCTGTATAGTTATTATAACCTAAATGAGAACAGGAATTAACTTGTTTAGCATTTGTTACAACATTAAATGTAACTATACTATATATGGATTATGATAAAAGTATGTTGTGTCTGTCTTTAATACAACCCCAATTCCAAAAAAATTCAATTCACCCTCTATTATATTGAAAACACATTATTAATACATGATTTGATGTTTTACTTTGTGAATTTAATTTATTCTTGGAAATATACACTCATTTCAAATCTGATGACAGCAACACACTCCAAACAAAGTTGGGACAGTCAACTGTTTACCACTGTGTATTCTTTTTCTTGTACACTAATTAAGTGTTTGGGCACTGAAGACACCAGTTAGTTAAGTTTTGCAAGCAGAAATTTCCCCCATTCATCCATCATGCATTTCTTCAGCTGCACTACTGCATGGGGCCTTCGTTGCCTTACTTTGCTCTTCATAATCCGCCACACCCATACCATGACAGATGCTGGCTTTTGGACCTGATGCTGATAATAGCTTGGATGATCCTTTTCCACTTTGGCCTGGAGAACACGACAGGCGTTTTGTCCAAAAACAATTTGAAATGTTGACTCGTCGGACCACAAAAGATGATTCCACTGTGTTACTGTCCATCTCGGATGAGACCGAGCTCAGAGAAGTTGGCGGCGACAGTATTGATGTATGGCTTCTGCCTTGCATATTAAAGCCTTAACTTGCATCTGTGGATGCGGCGACGAATGGTGTTGACTGACAAAGGTTTACCAAAGTATTCCTGAGCCCATGTCATTTTTCCTTACTTAATAAACAGTTAGAAGACCAATCATACAAGAAATGCTCATATTGGTCACCATATATTGTGGTCAGTATTACAATCCTATTTCATTTTATACTATAGATGATCCTTTAAAAATTCAGATTTTATGTTAGGAGCTGGGGAGCTTAGTTAGCACATTTGTCACGTATGTCCAGCATTCAGAGTGTGTGAACTGCCTGAAGTGCGACAGTGTGCGCTTCCGGGTTGGGTTTTTTTTAACGTTAACACGTGTTTGGTTTTGGTTTATGTTCTGTCTCTGCCCTTGTCATGTTATTGGTTGTTTCCCTTATATGTCATCATTGTTATCAGCTGGTTCTGTTTCCCCTTTTTATTAGTTTGCATATTTAAACCCTGTGTGTCTTTATTCTGGGCAAAGTATTGTTTTCAGTGTTTGCCGTCTGTTCATGACCAAGATTTTGGTTCCTGCGTGTTTCCTGCACTTGCCTTATATGACAGAATACTTCGCCTTCAACATGGATGCAGCAGGAATGTGAGAGGGGAGCTATGGCAGTATCACCATGCTCATGTTCAATTTACCATGTTCAATTCAGTCCACATCCACCAGGCGACTTTTATGTATCCCCCGACCCCTTTGATGGCTCTGAAGACCTTTTTAAAGGATTCTTGCTACAGAACCAAATCTAATTTGAGAGTTTGTTGAACCCCAAGCCTGAAGCGAAACAGTGGCTCATATTTCTGCTGTCCCGGTTCACCGGTGGGGCCTGTTGGTGGGCGGAGCTTCTGGTCGCCACAGAAACCATGGGCCTAGGGATCGTGGCTAAGGTCAATTGTTAAATGGGTGATTTGTCAGGCTGGCCTCCACAGACAAGCTCCAGACAGAGGCCAGCAGGGCAGATTCTCCAGCAGAGCTTCCTCCTGGGGCCAACAGGGTAGCTTTCATCCCTGCAGAGTTCCAGCCAGAGGCCGACCAGCGAGGTGGTCTTCCCTGCTGAGCTCCAGCCAGAGGTCAACAAGGCAACCTGGAGCTCCAGAGCTCCAGCCAGAGGCAGACAGGGCAGCTTCTCCTGCAGAGTTCCCTCCAGAGGCTGACAGGGCGGCCTCCATCCCTGCAGAGATCCATCCAGAGCCTTCCATCCCTGCAGAGCTCCCTCCATAGCTCCCTCCAGAGGCCAACACAGCGGCATCCATCCTTGAAGAGCTCTAGCCAGAGGCCAACATGGTGGCCTCTCCATCAGAGCTTAATCCAGAGACCAACAATGCAGCCTCCATCCCTGAAGAGCTCTAGCCAGAGGCCAACATGGTGGCCTCTCCATCAGAGCTTAATCCAGAGGCCAACAATGCAGCCTCCATCCCTGCAGTGCTCCAGCCAAAAGTCAACAAGGCGACCTCATCTCCAGAGGTCCAGTCAGAGACCAACAAGGTGGTGTTTCCTGCTGAGCTCTAGCCAGAGGTCAACATGGTGACCTCATCTCAAGAGCTCCAGCCAGAGGAGGTGGCCTCCACCGCCGAGCTCCAGCCAGAGGTCAATGAGGCAACCTCATCTCCAGAGCTCCAGCCTGAGACCAATGATGTGGTCTCCCCTGCTAAACTCCAGCCTGAGGTCAACGTGGTGACCTCATCTCTAGAGCCCCAGTTTTAGACCAACGAAGTGGTCTCTCTATCCATGTTCCTGCCTGAGGCTGACTGAATGGCATCCCATGCCATGTTCATGCCTAAGGCCAATGGAGTGGCCTCCCATGTCATGCTCACACCAGAGGCTGACAAGACAGCCTTGCAAGTCCCACTCCTGCTGGAGGCTGATGGCATGGCCTCCCAAGTTCTGCTCTAGGTAGAGGTCAATGGCATGGCCTACCAAATTCTGCTCATGTCTGAGGCTGACGAAGCGGCCTCCCAAGCCATGTTTCTGCCAGAGGCTGACAGAGAGGCCTCCCAAGCCATGGTCCTGCCAGAGACCCACGGAGCGGTCTCCCAAGCCATATTTTTGCCAGAAGCCCACAGAATGGTCTACCAAGTTCTGTTCCTGCCTGAGGCTGACGAGACAGTCTCACACATTCTGCTCCAGTCTGAGGCAGACGTTGCGACCTCCCGAGCCATGCTCACACCAGAGACTAATGCCATGGCTTTCCACAACATGCTCCAAGCCAGAGGTCGATGAGACAAGCTACCAAGCTCTGCTCATGCCTGAAGCAAGTGAGATGGCCTCCCGTGTCATGTTCAAGCCAGAGGTCGACGAGACAGTCTACCAAGCTCTGCTCATGCCAGAAGCTGATAAGACCACATCCCATGCCATGCTCCTGCTTGAGGGCAACAATAAGGCCTCCTATGACCAACTCATGCCTAAGGCTGACGGCACAGCCTCCCAAGACTTGTTCCCCCCTCACAACCTCGACGAGCCTGCCCCAGCCTCATGTCTGCTCCTTGGCTCCTCAGGGAACTATCTTCTATTTGGTCAATGCCTGCCTTGGGACCTTGGGGGCTGTGTGGACATTTTGCCCAGAGGGCCAGGAACACCAGAAGGGGGAGCTTTGGTAGGTGCTTTGGATATCCTCTTGTGCTTCTGGGTTGGCTAGGACTTTGTTTACGTTAACATGTGTGTTTTGTTTTGGTTTATGTTCTGTTTCCGCCCTTGTCATGTTATTGGTTGTTTCCCTTATGTGTCATAATTTTTATCAGGTGTTTCTGTTTGATTAGTTTGCATATTTAAAAGCCTGTGTGTCTTTGCTCTGGCAAAGTATTGTTTTCAGTGTTTACCAGCCTGAGTATTACCAAGCCTATGTCCTGTGTGTGTTGTTCTGGTTTTTGACTTCTTGCCTGGTTATTTATTCACATGTTTATTGCCTTGTCTAGTTTATTCTGTTTGTACATTGCTTGACCTACGCCTGTTTTTTTGGATACTGCCTTTGCCTATCATTTTGGATTTGTCTGCCTGTTTCTCAGTAAAAGCTTTTACTGCATTTGCATCACTCTCAACTTGTCTGCACTCCCATTACATTACAACATTTGGTTGGGGGTTCACTAATCAACAGGTCCAAGTTGGAATTGTGCAACTCTAAACACTAAACATCGTGTTGTAATGGGAATCCGAAGGTCACAGGGCCAGTAATCACAGTAAAAGTGTGAAATGTATTTTTACAAACATAACCTTTATGCACATAGCTTTCATCATCACGCAGTAATTGATCGCTGTTTCTTGTGTGGAGTCACACTTGTGGTTTGGTAATTTATCTGACTGGTCTGATTGATTATTTGTATTCAGAAATTCATTTGTTTGCTAGAATAAGAGCATGCCAGCGTTCTCCAGTCATCCATGTGCAAGGGTTGAAGGGTAAGAAATAAACACTAATTAGAATCTTTGAGTTGTAAAAAAATTGCTGCTGTAATCATAAAGGCTGTCCTGAACTCATCCCAGGACCCTTTCAACACACTTAGTACTGTTTACTCTAATGGCTTATAATCCCTCTATGCAGTGTCACCCAAAAGAGGTCTTCCTTTTGAGTCTGGTTCTTCTCAAGGTTTCTTCATCATATTGTCTCAGGGAGTGTTTTCCTTTCTCACTGTCACCTGACTTTCTAATTTGGGATCTAAATATAAATCTACATCTGGATTTCTATAAAACTGATTATAGAAATAAAATTTAATTAAACTGAAATTGTGAAGCTTGCAGAACAAAGAGAGAATCACATTTGTCTCAAAACTAACAAACAACATATTTAGCTATTTAAAAATATATATCATAATAATGTTATAGAACATGTAGGAGTGGGGTTAAAAAAAGTCTCACACACACCTCTATTTGGAATGCACCCATTTGTACTGCCAATTGGAAGGATCAATTCTGTGGTCAATCTAAAGAGTCAGAAGAGGTCACTGCCTTTCCTTGAACTTTGTTGACAGGAATGTTCAAGACCAAAGAGGTGCTTTTGACTGAATGGGTGCCCAAATATAACTGGATAGTCAGGGGAAAACAAAAAAAAAAGGCTCTGTAATGGGTCTAGGTCAAAGGTGAGTAAGGCGCCACATGCTTCCAGGTCTGTCATGTGTAAAGTGTAGAACTTCTGGTTTCAACTTTTCAAAGAATCTTCATTCATCCATATACTCTAGTGTTACCATGATGGTTAAAGCCAACACACTCTGGCATGGAGATGAATCAGATCATTGTTCGAAGACAAATCCTCAAATAACCTGCTTTTTGTAACAAACAGTGCTTTATA